>OY759271.1:29646125-29983625 GCA_963662155.1 Lamellibrachia columna | reverse complement strand
ATTTAAGATATAAAGCATTTCGACGTTTACTACGCATGAGATTGTAACGATGTTAGGCAAATATACTTTACACTTTGACGGACCTGCACAACTTTAGCACCTTTCCCGTCATTTACACTTTGACGGACCTGCACAAGTGTAGCACCTTTCCCGTCATTTACACTTTGACGGACCTGCACAAGTGTAGCACCTTTCCCGTCATTTACCACCAACCAGCAATTAATGTTTGTACCACCATTGGATCGATAATGTGTGGCCAACCAACCAATATGCATTTGCCTCAGTTAAAATTAGGTATTGCAGCAGTAATGTAGACGAATTTCTCTATCACAAAATTTTCCCAGGACACATAAGTCATCGACATGTGGCAATGTCGAAATACACAGCTCTTCACTATATTGCTCGGTCCACAACGAGTACGTTGCCACTTGACACAGCAGCGCCTCTTCTGGTCGCTCCGTCGTCCACTAGTCTTTCCCCTAGACAGCCCAGCCTGCTCGAACTGGTGAGGTGAAACAACGACGCTCGCTCTGAACCAGTATTGTGCAAAGTATCACTGACATTTTCAGCTTAAGTTAAGTTCAATACAGTTGATTATTATTATTATTATTATTATTATTCATGTTCTGTATGCATGCGTGTGTGCGTGTGCGTGCGTGCGTGCGTGCGTGCGTGCGTGCGTGCGTGCGTGCGTGCGTGCGTGCGTGCTGGGTTCAGTCCGGGTCACTGCAAAGCCGAAGCGGGAGTCTGGTGAAAGAAGAGGGAGGAGGGAAGGAAGTAGAGGGTGTAGTGGGGTAGACAGAAGAGTCATGATGGGAGAGTGGGAGCGCGGTTATGAGTATGTGTGTGTGTGTGTGTGTGTGTGTGTGTGTGTGTGTGTGTGTGTGTGTGTGTGTGTGTGTGTGTGTGTGTGTGTGTGTGTGTGTGTGTGTGTGTGTGTGTGTGTGTGTGTGTGTGTGTGTGTGTGTGTGTGTGGTGTGGTGTGGTGTGGTGTGGTGTGGTGTGGTGTGTGTGTGTGTGTGTGTGTGTGTGTGTGTGTGTGTGTGTGTGTGTGTGTGTGTGTGTGTGTGTGTGTGTGTGTGTGTGTGTAGGTGCGTGTATGCGTGCGGGCGTGCGTACCGGTGTGAGATTGTAAATGGACACCTGTGGTAAATGGCCCCCCGGTCAATTTTCCCCTGTGAAATATCGACCCCCCCACGAAACATGGACCCCGGTCCATTGTTCACGGTGGAAAGTGAGTCGTGGTAAATGGACCCGGTTCATCTTACGCTGTGAAAAATGGATTCACATAAAAATGGACCCAATAGGTTATTACTGTAACAAAGAAATCCATTTCAATCAATGAATTAAATTTATTCTCAAACAAACCTTAACAGATTACAAATCTCATCGGTATCGTTGCTTGTCAAAACAAGCAAATAGGTCTCCATTTTGAAGTCACCATGTAAGTAAGAATTAATTTGCTTTGAAAACAGTCCATCAAAAGTTTTCTAATGCTCTGTGTACCTCTCCATATTCATACAAAGCATGAGTTTTAACTGTAAGATATAAAAATGGAAGGAAGTACATGGAAGAAGGGGGGTATATTTTCCACACTGAGAACGGTCCCCACCTATTTTTTTTCACAATTACCTTTCCATTTCCACGCCCGGGATTCAGTTCCACGACTGGACATTTAACTGCTCGTGACAGTTTGATGTGAAGTTAATCTACTCGCCCAACTTGGAACGGAGCTAAAACCTGCCCGCGTTAGCCGCCAGGTGTGAACAAAACTTTCAATTGCTTTCTTATGGTCACGCCCTTGAAATGTCCTCACACGAACTCATTTTCTTTTAAAGCAGCCCTTCAAAAGTCATCTATAGTGTTCTACGTATCTCTCCGTATTCATACAAAGCCTGAGTTTTAACTGTAAGATATAACATACATATTTGGCCGTTCATTTATTTACAACCATTCAGTCAATTACGGTTCATACTAATACTAGTAATAATATTAATTAAATAATACTCATGTACTCAAAGGCAGAACTTTGGAGATACGTGGACGGAGGGGGGGGGGTGCATTTTCCACGGTCAGTGAGAACAGACCCCCTCCCCATATCCAAGCAGTCCATCAAAAACTATTTAGTGCTAAAATAGAAATTCAAATAAAATAATGCCCCCAAATATCATTGCTTGATATGTACCAATAATAAAACTGAACAGATAAGGGTACGTTTTCCATGGACCACGGGTCCGTTTGCCCGGGGGTCCATTTACAATACTACACCGGCATGATTGCACGCATACATACATATGAGGTTTGTGCTGTAAGTGCCCGCTTGCACGTGTACACGGTGTGAGGGGTTTCAATGGAGCAAGCGAGTACTCTTAGCTCAGTGGTTTTTGCATCTAGGTTTTATAAGGAGCAACGCTTAATTGCTGGAGTATGCAATTATTAATTGTGTTGAGTGATCAGATATAATCAATGACGATATATCGATGCTTTGTTGACACGTTTGGCTACGGTCTCAAAATACAATGCTGCAAGTATTGCCATTGACATATAGGATGTGTTCATGAAGTTACAGAAATGTAAACGTTAAGACTAAACAGTGATTGTAATATCATTATAGTTCAATTAATTGATTAATATATCAAATGCCACCAGTCCTACTTTGGGTTATGCCGCTCCTTCGGCTTAACGTTCTGATTATATATATATATATATATATATATATATATATATATATATATATATATATATATATATATATATATATATATATATATATGTAACCTGTATCGCCACTACATGGCAGCATGGTAAGTTAATTGCTAATGATTAAGCTTTGCCCTCCCTTTTACGAGATCCTAGATAAGCCACTGAATGCCAACTAATTAATGAAAACCAGTTTTAATGTTTATTTTCAGCTCAGCTAGTCGCCTATGCTACGGAATGGTTATGTTTGATCTGTTGTAATCTGCTTGTTAGCCTGTTCGTCAAAACGAAGCATTTCCTAAATGACCTGTTACGACATCTAGTATCTTGCGAACGTTCTAGGGGAATGTTCTGTCTTCAAGCTAGTCAGTAAATAAACTGAAGCCTTTCCACAAAGCGGGTCCTTTACATTGGAATTTAACCGGGGCTCAGCAGAACTACTTAGTCACTCTCAGTACTTTCGATGGTGTTTTGAACAGGACTATTTATAGGCGTCAGAAATATGTAGTGAAGGTCAAGTCTGTTCTGTCGACATATAAACCGGCGAGAGGGAATTTTTCACGCAGTACTTGCACGTTCGTTAAAGACAACAAGTGTCAATCTTCTTTCACAGTTGTCTCTCGGTCGACAACCGGTTGCTAGCCGGAGAAAGGAGGAAGGCGGTAAGTGGGAAAGGGATACCAGCTGGGAAGGGAGGGAGTAACTGTAGGGGAGTGGATGCAAGCTGGGAATGGAGGTTGAAGAAGTTCGTGAGAATTGGGCACAAACAGAAAAGGGATGTAAGTGAAGGAAAATGGAAATTGACGCAAGTGCGACTGGAGTAGTACGTGGAGGAAACGGACACAAACTGGGCAGGGATGTGACAAATGGGTTCTAACTTGGACGGGAGAGTTTAAGTAAAGGAAGAATGGTCCACATGTACTACTATGACCATTGGGAATGCCGGCAGCAAAATAATCTAAAGTGTTGACGTTTCAGCGCCTTCGCAATACCATTTACAGTAACGTCGCGAAGAAGATGACCAGACTCAATGTAAGTATAATTATCTTGCCTTTAGCGCCATCATTATAAAAACTGTAGTGAGAAAAGCCTTTAAGGAAAGACTACCTGCATAAGATTGACACTGTTGTTGCATGCTGCGTGCTAGCACTTTAAAAGTACTTTCTTCCAACATTCCTACGTGTCGAATGTAAAACCGTATTTCAACTTATTTTACTCATTAGTCGGGGATGTTGAAATCTGTCATGCACGCGCGCGCGAACGCACACACACACACAAACGCACGCACGCACACACTTAGAACCTCGCTCGCACTCTCCCATAATGACTCTTCTGTCTACCCCACAACACCCTTTACTTCCTACCCTCCTCACTCTTTCTCCGCCAGTCTCCCGCTTCGGCTTTGCACTGGCCCGGACTGAACCCATCTAGCAACCAATCGCAGTCCACGTGACAATGGTTTACAGTGGTAGATGTTAACACAGGTGTTGCAATTGGTTTTTTTTTCAATAACAGCGTTGAGCTAAGGCTGGACATATCATGTTGGGTTCAAACTTAAAACAGGTCCCAGAAATCACGAGGAGAGTCTGCTACCGAGTGAGAATGGTTTAGGTCCGTTATGGCTACTTCATGTTATAGCTACATGTTCCCCGTTACAGTTACAGGTGAGAGGAACAATTGATTAGGCATTAAACTAGTCCCGTTACAGTTACAGATGAGAGGAACAATTGATTAGGCATTAAACTAGTCCCGTTACAGTTACAGGTGAGAGGAACAATTGATTAGGCATTAAACTAGTCCCGTTACAGCTGCTTCCTAGAATCTTTTCTTGTACCAATGGAGAATCAGTTATCTGAAATGGAATATGTAACATAAAACACATGTGCATTACAGTTTTATTAAGACAAATACTTTAATTGTGCATTAATTATACCCAGGAGTCAGCACTGCTCTGGGCTACGTCCGGACGGTGGCCACGCGCACCACTCCACTGCACGAAATCACCAGCCATGTTGGTTGTCTAAATGTCTCAATGGAATCTGAAATAGTTAATGCTCCCCTCCTGCCCCTTCATGAACTGTAAAATAGTTTGACTTAATGAGTAGCTATAGCTGTAATAAAAGTAGCTATAATGAGAAGTAACCATAACGGGAAGACACCATGATAATGCAGTTCGTTTATAACGGGTGTCACAGTGATTTGTCACCTTGAAATGTATGCCTGTCATCGGGGATGGGTTTTTTTTTGAGTGAATTTGCTTTTAACTGTAACATTTCCAGAAGTCATCCCAGAAATCCCCGGCTGTTTGTGAACGCCCGAACCCCCGTTTTTAGAACCCCATGGATATGTGTTAGTGGAGTTTTATGTCAGTGACCAACTCAGTAAAATAATCAAAATAAAACTGCAACAAATCCGTCGAATACAACGAAGACGTGCAAAACTTGCTGACTTTGGAGTGCGGTTTATGTTGTGTAACAAATAATAAAAACTGCATTTACTTGGCTTTTGATTTCTGTGTACTGACAGGCTCGACTTAAGCGCGTAGGCCATGTTGACCCCTCGCTGTCCTCCGTGAGGTTGCACCCCTCCTTCCTGCTCTACAATAACCATGTTGACCCCTCGCTGTCCTCCGTGAGGTTGCACTCGTCCTTCCTGGTCTACAATAACCATGCACACTATTTACATTTATGTCAGCGATACAGTAACCATGCACACGATTTACATTTATGTCAGCGATACAGTAACCATGCACACTATTTATATTTATGTCAGCGATACAGTAACCATGCACACTATTTACATTTATGTCAGCGATACTGTAACCATGCACACTATTTACATTTATGTCAGCGATACAGTAACCATGCACACTATTTACATTTATGTCAGCGATACAGTAACCATGCACACTATTTATATTTATGTCAGCGATACAGTAACCATGCACAATATTTACATTTATGTCAGCGATACAGTAACCATACACATTATTTATATTTATGTCAGCGATACAGTAACCATGCACACTATTTATATTTATGTCAGCGATACAGTAACCATGCACACTATTTACATTTATGTCAGCGATGCAGTAACCATGCACACTATTTACATTTATGTCAGCGATACAGTAACCATGCACACTATTTACATTTTCAGGTGATCATAATACTCGTACTTTGCGTGTGCCTAGAGGAGTGTTGGAGCCGTGACCTGACAATTTTAGATCTTACCCTGTGTTTATCAAACTGCAATAAGAGAAATCCAAGATGTAAAAAAGATTGTCGGAGTAGAATGAAACCAGTCTTTGCCCCATGCAGAGACAGTTGCCTTGACAAATGGTTCGGCTGCGTGGCGTCTTGTGACAAGCTAGGAGGTGACAGAATGATGGGGGAAGCGAAAGCTGCATGCCGAGGGTATCTGAAACTTTGTGTCAAGAGGTGTCCTAAAGGACCTGCTAGCATCCCGTGAGGACGAACCGTTGCGAGATGAACAATGTCGTTGCCACATTACGTAGATAGCGAAGGTTGTTTCACAAATGTACATTCAGGTGTAGCCATCGGCAGAGATATGACAGTGGGGCGGCCTGAAACGTACGACTCCACCTAAGGTGTGGATTATTGCACTCGTCACGCTTGGCTGTACATCGTTCTAGGGAGATCTCTCGCTCAGACGCTCTGGTGCATCTGAACGTCCACGCAACGCGATGAGACTTAACATTGCACATAATACACAGAGGCAAGCACGCATGTATTGATGCGATTAGCGAATTTACACCAGTAATAATTATCACTTATACATAAAATATAATATGCTATGTTAAATTTGCATTGTATTTCAATATGAATGTCCGTGTTATGTATTATGCATGCTGTATTGTATTATGAAACGTGTTAAAGTGCATAAACTATATTTATTAATACACATCGTGTGTGCGTGTGTGTGCTTTCTGGATCATCAATTAGCTATGTTCTGATCAAGACTTGCTCGTTGACCTAATAACTTAGCAATTACAGACTTTAGTCACCACATTGCTGAACATTTCTGATTCTCAACAAAGTTTCGGGATCACCGTGTGTGATGTGGATCCGCCTGATTACAGACATTTCTAACTCAAGTTCCCTATGACGTCACACGTTACAACACTCGGCTCGTGTACACACGGGTGACGCGATTGTCGAGTGTTCGATCACGCCCAGAATGGTCCTCTTTATTCATATTTTGAGCACTTTATTTGCGTGTTCCATTTGCGAGAGAGGAATGTGAGCCGGTAGCACGTGTAGCGATATGTGAAGTGTCCACCGAGTTGATAGCGCCTTGACGGTGCGATGCCTCGAGCAAACGCATTTCACGTCACCAGTGCGAGGTCAAATCCCTTCTAAGGACATGAAATGTGTCAAAACTGTGTCCTCGATACCAGTAACTCGTTAGGTCACTGGATATTATCGCACCCAATGTGTTTGACCAAATTATGTATGTACAACAGAACGTCGAAAATCCACTCAAGTATTGACTTTGTGATAAACATTCTGATGGTGGTGGTGGCGATGGTGGTGGTGGTGCTGGTGGTGGCGATGGTGGTGGTGGTGGTGGTGGTGGCGGTGGTGGTGTACAGAGTGCAGAGGTGTGTTCATGAAATATTAGCTAAAGTAACCCAGCTAGCAAAATTTACTGAACCAATAAAGGTTCTAAAAACCTGATTGGGTCTATTATTGACAGCTATCAATCATTGATGATTAGGTCATGTTGCGTTAGCTGGGCCCATTAAAGGGCCAATTATGTTTTCATTAGCTTTCGACATGGCCTGGTGTGTGCATTATCATTGAGCCAATGAGGTTTAGCTAGCTGGGAAGTGACGAGGGCTAGGTGGGAAGTGACGAGGGCTAGCGGGGAAGTGACGAGGGCTAGGTGGGAAGTGACGAGGGCTAGCTGGAAAGTGACGAGTGGTTCGTTGCAAATGGATGTCTCTACACTAAATGAACTAAATACGTAAAGCGACGGTCTCGTATCGTCTTCTTCCTTTCCAGCACTAGATACGTTCTATGAACCAACCAATCTGTATTTAATCTGTATTATATTTCGATTACCAAAATCTGATTGACTTGTGAGGCTTCATTTAACTAGTCAGTCTTTTTCATAATATTTATGCCAAGCCGACATTTATACAAGTCGTCCTCAATGGTTCTTTTATGTCCCCGGTTACGAGACGACACCGACATTAACGTGATCATCCAAGTCAAGAGGCGTTCACAGTCCCCAATTTTGAGAGCCAGGTCTATACACTAAACATGCCCACGCCTTGTCCAGGTCTTGAACCTTGAACTCTGGCATGTAAAATTAATTAAGTGGATGTATGAACCAGTAAACAACCGCGCCTCTATCGGATCTTTACCCGGGGACGCCTGGTGAGTAACGCAATATGGCGCAGTGGTGAAGTCTACATTCCCTATTAACATCCGCATTATGCTACCACAGAAATCAACGACGGTTTACTACGACACCTTGGTGTATGTAATTGTATAACCACCGTTAGACTAGTTGAGCAAATCGGTCCTCCAATTTAATTTTCAGGCGAATAGATAACTACCAAAATAAATAAAGAGGGGGCTAAAAAATGGTGTCGGCTTTTGTGTGTTTGCTCCTCGGTTTCCAAGGAAATATGCATCCGTCGCCAAAGGGTGTCCTTAGTGGGCACGGACCACAGTCACTTTTCCCATAGACGACCATTATAACGTTCTTGCGCCTACATTGAAAATTTATCCTACAATTTGTTTTTAAATTCACAGCAAATGACAGACCCACTAAGACACATGGTGTGCGAAATTCGTGAAAATTACATACCTCCTTTTCGTGCAAATTACTTCAAAGCATGACACCCCTGCATTTCTGCCATGAAATTCCCCGGTTTCCAAAATATGAGTACATCCTGCCTGATGGCCACTGTGTCCTTACGCAATTGGTATACCAACTGACAAATGTCATCATTTCAAAGCTTAGATGCTACTGTGCACAAAAACATCACTTCCACTCACTCGTCCACAAAATTTCTGCTCTCACAAATAAACCCTAACTGCACAATTAATTTTTTCCTTGGGACTCTTTATCGTTGTAATGGCGGATGGATTCTGACTGTTGTCCGTGCCCTAGTGCATTTATAAAGGGGACATTCCTGCAATTTCCAGCACAATAACACATAGTCTAGGAGCAATAGATCAAAATGGACCCAAGAAGGAAATAAATAGTCCAAAGCTTTTTTTCAGGATAGTCGCAGAATACCACATTGAACAACATGTCAAAAGTCCCCGAGTCACCCCTGTGTACGTTTGTCACAACGAGGCTAGATGCGTGAGAAATATTATAGACTGTAGGCCAATGGGTTGAAATAATTTCTGTTCACGAACTCCGCCGTCCAGTCACTGCGACAACATGAAATCTTGACAAAGACTATTAGCCATGACATCACAAATGATAAACACAATTTTCCACTGAAGATTATTGCTTATTAAAGAGAAAAGTGTAATTTTGGGATAAAAGAGTCACATTTAAAATTTTGACATTATGGCATCGTGGTTGATATCAATTTAAAGCTTACGATCTACTGAACAAAGTTGGCTATAACATATCCAGTATGTTTAAAGGGTTACAATGTTATCGTAATATGTATTTCTTTGAATAATACGAACCCCCGACTTAATAGGGTGGGGTAGTGTTTTGGCCAGGAAATCAATACCTGCACCCACAGAGAGATCCCAAATGGCTCAAAATAACCAACAAAACAATGTATTATGGTTAAGGGGGTACAATTAATGTGAGGCAGGTGTAGGGTGTTCATATAGGCAAAATCGCTGCGGCGTATGGGGTAAAACTAAAAACCAAAAGAAAGGTGTCAGAAACTGGTAAGAAAAAGTTGTCACAAATGAACATTTAGTGTTTACGGGAATACCTATAATTGCCCTATAATTGTTTCTTTAAGATAGGGTTATGACCTTTTGACCTTAAACGTGAACTACCAGGGTATGTATATTCCACATACTGGATATGTTATAGCCGACTTTGATCAGTAGATCGTAACCTTTAAATTGATACCAACCACGATGCCAGATTGTCAAAAATAAGAATATTATAACCTTTTGACCGCAAAATTACACCTTTCTCTTTAATGAGCGATATATTTCAGTGGAAAAATTTAGCAATAACTGGACGGCGCAATTCGAGAATGGATGTAATCTCAACCCAACGGCTTACAGTCTATAATAGTTCTTGCGCATATAGCGACAAACGCACACAATGGAAACTAGGGAAATTTTGATATGTTGTTCAATGTGGTATTTTGCAACTATCCTGAAAAAAATTTGCTTTGTACTATTTATTTCCATGATCATCCCTAATGCTTCTGGGCTAAGACGCAAAGGTCAGCGTTAATAACAATGACTTTTTAATTCGTCTAACAATAATCCGAGCCGATCAAAAACACCATAATAAAGGTTGGGTCACCACAAATGAACTGGAATACTGAATGTTTTTACTATTAATTTGTTTACAAGAAAAAATACGATGTTATTTAGTAGTTACACACTGCCACGTAGCATATTGTGAACATTTTACTTTGTCATTGTTCACAATTCAAGGAGTTCAAATTGTTTGACGCCTACACATAAACGCTCGTATGACGTCAACAATGATTGTACAGTTCACGACTGCCTAAGCCCTAGTGCATGCTAATGTCATACATTTAACTGCCAAACGTAAGCCAGTATCGTATTTACATATATTTATTGCATATAATTCCACACTTCGAAATATAAGTGTAACAATCATCTCTGGCTGAGTCATTAAAAGTAATAGAACCACCATTGTCGCTTAGCGGGAACGAGAGTACAACATCACTACTGACCTACAATGATCTATCGGAGCAGCCGATTGTATTAGCTACAAGCACGAACGAGCGCACGTGATTAGCTACATGCAAGCACGAACGAGCGCACGTGATTAGCTACATGCAAGCACGAACGAGCGCACGTGATTAGCTACATGCAAGCACGAACGAGCGCACGTGATTAGCTACATGCAAGCACGAACGAGCGCACGTGATTAGCTACATGCAAGCACGAACGAGCGCACGTGATTAGCTACATGCAAGCACGAACGAGCGCACGTGATTAGCTACATGCAAGCACGAACGAGCGCACGTGATTAGCTACATGCAAGCACGAACGAGCGCACGTGATTAGCTACATGCAAGCACGAACGAGCGCACGTGATTAGCTACATGCAAGCACGAACGAGCGCACGTGATTAGCTACATGCAAGCACGAACGAGCGCACGTGATTAGCTACATGCAAGCACGAACGAGCGCACGTGATTAGCTACATGCAAGCACGAACGAGCGCACGTGATTAGCTACATGCAAGCACGAACGAGCGCACGTGATTACTAGCATACATATGCTTTTACTGCAGACGTTGAATTAACCGTTCATAACTACTTCGGATTGAATGGCTTAGACCCTACAACGTCTCGTGCGAGTGGCTTACAAGGTCTCATGCGAAAGTACATCAGCCCTCTCAGGTAATAACTCTGTACCACGTGTGTTTCTACAGGGGCCACTGTCAACACTACAAGCTGCTGCTGGCCCAAGGACGACATTCGAAGCGTTGTTCTGGCCGCTCCTAGCTACGCTACGCATATTTCAATACATCGTAGCAGCGTCTCGCGACACTGTGTTTGACATCCCATTTTCTTCTTTGATGGCCAGTTCAGTTTGGAGCAGTTGTCCCAGCAGGTGTAGAATCTGTTCCAGCAGCCGACGCGACATGGCACGGTACCCTCTGCCTCCCCGACGTCCATCGATGCACACAACACGAGAGCTATCACGACAACCAACTACAACAGGCAACCACTAACACATTGAACGGCGGTTATCTCATAGTTTCCGACTAAGATATTTTTTATATCATCTTAACGCAAAGACGTTTCATCGAGGTCATATAAAGTTAGCTACCAGTAGGAATAGCGATCCGTTGTTAAAGGGAATAAAAACAAGGCATTAGCTAAACTGCTTTTTCGGTGTGTACACAAAGTTTAATATTGTATGTACTATATGCCAACAGAACAAATGTACATAAAAAATATTTATAGGTAAAATTAGATGTTTAATGCGTCAAACTCGCAAAACGCGCGTAAAATTCATTAGTTAATGAGATGAGTGATCACATGGTTTGATGACATCACTGATGACAGGTTTACATTTAGTCAGTGATTTCTATGCAATGCTTCAGAATAGTTTCACTCGCGTTACTGTGGCGAGTGGAGGCGATGATGCCGCAGAAGGATCTTCGAATTCGGCTCTTTCGGAGGAGTTTAGCGACGCCAGTAGACTTTGACTTCGATCTTATTTACTTTCTGACCTAACCATGAAAACGACCACATAGAGCCGCCAAACTTCTCCTCATATTATATATATATCATACGCATACACAGTGACGTGGTCAAAACATTACTCTTACTTCCTTGTAAAAATCTAAATTTACAAAAACAAAAACTCTTATGCCTAGCTTCGCGGAGCTAGGTGTAGAAGATATAGCAAGTTTTTATTTTTGTAATTGGTTATCGTTACATGGAAGTAAGAGTAATGTTTGACCACGTGACATGTGTATATGTATGGCAAATATAGGAGGAGAAGTTTGGCGGCTCTATGTGGTCGAGATGCTACACTAAAAACTGTTTTGCCTGATTTAACTTTTCAGTCCGAGAGTTGTGTCAATATAATCAAAGTTTAAAGTTAATTCGAATTGCATCGTATCAACTGATAAAAGCTAACTCGTGTTTTGTGAATTAGCGTGTTTTGTGAATTAGTCAAATGCCCGGATGACATCATAATTAGCAAAGTACGTACGCAAAATATGTACATAATTTCCGTCACAATGAAAACCCCACTCTGCATCCAGGCGAAGATGTGTGCGACAAACGGTGGCGCCATAGCGCGGAGCCTGGATAATCGAGGGTAGATCGCAGTCGAAACAAGTTTTCTCGAAGCGAGCAAAGCCGGCTGTGTTTCGTCGGCTTGAAGTCTGCTTTTTAAAACAAAGTTCCGTATGGAACTTAACTCAACTACATGCTACTCTATTCTTACTACTGTTTGCATTGTAATCGAATGCCACCACTAAAACAGCTGCTATCGCTGTCAACGGTACGGTGAATTAATGGGACGTCCCAGTAGCCCTTCCTTGTCATCAGTGACGTCACGTCGAAGCTTGCCGATAATCGCGGGGAAACATGCATAATCAAGGCAGGCCGGTAGAACAGAGTGTTATTTTGAATTATTAATTAATTGAATTTTAATGAATTTTTCGGTGTTGTGGAAATGGAAATATACTACAAAATGTAATATAATATGATTTCAAGCAATCGTTGTTTTTATTCCCTTTAAGTGCCTAGCTGGTCAAATGAGACATCAGGAACATTCGGCGGAAATCAGACCTGGTTGGCTTTGAAGTTCTAGCGGTTGATAAGATTATGTCGAAAGGGGTATCTGTTATGAGAGGTTATATAATATGAGATATTCCTTATGATCACAAAATGTCGTATCATACTTGTTGGACGTAACGTGATTATAACAGCAGTACTTTTCTTATCAACCGACCATGTACAGCCTTCCTGTTTTGCAGTTCATACTTGTTCAGTCTATTAAGCCTAATACTCTATTTTAGAGTATATTTAGGCATAATTGTTTCGACTTACTATTTGTATCTTCATCATTTCAACCTTTCCGAACCCGAATGTTTGCAATTACTTCTGAAAATACAATGTTTGCAGTTGAGGCAGTTGCTGTAAAAGTGACGTGACATGAAAGTCAACGATCCGGTAGGCCCTACCATCATACTGACGTAACGTGAAAGTCAACGATCCGGTAGGCCCTACCATCATACTGACGTGACGTGAAAATCAACGATCCGGTAGGCCCTACCATCATACTGACGTAACGTGAAAGTCAACGATCCGGTAGGCCCTACCATCATACTGACGTGACGTGAAAATCAACGATCCGGTAGGCCCTACCATCATACTGACGTGATGCGAAAGTCAACGTTCCGGTAGGCCCTACCATCATACTGACGTAAAGTGAAAGTCAACGATCCGGTAGGCCCTACCATCATACTGACGTAACGTGAAAGTCAACGATCCGGTAGGCCCTACCATCATACTGACGTGACGTGAAAGTCAACGATCCGGTAGGCCCTACCATCATACTGACGTGACGTGAAAGTCAACGATCCGGTAGGCCCTACCATCATACTGACGTGACGTGAAAGTCAACGATCTGGTAGGCCCTACCATCATACTGACCAAATACTGAGAACTGTAAACTCCAAAACCAGTACTAGTTCAACGTGCTCTTTCTTGATTACGACCCCTTGTGTGTCCTGACTTCAGCACTGTGGCCAGCCGATTTGTCAGAATGACACTCACTCACTCACTCACTCACTCACTCACTCACTCACTCACTCACTCACTCACTCACTCACTCACTCACTCACTCACTCACTCACTCACTCACTCACTCACTCACTCACTCACTCACTCACTCACTCACTCACCCACCCACCCACCCACCCACCCACCCACCCACCCACCCACTCACTCACTCACTCACTCACCCACCCACCCACCCACCCACCCACCCACCCACTCACTCACTCACTCTCTCTCTCTAACACGCCCGCCCGCCCGCCCGCCCGCCCGCCCGCCCGCCCGCCCGCCCGCCCGCCCGCCCGCCCGCCCGCCCGCCCGCCCGCCCGCCCGCCCGCCCGCCCGCCCGCCCGCCCGCCCGCCCGCCCGCCCGCCCGCCCGCCCGCCCGCCCGCCCGCCCGCCCGCCCGCCCGCCCGCCCGCCCGCCCGCCCGCCCGCCCGCCCGCCCGCCCGCCCGCCCGCCCGCCCGCCCGCCCGCCCGCCCGCCCGCCCGCCCGCCCGCCCGCCCGCCCGCCCGCCCGCCCGCCCGCCCGCCCGCCCGCCCGCCCGCCCGCCCGCCCGCCCGCCCGCCCGCCCGCCCGCCCGCCCGCCCGCCCGCCCGCCCGCCCGCCCGCCACCAGCAGCAGCAGCAGCAGCAGCAGCAACCCATTTGAGTGGTAAAACTTGCAACACTATATATAATTGTAAATAACATATTATGACATAACCTTGAAAATTACCGACCTCTTGTATTTGTGTCATACTACATATATGTATTAATGTCTTAGAATGATGCGTACTTACAGTTGTAATAAAACGCTACGAGGATGTAGTATCACCAGTCGCCGACGTCCGTGTTCTCTCTCCGTAGTGCCACTGTACGCTCCTATATATTACGTGTGCAACGCTGACGCATCCGGGTTTACAATAAACATGTTAACCCCTTTAACGTCAGGACTTTCAAACAATGCGCATCGACTTCACATACCACCCCCTCAATCTTGCTATCGTGTTGTGGTTTATCGTGGGTCCAAACCGCTATTTATTTGGCGACCATTGTATGAAAATCTCAGTTGATAACTTTTTCTGCAACTATTTACAATGTCCACCTTCAGTGTACCATAAGTACTTCGGTGTACCATAAGTACTTCGGTGTACCATAAGTACTTCGGTGTACCATAAGTACTTCGGTGTACCATAAGTACTTCGGTGTACCATAAGTACTTCGGTGTACCATAAGTACTTGTGCCCTACGTCAAGAACGGAGTAATTTATGTTACGACACTCGTCCAATTACAGTCGTCGGGCAAGTGACATATCGTGCTACAAAACTAATTGTTCAACGCATAATTATAAACATAATAGTCCTCGCAGCAAGCTTCTAGTTCAACATTTAAATATATTCATTCATATTGTTGGACTTATGTTATGTATGTTCATCAGTTTAACCTTTCCAGACCCGGATGTTTGCAGTAGTTTCTGAAAACACAATGTTTACAGTGAAGGTAGTTGCTGTGACGTGAAAGTCAACGTATCCGGTATTATCACGTACTGAGAAGCGTGTACTCCAAAACACGTACACATTCAAAGTGCAAGGTTTATATCCGTAGCCGGGGTTCGAGCGGGTCATCCGACCCTCTCCTTGGGATAGGTCTGGTGGTCCCTTCTGTACAAGAAATGTCAATGTTATGTTAAAATACGACCCCTTGAGTGTCCTGACTACGGCCCTATGGTAAGTCGATGTATCATAAAGACAAACAGAAATGTCGCCGATGTGGATCAGCTAACGAAATGAGTATTACCATAACAACAGTACTTGCATAATACTGCTCTTTATATTTCTGTCCCCCTCTCTCTCTTTATCCTCCTCTCCCTCTCACTTCTTTCCCTACTATAGATTTATATCCATCTCTCCCCATCTCATCCTCTCTCTCACCTCTCCCTCTTTCCCTCTCCCTTCCTCTCTGCCCATATCTCTCCCCCTCTCCCCCCCCCCTCTCTCTCTCTCTCTCTCTCTCTCTCTCTCTATATATATATATATATATATATATATATATATATATATATATATATATATATATATGTATATATACCTATATATACCTATCTCTCTCTCTCTGTATATATATATATATATATATATATATATATATATATATATATATATATATATATATATATATATATATATATATATTAACATCCGATAGTTTAATTGTTCTTCCTTCGTACTCTCTACCCCGATATCGACAGCTGCCAAGCGTTCATAATCTATTAGTTTCTGCTAGGAAAACAGACTGAGTACCTGTTGCATGTCTTCCAAATGATCAAACCCCGTCTTGAGAGATCTAGCATTACGTGCTGTTTCACTGCGGCTAGTGATGTTGCCAAGTCGTAAAAACCATACTTCCATCAATATAGTCATAGCCATTCAGTATTTAAAAAACGTCTGCTTGAGTTGTGTTTACTCGAGGCAATGCGTCGACGCGATGACGTGACTTTGCGAAATTAGACAATCACAGGCCACGTGGCGGGGTTGCATAATTGCGTAACTATCACGTCACGTCGCCTCGCCTCTTTGTAAACCTGGTTTAGTAGGTGAGTGGACGTCGCGAACTGGTGATTTATTACTTTAAGATTTTCTACAAAGCCGATAATGATATAGATGTCCTTCATTTGGTTGCCCCATGTCAATGGAGTATTTGGGGTAGGGTGCTATTGGGCCATAGCTAACTTTGGCTTAATTTTTTGTTTTATTTTCGTATAATATAACATGTTACGCCACTACATTGCCCCCACACTTTGGCCTCCTCTTTGTGAGTTCCTACATATACAACTGCCTCGTATGTATCAGATTTGCACGCGATAGCCAGGAAGCGCTTACAAAAGTTCGTGTATAAAAGGGTTAACTTGTTTACCTTAAATACGGACCAGTACCGATCTTTCGCAATCACTGCGTTATTGTTACGTGGAAAGGCAACGACTCACATCAGCCGATCCCCAAGGCGCCGGTACTCACAGCTGTAAGTACGTGCAACCTGCACATATTAACAACTATTGCGTGAACTAACAAATTCACATTTGGTTAGTAAATAGTATCTTAAATGTTATGTTTATATTCATTGATGTATTCCAGAATATAATGAAATAGTGAAAAGGGTGTTTTATTGTTCATATTCCGTATGGGTATAAGTCAGTTCGCGGTATCGTAAAATCAAAATTTTTTATAACAAGTCGTAAATAAGGTTCGCATTTGTCGACATTTACCTATAATGAAAAATAATAAAACTTTATTTTAAAACCGTCACATCCGGGGCTACTTGTGTACAAACATGATTAATTCACACGTACCTATTCGTACAAAGCGTACTAGTGGGCGGGGGTTTGCAAGGCTCGATTACTAATTTAAATTAATGTCGGTCACATACAAATTATGATAACCATTACGTCTTCATTGGAAATTATTAACATGTTAAAGTACTGATTGAGGGGGAGGTCTGAAAATGAGTACGCTTTTTTTGCGAATTGATAAATGTCGATAATTATAAACGGCTCCTAAGGGAGGCGGGAATGAGATGAAATCAAATAGGGAAATAAAAGTAAGAAATAGTAAGAGAACTGGGGAGAGGAAGGAGAGAGGACGTTGGGAGGAGGTAAGGACGGAGGGAGGTTAGGAAGTACGTAGGTTGGGAGCGAGGAAGTTAGGAAAGGATGGAGATGGGAGAGAGAGATGGAGTTATATTGTACGTTTATTTGGACTTTGCTGACTTGTGCGACCGCCCACTTATATAACAACTAGACGTGGTACGCACTTTGTACTGGCGCATCCGTTTGCAATACATTTAATTGTATTGGAAATAAAATGCGATACCAAATACCAGATGACTGAAAGAACAACTTCAACATTTTAGAAGCGGTTGGACTATTGCGGATTTTCCAAAGACCGAAACGATGAAGCTTCGTGTAGTAAGTCAAACTATTTCATATGCCTAGTGTTTAACGATTGAATCGAAATATAATACGAAAAATGCCTATAGCAAAATACTAGTTTTGCAAAGGAATTGCAAGAATTAGTTGTATTAGGTAATTGGTTTAGCAACAATGTATTGCCTACACTCTGCGAACAGCTAATCTTTTTTTAAATGTGATCGCTTTGGTTGATTAATACTATTGAATATTAATTACATTCTGACGTCACAAACACTGGCTTGGTAGTTGTTGATTTGTTAAGTTCTAAGTTTATTGCTAGCCTAAACGTTCTTGACAACAATATTACATCGACGATTATTATGTCGATTGCTTCAACTGTTTCAATTAAATGTTTATACTTTGCGATACTTTGTATGTCTGTAAAAATAGGCAATGTATCCCGGTCACTGGTCGATTTAACTAGATACAGCATAATTATTTAGCTAGATACAGCATAATTATTATGCGAAAAACTGATTCTGCGCGCATCACCTCCGGCTCGTTAGTGCCTTTTGAGAGACTCTGATTAACCTCGATTATCCAGGCTCCGTAACGTGGCGCCACAGTTTGACGCACACATCGTTTGGACCAAAACCGTACTTCTTATTATGACGGAAATTATGTATGCGTCCAGATTCTGGTCGCATACATAATTAGATTAATTAGGCTCTCGTCCGCTCTCATCTGTTATGCAGAAAAGTTAAATCATAAAACAAAAATTGTAGAATCTCGATAATGACGCTGATTGGCTGCTGGCGCTTCGTGGTAACGCTTCAGAACAAGAGTATGTAAATTTAGAGCTTGCACTGAAAGATAAACAGATGGTCTGCACCCAGAGCATTGTTGACGAACGTGATGTGGTGGGAATACTGATAACGTTCAGATGAGATCAGTACGCACAAGCCTCAACGCTTGCGTGGTAAGTGTTTACATGTTGTTATTGTGTTAAGCCCCGCCCACTCGGTAACAGTCAAACCTCTGTCTCTGGGGTCAGATTCTCTTCTCGGCGAGCGAGAGTCGGATAAGCGAGATAAGAGGCGCTGATGTGAGGAGTCACGTAGGCTGGTGGGAATACTTATTGACTTCTTTGCTTCTTCAGTAGCTGACGTGACTGGCGATTTTTTTTTATCAATAACCACTTGTCATCGTTTCTATGGTGCCCTGTTGTAGATGCTTGTCTTGCTGTTAGTCGTGGGGCTGGTTTCGTTGGACGTCGATGCGTCTCGAATCTTGTGTCTTCGTGACTGCTTTGAGACGTTCTACAGTTGTCGTTCCGACTGCCAAGAAGGACATCCACCATCGGCGCAGAAACTCACGTGTATGACAGGTTGTCAAGAAAGCCTCGACGACTGTAGCAGCCCATGCAACGAGTAGACTGGGTCCGACCTCGTGGCGCTCCGCCTGCCGGCGTTGGTCCCGTAGCAGCAGAGGAACAACGCTTAATTAACGACCTAAGGATACGACTGAATAGGGTTTGTTTAATTACGTAAATGTCACGTCATCGCGGCTGTGATGCTTCGCCGTTACGTCACTAAACAATCACGTCACGTGGGTTGTCATAGTCTAATTATGTATATCACGTCATCGCGTCGTCGCACCGCACGTGTGTATATATAACCCTTACTTTAAAACGTTACTTGCAAGTACTCGGAGTATCGTGTCGTTATCTCCTACACCATTGTTTGATATTATTGTAGAACAAATCTGATCATGTCTTGACACGTTCTGCAGCGTTTTTCGAAATCGCATGCCAGTTAATTACTTCCTTTGTCCTTTATTTCTTTTCTGGCAAAGCCGTTCATGTGTAGCCTCGGTGTACATATCGGTGAAAACATTGTTGAGAAACTTTGAAGGAGACGTTGAAGCTAGCTCCGCTATTGGATAAATATCAATTCGGCGAGAAGGTGACCAAAGTGGCCACGTGCAGCCTGCATCTAATTGCTCTATATACTATGACAGGGAGCGTTTCACTAAGACTAAGAGCTCATAAGGAAAACCCATCATAACACAGAATCCATCACATATTTTTAAGAGCGTTTTCAAAATGCGTTTCACTAAGATGCTCATAAAATCCATCATAAGCTAATGATCAAAATTTCCATCATAAGGCCCAAAGTGTACACAATTCGGCAAAATTAATAGAAAAGTTGTCCAAAATTGGCTGATAATACGTCCCATCGAACACTTTTCAACTACATTTGACTGATTTGCTCACTGGGTGAAGAGAAAAAATTTTTTTTAAAGAAGACGCCGCGTCGCAGAGGACACTATTTCTGTGACACACCGGCAACGTGTTGTTTTGACAAGTGAAGTTTTGAAAATTTTCAATAACAAAGCTTGCCATCGAGTATATTAATATGAAGGTTAGGGGTGTACCTATTTTGGTTAGACACAGCTAAACAATTGCTAAAAATTTAATAGCAAACGTTTCGCGAACAACATTGACTATAAAACAGCGCACGCAACGACTTGTCAACGTCAGTACCGTGGCAGTGGCAGTGCCAGTGGTGCAGTAAAATAGACGCTGTAGACAGAAACCATAATTTACGAGCTATTCATCGCTGACATTTTGAAAACTTATTTGACTGTGAAAAACTGGATCTCTACGTAAAAGTGGAGTCAAGATAATACGCAGTTAGGTAAATTTGACTGTTTATGTCATAATGGATACATTTTGCTTTATGAGCGGTCTAACCTCGTCGTATGCTAGGAGCGTTTTAAGAGCTTTTCTACGAGCGTTGTGATTTATTCTTAGTGAAACGCAATTTTCAGTTTCGATCATAGCTAAGGAGCGAAATAATTTTTTAAGAGCGAAATCGTGTTTAAGAGCTCATAAGAATATTAGTGAAACGGTGCCCACGCTATTCACACTTTATCAAGTTACCTGCCGATCTAACAATCAAATTCAATTCTTTCAATTATTTTGAGGCCGCTAATACTTATAAACTAGTGTACAAGTATTACCACCAAAGGGCACCACTGGTCGGGTTAACTCGGGAATTAACCTGTCACTGCCAGATGGCACCACCGGTCGTGTTAATTCCCGAATTAACCCGACCAGCTATAACACGGGTTGACATGCTGTGGTGCCAAACTCGCTTTGTCCTGTTCACGAAGGCGCGAGCGTCAGCTAACCGAGACTAACCAAATAAAGTCGTCACGCACGACGTTGTCTGTGTTTCTGTTGTCGATCTGTGCGTGATTACACTTTAGGCCACTCAATGCCGGTGCAACGTGCTGTAATCTTCTGCAATGACATCCGGACGCTAAGCCGTACGTATTGACACTAAGACTAATATGTTGGTTTATTAGTAATGTGCGTTCTCCTTCAAGGTGGCCACACGTGGCGATGACCAGGGGCGTAGCTAGGTATATATTCATGCGGAAGCACACATCTAAGAGAGGGACTGGGTGTCCATTTTGTTTTAAAGCAAACTGTAATCATTTGCAATCTGGTGCACTTTGAAGTCAAACAAATAAAATAAAAAAGAATGCGTACTCATCCGGCTATGGAGATAAACATGATCCACCTACTCGACAACCATCCCTGGTAAAGGTCAACTTTAAACGTTAAAAAGAATACGTACTCATCCGGCTATGGAGATAAACATGATCCACCTACTCGACAACCATCCCTGGTAAAGGTCAACTTTAAACGTTAAAAAGAATACGTACTCATCCGGCTATGGAGATAAACATGATCCACCTACTCGACAACCATCCCTGGTAAAGGTCAACTTTAAACGTTAAAAAGAATACGTACTCATCCGGCTATGGAGATAAACATGATCCACCTACTCGACAACCATCCCTGGTAAAGGTCAACTTTAAACGTTAAAAAGAATACGTACTCATCCGGCTATGGAGATAAACATGATCCACCTACTCGACAACCATCCCTGGTAAAGGTCAACTTTAAACGTTAAAAAGAATACGTACTCATCCGGCTATGGAGATAAACATGATCCACCTACTCGACAACCATCCCTGGTAAAGGTCAACTTTAAACGTTAAAAAGAATACGTACTCATCCGGCTATGGAGATAAACATGATCCACCTACTCGACAACCATCCCTGGTAAAGGTCAACTTTAAACGTTAAAAAGAATACGTACTCATCCGGCTATGGAGATAAACATGATCCACCTACTCGTCAACCATCCCTGGTAAAGGTCAACTTTCAGTGTATCATATATGAATAAGGAGTTTTAATGTGCTATGATTTTGCTGTTTATTAAGATTGTTTACATATTTCAATTAATTAAAACAGCTAGTGAAGCATTGTCGCAATACACGTGCATTAGTTATGTTGTTTATGATGCTGGTGTACCACCGTCTAACTCGAGCTCAGCCTGAAAGACCTCTGGGCTGAATATTTGAAGGAGTGTCCACACTTCTGACTAGTGGCTGTTTGCTGGCATGCACAGTAGTCAAGTTAACACTGTGTCATTTGCAGTGATGCATAGATGACACAAGATAGGCTTTATCTGCTGTCTGATTAGTACTTGCACTCCACGGTGGATGACAGGCAGATTAGGGATGGATATTCAATCCTGGGGGCGGGTTAGATTTTAAAACTATTTCTTTGCCATATTGATATGGAAGCAAATTACCAACTAACCGTTCCGCAAACTATACTTGGTTACTTTGCCAAAGGCTGTCGTTTGACAACGACAGAGTATCTTATATTCTGGACAGTAACTGCACACCCGTTTATAGATGTCGCAGTTACATTTACGTTAAAGATTATATGTTTCAGTCAACATGAAACCAAACATGGTAACTCCAGAGATTAGAATATGTTGTTGAAACACTTTATAATTTGTTGTTCACATTTAACGTGGACACCCGAGCCACGGTGGACAGTATACGGACAGTAAACTGCCTGTTAGTGTAGCAGAAAGCAGAACATTGCTTATCGATCGAGTGAGCTAATGATTACACTCTTGGCTACTGCGGAGAACGCGACGAAAGGTGGCCAATTAAGCTACGTATAAACGTTATAATCATCGCTGCCAAGTTCACAGATCGCGAACTTGTTTCATCAATGGATAATTTAACACAATCACGCACACATAGGCACGCACGCACGCACGCACGCACGCACGCACGCACGCACGCACGCACGCACGCACGCACGCACGCACGCACGCACGTACACACGCACGTGTGCGCACACACAAACACATGTACACAGGCATGCCACACACACGCACGTACGCATACATATACACGTACACACGCACGCACGCACGCACGCACGCACGCACGCACGCACGCACGCATACACGTACACACGCACGTGTGCGCACACACATAAACACATGTACACAGGCATGCCACACACACGCACGTACGCATACATATACACGTACACACGCCCGCACGCTCGCAAACACATACACACGCACGTGTGCGCACATATATAAACCCACGTACACACGCACGCACGCACGCATGCAGCACACGCACGTGCACATACACACAGCACGCCCGCAAACACACAGCTTGCCTGCCTGCAAAAATGCACGTACACACGCATGCCATATACGCATGTGCACATACCTACGCACGTACACACGCATGCACGCATGCACGCACGCACGCACGCACGCACGCACGCACGCACGCACGCACGCACACACACACACACACACACACACACACACACACACACTGGAATGTTTCATTTTCAATAACTGCAGTTGTATCATAATCAATATACAACCTTAACAGCTTACAGCCGTAGCCTAACATTAGGTGTACTTCGTAACAATGCGGTTTTCTTACTGACAAGTTATATCAGTGAGGGCATAATTAAAGATCTAACAATCACAATCCGTACGCCTACCGCTATATGCATTTAATAATTGGCGACGCTTGTTTGTGTTCAGCCTTGCGTACTCTTGTTTACTTGACGACGTTCCACCTGCACAGCGATTGGTCGTTTCAACGGCCGCGGGCAATTACTTAGCTCACCAGCCGACAGGTGGCAGTGCTTGTTTGGCCGTCGGCATGGCGACCAGGTCACAGCACAAGAACCTCTGTAGTGGCCGGCAGAAACACTTCATGCGGCAGCCACAGCAAGGCATCTCTACTGAGCGAATCGCCCAGCACGCACTTCGAATATTCACAGGTAAACGATGCTTCGCATTTATCATTTATCGAGACTGGAGCTATAGGCATGCATGCTATCAACGTTCTACATTGAAATGCACCCGTCGCGTATTGATTATTGTCGTTGACATAAAAATCCGCGTCGCATTCGTGTTAAGACATATGCCATCGCCGATTACTGGCCGATACCGTTGCATTTAATATGCATATACACTCGGAAGGCTAATTATTCGCAGACATGTAAACGGTGTTACGTGCACAGATTCGTTCGTTTCGCATTCTTCTCATTAGTTCGCCCATGTAATTGGTCTTCGCTTTAATAATTCATGTTTGGCAAGACCCTACTTGCGCGTACGTAGGGCTGCTGTGGCTTCGTGAATGGCTGATCACGATCTGGTTGACCAACGTCATAAGCTATTGACAAACTCCTTATTATACCTCAGTCGCCTGGTTACTATCGGCTCAACTGGTATCTATGGACATATAAGTGACACTGTGACTGTGTTAACCGGTCACACCCACACGTTCTCGTGCACGCAATCACACACACGCATGCACAAACACGCACGCACAGTTACACAGTGAATGTCCTTGTTTTTCGTTCAAAGCCGCAACACACGAGTCTTTCAACAATGCCTCGCTTGATCATTCCCGTGAAGTAATAACCACGAGTATGGCGGGAAATTTGAATGGTAACACCAACGATGCCATTGACAGGGATTGTAGACATAACTTAACGTATATACGAGACTTCTAAACTGTGATTTAGCTTATAATAAATTTGTGTAGATGTAAATCCAAGTTCTTCCTGATAAGGTCACGTCTGGGTTGAACTACGCCCGACCACTTCCGGAGAGTCTGACTTGCATTGTTTTAAGAAGAGAGAACGCATTTTGTATTTCATAAACTTGTCATTGTAATTATAACCGCCCTCTCACATGTGTTAAAATATAATACATTTATTAACTTTATTGTTATACCTATGAATCGAGTTGATCTGCTTTGCTGTGTTTGCTAGTATTGTTGTTGTCACAGTTACAACTATTATGGTAAACAACAGTGCAAAACAAACCTTCAGTTGGTAGAAAAGAAAACTCATGCTATTGTTTTGTTAATAAAATACCACCAAATACATGTCGGCAAATGGTAGAGTGATAAATGTGAATGTTGTCGATTAGCAACAGGACTGATTAAACACTCCGCGGCTCATTATGAACCTGCCCGGTACCGGAACAATTATGGTCGTGTCGTATAAATCCCTCCACAATGTCTATGGTACCGGGGAGCTGTGAATAGGAACAGTTCTGACGACTCTAGTTCACCGATTGCAAATCTTTGTCTAACACTAACAGCAACGTTATTCGTGGCCTCTCGGTCCACTAAACAGAGCCGATTGCTGGTCTATGATATTCCTCCATGACCACGACTAACAACACATTGATAAGCTGCCTGTGCGCGAACAATAGAGTTATACAAATGAACGGCATACGTATTCGAGTTGCCTAACTTCACGTGTACTTAGCGACGACTCAATGTATATCTACGTTTACACTGAGAGAAGATGCATGTCTTAGATTAAGGTGTGTAGGGCAAACCAGTTAAACAAACTGACCGGTAACACCCTCGTGACATCACTAAACAGTGTATTATTCCCTAAATATATTCCTCTTCTCCATTATCCCGGGGTTGTCCTTGCCGTATTTCGAGAGCTAATCTACAGTTTCATCTCATTTGAAATCATTGCAGCTTCTTTCCAATTGAGCTGCACGCGTACACAAACGACTATGCCATTGTTGTGCAAAGCATTAAACTGTATACAAGTAGTATATGTAGGGAACAACCGCTTAAAGGGAACAACGTTGTAATACCCGTTCTATATATACCCATGGAAATAGTAGGAACTTCGGATATATGTAACATTTTAACACCCCAACGTACTCCTTGTGTGGAACAATTGAAACGATTACGCTAACTAGCAAAAATGTCCATCCTCCGGGGGGGTAACTTGGTAGTTCGTGTTTACCAAATGTCAGGATACACAACATTGTCATAGAAATATCTATATATGCCGTGGTACTTGGTGTTGTCAGTCAATATCTCTCGAGATTGCGACGTAATACTGACAGTTGTAGTAATATGTAGCGACGCCTTGCCCCCCTATATGTAGCGACGCCTTGCCCCCCTATATGTAGCGACGCCTTGCCCCCCTATATGTAGCGACGCCTCGCCCCCCTATATGTAGCGACGCCTTGCCCCCCTATATGTAGCGACGCCTTGCCCCCCTATATGTAGCGACGCCTTGCCCCCTTATATGTAGCGACGCCTTGCCCCCCCTATATGTAGCGACGCCTTGCCCCCCTATATGTAGCGACGCCTTGCCCCCCTATATGTAGCGACGCCTTGCCCCCCTATATGTAGCGACGCCTTGCCCCCCTATATGTAGCGACGCATTGCCCCCCTATATGTAGCGACGCATTGTCCCCCTATATGTAGCGACGCATTGCCCCCGTATATGACGTGTGACGAAAGAAAGGACGTTGTCAACAATTGTACATACGTTGTTCACGTAGCCTTGCGGACAGCTGTAAGTGAAACATATAAAGGGTAATTCGATCGTTCGTAGAAACGGTAATAACGGGGTGATTGTCGAATAAAATTAAACTAAGACGATCCGACCGTGGGTCGTAGATGAACACAAGGACGTTTGACGCCTGAGATACAAAGAGTCTAGGACGAGTAGTAGCAGGACATACACACATTCGTACTCACGGTGTACTATATTAAGATTGTACAGACGTCTGAACTATGTGTTTCTGTTTACAGCGTTCGTCCGTCCGTACGACCGCGCCGAGTACATCTCATGTTCCATGACCGATGGTCGAAGAAGGTGATGTTGCCGCGCGATGACCAGTGGGGCCGAGGGGCGAGCAGCGTGGCGCAGTGCATGGTTTGGGACTACGGCTACCCGAAGAAGACCGCGCCCGCCACGCAGCCCGCCCGCAATGACATCCGAAGTCGGCAGGGCCAGCGATACAAGACGCGGACGTCGGTGAAGTTTGAGCCGAAGCTCGAAGACACGGCGACGAGCAGAATAAGCGGGGAGCTTCACGCCGAGAGAGTCGCCGCAGCGCGTGCGCCAACGCCCGTCACATCCAACACACAGCATGCCGTTCCGCTCCAGCGTCCGTCCACACCCTTGCAGGCGTGGGGCGCCAGTCCGACTCCTCGCGGCGAAGTACCAGTCGGGAAGGGTTCCATCAATGAAGACGGACTCGTCGCGGCAATGAAAGATTACGCCCGGCATACGCCAGGCGGCGGCACGGTCCTCAGCGACTTCTACGCAGCACCACGACCACCAACCGGCGGCGGCAAGCGGGCAGAGTCGCGCACGGGAGGCCAGGGCGACAGCTTCAGTACCGCGAGATTTGTGAGAGTTAAATCGTCGGGAGCGACCCGTCCTAGCTCGGCACCGACCATCCGACGTCCGTTGCCTCCCCGGGGTACCACGACGCGGAATGATTACGCAATGCAACGCGTCCAACCTCAGCAGTTTAGGCCGCCGTTCAGACCGGCCGGAGGGGCTCACTTCGACAAGTGGCGCCCCCTAACGCCACCATCTACACCGGAAGTTCGCAACTGGTGGCGAATGTCGAAATTCACAAAGAACGCCAATCCGAAAATATCCACGTTCTGGGAGAACGGAGCCAGTGGGCCGATCAAGGTGCGTCAGTCGGGACCTCGCCAGGTCAACTTTACCATGGATTGCCCTGAGCAGTCGGACATGATTGTCAGTATCCGGTTAAGAACTGCCAGTTCGCAAAACTAGGCAGATCGTTATTACCCGACAGCAGCGCCTCCTTGCGATCACAAGCTCGTTCACTCATCTTTGCTTCGGGCTAACGGCAAATTTCCGATTCACCTGGCCAGATAATCATTTCTCATAAATACAGGCTGTGTTGTTTACGTTTTCTCGATTGACATTATAAACCAAAACATTTACACATGTTTACGTTTTCTCGATTGACATTACAAATCAAAACATTTACACATTGAACTATTATAAAGCGTTGTAAAACTAATGTACAATGAGTGCATGGTATTATACTAATTATACAAATGATGCTTCACAGTGATGCTTTACGGTGTCCCTCGACAGTATGCTGGTATACATGATTTGAAATGCTATCTTTGCTTACATTATAGCGATAAACAGTGCGTTTTCGCAGGCACATAACCTATTTTCGATCTCTTCAATACTCAAAAGATATGTCAAAAAGAACATTCCGCATAGAGTTACTGATGGAGCTATCGTGCGAGGCCCTGCAGTGGGACATTTATAACAAATTAGTTGCACTATAGAATGCTTGGAACGATGTGTACGTGTTTCACGTACTCGGCTGGCCCTATAGAATGCTTGGAACGATGTGTACGTGTTTCACGTACTCGGCTGGCCCTATGCTCTGTACCTGCATCACAGCAATCGTTTTCCGTTATTCCCTTTTATGTTTTGTTCAGATCTGCGACCAGGACTTGGCATTCATATGATTTCACCATGCAGTACTTGTGATAAGTGAACGATCATTGGCAGCTTATTAACAGTTGTAATGTAAGCAAGAGGCTTTTGAAATCTTGTGATTAGTAATGGATTAGTAACACTTATATAATAAGACATGTTATATTGCGAAATAACTATATATTGGTTTAATAGTACATTGACGTCATTGGTTATCAATTTTAACGTGGTTTACTTAATTTTAAACAGTGTTTACTGCGTACTTCAGGACAACGGGAACAGTGCTCGCGTTTTATTACAGACGATTGCTTATTTTTATAGTTAATATTTGTACGCCAATTTAGGCATGTTATTTAACAAATGTTCTAGGTGGAAACCAAACACTTGTAAATAAAATGTAATGTGTCCAGATATGTTGTAATATATTTGTAAAGAATTTGTAATAACGTCAAATATGTTGTAAGTCAATTCGAATAAAGTGAACACATGACGAATACACGTGAAGTTCGTCACTTTTAGAAGATGCAGCTAAATTGCTGTCAGTAGACAGTAGACAGTAGAAATAACTAAGCATTGTTCATCGGCAAATGTGTCACTGATTCGCGACTGCTTGTCTAGTCGCATAGATTGGCTACACACGAGACGTTGACGAGTCACTTGAGTTCGCATCGAAGTAGGACGTAGTGTTTTAACCGAATCGCAGTTGAAAGTTAGTGAAGGTAGCGGCAAGACGCCCCTATGCGAGAAATTGCTACCCCCTCCCCCATCTGGCCATATGACACGAAAATAAGAATGTTGAGTCCTTACCAAAGTCACGGGAACCTGAAACAAAAGAAGTAAATGCATACAATAGGCTAGTACGGTTATAGTATTGGCATAAATCTATCGGTTGTGGGGGATGTATGAGCAAAATATTCAAATAAAAAAGTTATAATATTGTGAAATGGCCAAACACATTTCGTAGACAAGGTACGTCAAAATGTCAACACACTGAATGTGCGTAAGATAATTAACCAGATCAGTCGTAGCACATAGATTATATATACCGAAATGATTCTTTCCCGCTTACGATGTCCGCTCCACCCGACTCTACTATGTTGTGTACGTACTCACCTCGACACACATCACTGTTCCATGTTGTTTCTTCCATATCCTGCAACTGAAATTGTCCGGACAGATTTTAGTAACAACCCCCACTCCCATGGTACCATGGCTTCCCTGTTTCAAAACACCATGGTATTTTCCATGGAATCCGATGGTATATTTTCATAAGGGACATGTGAAAACATCGTGAGTATGTAGTAAAGGTGAGCTGCACTGATAGCCCTAATACATTGCGACGTGGTTAGTATGCCATCCAATTACCTTACACATTGTCTAAGGAAACGTCTGCGTGCACAAAACCCAAAAGATAACGCTCGTAGTGGGAATTAACTGGATGAATGCGGACGCACAGAGTAGGTGATATGTCTCTACAGACAGACTAAGATTAATTAACAACACTTAAGTGGTAGCCCTACATACGGATGTATGGAGTGTAATTACACGAAGCATAAATATACTAATGGCTGTCATCCAGAGAGTAGGCCAATGTAGCTCGGTCGGCAACTCGAGAGGGCAAGGGTTCGAGCTAGACGATCTACTGCCGTTTCCAAACTTGGGCCACTTCGATCACCACACTTTAACTGTGTCCATGCCAGGGGGAGTAAAATATCCCACACAGGGGTATGATCCTGGGGCTGCGACATTTATCATGAGTGGTTGGCAAAAATTCTCAGAAAAAGCTGAAATCACAAAATATGCCCAAAATTTAATAATTTAACTTGAATCATGTCATAAATTCACGGGTAAATACATATGTACTGTATCTCGCACTCTATATCGAAATGTTTCAGTTTCAGTTATAAACATGATACGTTCGGTCATTTTGTGCAACAATTACTAACTTTTTTCAATAAAATATATATCCTTAGTGCTTTCGTTTGTTCCCGGCTCACACCCATAGTATATATACCAGATAATTTCAAATCAGTATATTTCCCATATCCGTGTAAAATCATTTCGAAAAACAATTGGTGAGATATATTCAATGTTAATGAAGATATCATCATATTATCATATTATATGTAACCCTACCCCGAAAATCGAGAAAATTACGGGAAATGACAAATCAACCATTTATTGTTAATCATCTCATGATCTCACGCAGTTGTTCATAACTTAATACAAAACAATCTTTTACCATTAATCAGGTCTACAAATTTAACTTTTTGCCCACGTATGGTATGAAATACACTGTTTTTCAGTCAATATACGATAGACGGAATCACACACGTAACGACAACATCATGCCTTATATGAACTTTCATATCAATACACCTGGTGTTTATGTTCGTGTGGTCAATTACTTCAGCTTACTGAACGAATAATTACAAGTTGCTATGTTTGAAAATGACATAGACATGTCAGTAAACCTACCCCCTTATCGAACAAAACCAATGTACCAAAATGTCTCCGTCAACAGTCCATCCACTGCGCTTGATGTGCTGGTCACATGCATCCTTACATGGTGGCTCTCAACCTAAACCTCGTATGATGCGATCCGTTCACATCATAGTCTTGTAATCGCCCACACGGGACGGCAGAAGGCATTGGTCGACTTCGTTGGACCATTTTTCTGCAGTGGAACACAGCACAAGAACCACATCTAGACATGGTCTCTCTGACAAGGGCCATTGATCAAGTGAGACAGAATCCACGTCCAGAAAGAATGCACGTACTGTTGACATATGAAATCTTCACAATGGCAAAGCAGCGTTGCACTGAGTTTTGTTCATCACTTGGACCAAATGGAATGTTCTGGTCATCATACATTGATATTGTGGATCTTCTGATACAATTTATTCGGTCCACCAGAGAGGCTGGCTGAAACTTGCACATTCAGTGTCTGCTAGAGATGATGACATGGTTTGCAGCATATGACAGGATAAGTTATACCAGATACTTCCCTGCATATGTTCTACAAATGATGACAATTCCGGAAAGTCATCCAGATGCACACACATTCCTTATCAATTATGAATTTGCATTGCAAAGATCGACAGGAAATTCATTTGGCCGCATTCCACATGACCAAACCATTGAAGTGACTGCAAACCCGGATACGAAATCCCGTGGTGGAATTGTGGAAATCACACCGAATCATGGAGCAGTTCTTAAATGGATGGTACTTAGGGCTGACCAAGGTGAATACTTGTGTTTGTGTAAGGTATGTATGGAGAATCGAATGCAGTTATAAACCACAGATCAATGGATGCTGGGAAAAGACGTGTTGCAGAAGACGAAGCGGCTGTGCGACGTATTGAGACATGCATCACAAACTGGATGAACCCATTTCAGGCAGTTGATAAACTCTGTCATCTGGCTTCTGGAAGAAATGCTACAAGTGACATTTCAGCAAACCAGTTGGAAGCACATGCAAAGGAGGAAGAAACTGTCAAGGAATTTGTTTGTGATAAGTTGGTTACAGATGGACAAAAGACTTCTGTGCGCCAGTAGCAAAGATGAATCTGAAACCCTTTAAATCTTTGGATGTGGGTAAAACATCCAAGAAGCAAACTTCTCTTTTTGAGATCAACTCGTGAACTCTTTGGACGTTTCTTGGCAATTAGCCAGAGCCGAAATATATCTCTGCCAGAACTCTTCAAGTACTCCTTGGATCCAGTACCCCTTGCCACTGCAACACCTGAGGGGAACTTGGTCAAGACTGTCAAAGCATATCTGCTGAAGGAACTGGAGAAGAATTCCAGTGCTATTAATGCGGTACCTTGTGACAGCACATGGATTGTAGATGCGATAGCAATCCTGCAGACAATCAAGGTAGACACGACAATTAACTACACGGTGTTGGCCCATCTTGTTTTCAACACCATTGTCATAGGTGTTGGTATGTCTTCGCGAATTGACTGGGTGGTGGACACTTGTCCTGAAATTTCAATAAAAATTGCCGAGAGAGATCGCCGTACGACGTCTACTGCAGGGTTGCTGGGAACAACAATTAACTCGGAGAACCAAGGGATTGATCATCAATTCAAAAAGTAACTTCAAAGTGTATAGTTAAAGAAAGAACTATCTCATTTTCTTCTGGACACACGGCAGCAACCCGCATATGCACCAGAATTAAGTAGGCGGTCCCTTTACGTGACCAATGGAGAAGAGATTTAACAAGATTTAACAAGATTTACCATCCAAGCCAAAGGCCCAGATGGCAAGTGGACAAGGAATCCATTGGCTTATCGAGAGTCCAACAATGTTCATCTACTTATAGCCCGCCCTCCTGAGATATGTGTCAACCTTGTTTTTAAACATATTCACGCTGCTAGCAGTTACACAATCTGTAGACAATTTGTTCCATTCATTTATTGTCCTCTGTGAGAACGAGTGCTTCCTGATGTCCAATCTACATTGATCCTTTACTAATTTTACCTCATGTCCTCTAGTTCTGCTATCCTTCTTGAGTGAGAAAAACATATTTCTATCAATATTTTCATACCCATTCAATATCTTAAAAACTTCAATCTGATCTCCTCTTAACCTCCTTGTTTCTAGAGTTGTTAAACCACATTCTTTCAGGCGTTCTTCATAACTAAGGTCTCTCAGTTCTGGAATCATTTTAGCTGCTCTCCTTTGTATGCGTTCAAGCGTATCTATATCCTTCTTACGATATGGTCTCCATGCTTGTATACAGTATTCTAAATGAGGTCTAACTATTGCTTTATAAAGAGGTATAATTAACTTTTTTCCCTTGTATGTTATGTTTCTTCTAATCAATCCAAGAATTTTATTACCCTTTGAAGCTGCAATACCACACTGCTCTGAAACTTTCATATCAGCGCTTATTGTAACTCCTAAGTCCTTTTCTTTTACAGTAGTACCCAGAACAGTATCTCCCATTTTATAGTTTACATTCAAGTTCCCATGTCCTGTATGTAGGCATTTACATTTCCCAAAATTGAACAACATCTGCCATTTCTTAGACCATTTCACTAATCTGTCTAGATCGTTTTGTAAATGTTGTTTATCACCATCAGTATTAACCTTTCTAAACAGTTTTGTGTCATCCGCAAATTTCAGTACGTTACTTGTTATACTGTCGTCCAAGTCATTGATATAAATTAAGAATAATATAGGTCCTAATACTGATCCTTGAGGTACCCCACTCAAAACCGATTTCCAATTTGAAACTTCTCCATCTACTACAACTCGTTGTCTTCTGTCAGTCAGCCATTGTTCTATCCAGTCAGTTATGCTATCCCCGATACCATGGGCTTTTAATTTAAGTAGTAATCTTTGATGTGGCACTTTGTCAAAAGCTTTCTGAAAATCTAAGTAGATAATATCTACTGGCGATCCCACGTCTATCCACTTAGTGATTTCTTCCAAAAAACATAACATATTTGTTAAGTATGACCTCGCTTTAAGGAATCCATGTTGAGATGAATTTAATAATGTATGCTTAACGAGGAAGTCCACCATATGGTCTTTAATTAACCTTTCTAATAATTTACAAATCACTGACGTTAAACTCACTGGTCTGTAATTCTCTGACTTATTTCTCGAACCCTTTTTAAATAATGGTATGATGTTTGCTTCTTTCCATTCAAACGGAACAACTCCCTCTTTTAATGACAAGTTGAATACTCTTGCAAGTGGTATACTGATTTGCTCTACTGTTTCCATTAGTAATTTTGGAGGAATCCCATCCACTCCCGGTGATTTGTTATCCTTCATTGCCTTTATTTTCTTAGCTACCAATTCTGGAGTTACAACTAACGGACCTAAATAGTCAGATTTAGCCCCCTGAAATTTAGCATCAGCAACTGGTAATGAACTAATATCTTCTTTGGTAAACACTGAACTGAAGTAACCATTTAGGTCTTCCGCCATTAAAAACCCCTGTGATATTATATTTCCAGCACTGTCTTCTAGAGGTCCAACCTTGTCTTGTACGTTTTGTTTACTCCTGACATATGCATAAAAACTCTTGCTGTCATTTTTTATGTTACATGCTAGTTTTTGCTCATAGCTTCTTTTAGATTGTCTGATTTCAGTTGTAGCTGCATTAAGTGCCTCTTTGTATTTTGCATAGTCTTCGTCCTTTCTGGTACGCCTATAAACCCTCCACATAGTTTGTTTTAGCATTATTTTTCTAATAGCCTCTTTTGACAAGTGTTTCTTTCTACACCGTTTTCCTTGTTTTTGGAAGGGAACAAATTTATCGATGATACTCTCAATTTCATATTTTAGAATATTCCAACATTCAATTGCAGTCTTATTCATCAGCATGTTATTCCAATCTAGCTTTGCTAAGTATTTTCTCATATCTTTGTAGTTACCTTTGTGGAAGTTTCTCTTGTACGTTTTCTTATTTTTACTTTCTGATTTTACATTGATGTCAAAATGTATTTGATTATGGTCACTATTACCCAATGGTTCAAATATTTTTACATTGTCCACTAATTCTTTTTGTGATGACAAAACTATATCTAATACATTTTCTCCCCTGGTTGGTTCTAGTACGTGCTGAGTAAGAAAGCTATCCTGGATTAAAAATAGAAATTGTTGGTCCTCAATCCCTATGCTCTCTAGAGAATTCCATTGTATGTGTCCATGGTTAAAATCTCCCATTATGATACATTCCCCTTTACTAACTTCCTTTATAGCGTTTTTTATTTTTGTGTTGTCCTCTTCGTTTATGTTTGGACTTCGGTAAACTAATCCTACAGTTAATTTTGAATTTCCTGAAACAATTTTGCACCAAACAGCTTCATCGCAATCTGCTTCCCTTTCTAGTTTTATTTCATAAGCCTGAATAGATTCTTTAACATATAAAATAACTCCCCCGCCCCTTCTTCCTATTCGATCTTTCCTAAACATTACATATCCTGTCAGTCCTAATTCAGCATCTGTTATATCTATGTTGGCCCATGATTCAGTTATACCAATTATGTGAGGGTCAATATCTTCTACCATAATGTTTAATTCGTTTTTCTTATTTACTATGCTCCTTGCATTTAAACATACGCATCTATAACCTTTTTCAGAGATGTTTTTCGGATGATTTGATATTTGTTTATCTGTGCTAGTGGCCTCTTGTTCTGCTTGAGACACCTCTATGTAACCCCCCTGCACTTCTAGTTTAAAGAATGTTTACTTCCAAAAATATTTGTCATTGTACCCAAGTCACTATCTACTGCTGCTGAAAGTTTGCCACCTGCTCCAAGTAACGACGACTGACAGAAATCATATAATCATGACACCAGTTCCTGAGCTCAGGTGTAACCACGAAGAAGCATATAGCCGCCTTCGCCACTGTGCTAGACCCACGGTGAGCCGTGGGTCTAGCACAATGGTTCTCAGGTCCCCTGATAGCGACGTAGCTACAATAGCAATTGGAATTAGTCACACCATTCCAGCTACAATGCTATTCAACACAGGGACACAACAGCAGAAAAGAAACATCGATATCACTCAAATTGAAAATACCATCGGACCAGACATGTGTGAAGCCCTGATTGGCTATCATGCATTTAGTGGTTATAACTCAACCAGCGCTTTTGTTGGTCACATTAAAGCAACAGGCTACAAACTGCTACATGATCAACGTCCATTCAGAAGTACCTTGGCCAAACTTGGCAAATCGTTTGTCGCCGATGAAGAACTATTGCAGAAAGGTGAAGAGGCAGGGTGCGCCCTGTATGGGTGATTACAAGAGTATGGTGTGAACTGATTGACTCACACCATGTTTGGGTCGAAAACAACAGACCCAGCGAAGTTGCCACCATACAAGGATGCCTGTGACCAACACATCAAGCATGCCAACTATCAGGCAGCTATTTGGCGGCACTGCTTTGCGGCACCACCATCAGTGCCATCCCATCATGGCAATGGATGAACTGTTGACAGAGACAGTCCTGCAGCTCCACAGACAATACTTGAATGTGTCAGCTGCAAGTGTAAGACAGAGCAACAGGCATGGATGTTGACCCATTACTGTCAGAAGACGACTCCGATATGGAGTGAAATATGGTCCATGAAGCAGTGTGTCACTTTGTGAACTTCAATAGAGAACCTTTGAAATTATGTTGTATTTTAAATATGTTGTCATCATTATCATAATATTTGTCATTTGCGAACAGGTCTACTTACATTAACATAATTGCGAAGTCAATACATGCATCTTATAATTATGGATTTAGATGTCATAACGATAAATATGTTGTATTATTAAAAACCTATTAGCCAGAAATGTATGTAATCGCATAGAAAGCCGTGAACACAATCTGAGCTATGCCCACTCTGAAAAGACTGTGGTATTGTTCGATAAGGAGGTAGGGTTACTGAAATGTCTATATAGTTTTTCAAATATAACAACTGGTAATTATTCGTTCAGTAAGTTGGAGTAATTGACCATACAAACATATACACCAGGTCTATTGATATGAAGTTTCATATAAGACATGGTGTTGTTGTTGTTACGTGTGTGATTCCGTCTACCATACATGGGCAAAACAATTAATTTGTATACCTGATTGATGGTAAAAGATTGTTTTGCATTAAGTTGAACAACTACGTGAGATGATAAGATGATTAACACATAAATGGTTGACTTAGAGAATAGTGTGCTACGATTTGTCATTTCCCGTCATTTTCTCGATTTAGGGGGTAGGTTAACATATATGACGATATCTTCATTAATATTGAATATATCTCACCAATTGTTTTTCTAAATGAAGTTACATTGGTATGGGAATATATTTATATGAAATTATCTGGTATATATATATTATGGGTGTGAGTCGGGAAGAAACAAAAGCACTAAGGATATATATTTTATTGAAAAAGTGAGTAATTGCTGCACAAACGTATTTATTTATGGCATATTTTGTGATTTCTGCTATTTCTGAGAATTTGTGCCAATCACTCATGATAAATGCCGTTTTTCTAATAGAACGGACACCTAAGACTTTGGTTAATGTTTGGAAATGATTAGTATGTAGTTCAATTTAAAAGAAAATATCAAGAAACCTGTTGGCAGGGTGCAGCCAACTCTTGTTTTAAGGCTTTTTTGGAAGTCAGTCCCAGGACTAGTAGATGTGTAACCTGTCGTGGACTATATATCTGAAAAAGTCACCATAAAACATCCTGCTGTTAGCTCTGGAAAAGGGCTCTTGGGAGCATAAATATCAAAAGAGAATGTATAATAGACAGCTGAGTACAGCTAAATTGGGATGTAGTGAATTTAAAAATTAGAGATCACCAGCTCTGTGAGACGCGTTGGGTCCACAACATATGTTTTTCTATAATATTATATCTCTGTGTGTGATCTTTTACTTCCCCTGGCAGCGACACCGTGTTGAAGGGACAACGGTTTTTAGCGTCTCTCCCGAAAGGTACAGGCAATGCAGGGTGAACAAAATTGCCCAAGTTTCGAGACGGCAGTACGTGGATTCGAACCCCGGTCACAGCCAAACAAGCGAATGGCGCAATGGTTAAGTGGTGCCACCACGCGGAATACTAGATGAACACCGCGGGTTGGTTGTTATTGTAATCACTAGGGGCCTTGTAAATGAACCACTAGGCCTTAGGGTAAGCCAGAGGGTGCGTGTCTTGTGCATGAATATGCCGTCTTTTCCTTTTTCGTTATAAAATTTGCAACTTAGAAACGAAAAAGGCGCACAAAGTTCGTTTTTCGTTTTCAAATTTGAAGTAAAAAAAACGAAAAACTAATACAAATAGTCATACACGGTTTTTGTAATATCAATTATAAAAACAACATAAAGATGCAACAAACCGTTTTTTCGTTTTTATTGTATCAGGACGAAAAACGAAAAGCATGCACGTACGTACGCACGCACGCACGTATATGTGCAGGTTTACATGTATGCACATGCATACCTGTTACATTACATGCAGAAAATGGTAAACATTTACGGGTATATGGCACGTTCACGCATTTTAAAAGAGAGACTTTGACTAAGCTCGAACAGCATATATGTCAATGAGATGATGACAACGGCAGGTAAAAAGTTTCAGAATGTTGGATGGTCCTGGGGAGCGGTGGTCTAATGGTTAGAGTACCCGTCTGTCGATCGATAGGTATGTTACAAAAAAATTCAAAATTGTTTTATAATCATTTAAACACTTCTGTCTGATAAAGTATGTTATGCGGTTTATCATCCTTTTTGAATTTTTTCAATATCTTTATTATTTGCAAAGTTATTCCACTTTTTGGCTTCCAAAAAAGGGTCTATTTTGTCTTAAGGAATTGAGTCCATTTCTTGTGACCTTTCTGTTTGGTGGCTGCACTGCCACTGTATGCAGGCTAACATGTGATGTAATGTTTACTAAAGAAGATAGTGAGGTGGAATAAAAAGTTAGAGGACCCTAAAAAGTTTGACCTATTAATAGGTGACCTTGACATGACCTTGACATGACCTATTTATTTGACCTTGACCTACGATGACCTATTTATGTTGAAAAATGGCCAAATTAAGTAATTATGTATGACATGCGAGACCAGGGAGGGGTATAAGGGAGAATTTATGTACACATTGACCTTAATACCCATTAATGACCTAGTTTATTACAACTTGACCTTTGACCCATTTACGTCATGATGGCCTATTTATATTTTAATTTAAGTCTGGATTGGAATGCTATCAAGTCAATAGAGGCTGTAATTGTTACCCATAATATTGACTTTAGTGACCTGATTATTTGACCTCCATTGACCTTTGACCAATTTATGTTAATAAATTACCTATTTCAGTCATAAGTAATTGTACGTGACAGTGTTTTTTTTTTTAATTTACTGAGGCATGTTAAGGAGAAATGGTGTACATAATTGACTTTACTACAGTATGACATTTTGATGACATAATTTATTATAATGTGACATTTGCATAACAACAGGTATTAATGGCCTAACTATTTATAATTAAATGACACATGAAGCTGGAAAATTCATAGAATTTGTATTCTTTATTGTATAATCATAAAGAACAATATATTCTTGCATGGTGAAATATTTTTTTGGAAAAAAATTCACTCTCCTTCCATAAAATAAACACAATTTATTAATTTTAGAGTGCTTTGACATTTTCTGCATGCACAATGCAGCAATATTTATAGTTAACAGTGGTTAACTGTGTCAAAATTGGTTCACAGTACACTGCATGTTCAACACATAAATTTCACTGTGAAATAATGTCCTGCACTTCAACATGAAGTAATGTTTACATACTGTTTACAGTAGCAGATAAGGAGTCATGGAAAAAGGACAACACACAAAGCAATGCAGCAGTACAAGAAATAGTTGGTTTCACCCCGTTATAATGGAACTATAAGGAAGAAGGCTCAGTACAGCAATCTTCACAGTTCAGTTTCATAAATCCATACCAGTGTATGTGTCAGTGTTCACATGGTAGTGCAGGCTCAGTGCAGAAATATTCATATTTCAATGTCTCAAATTAATGTCAAGCATTTGAACATGAAGTATTATTTATAATGTTCACATGATACTGTTGGCTAAGTGTACACATACTCAGGGTTTACTGTTTCGTAAATCCATGCATGTGTAATGTGTCAATGTCCGTTGTAGACTCGGTGTACATATATATTCACCATTTCTACACAGTCTTGAGTCTTCACAAGCTTTGTCCGTCTTCTGCTGTATGAAGTGGGGTCTGTAAGCTTTGCTTGGTCCATTGCTCTATATTATCCAGTAAAATCCGTGAAAGGTGTAGTGTGTCACAGTATACTATGACCAGATCAATCATGACCCATAGGTATGAAAAGGTAGTTTACCTTAGAAAAGGAAAGACATACCATGGGTAGTCTATTGCGCGAAATTCAAGTTGTGCTAGCAGCTACAGCAAAGGTGTCCATCACACAAGGAACACACGATCTAAGCAGGATTGATGTAACTGAAGCAACAGTATGCCAAATATCAAACGTACCAGTTAAGAGAAAATTGTGACTTTTAAGAAAAACAATTTGCAAGTGGGAATTTACATATTATTACTGAACAGTAAATAAATAAATTAGAAACAATTTTGATTGAGTAAAATGTTGAGAAACGTTGCACATGCAGTAACACCAGGACAGCAACCAACACCTACTGCTAACATCGCTTAGCAGCAGCTACAGCAGCTGACCTTATGCTACTGACGTACCTAGGCATGCCAACTGCACTCATGTGTACACCGTCTCTCGCGAAATTTACCCCCTTCGACAACTTCAAATGGTGCCATAAATTTATGTTTTCAAATTTTGCAATCAATGTACAAATTTTATTTTTGACAACCTGGCGGGCACTATCAAAATCAGGTCTGACTTCAAAACGTCCACACTCTACTGGTATGCGGGTCAATATCTCGCATACTACTACCTGGGACACAGAGGGTATTGTAAGCAGTTCGCGTGCGAATGCTACAATACGCTCTGCCAGGTCCTCAGGTACACAACCATTACCTAAATCATTTGTTCCGATGTCAACCAGAACGACAGTTGGTGCAATTACCCGCACCGCTCTCAGTTCACGAAAAAGGCGATCCACGGTAAGTCCCCCTTTCCCTCGGAAAACGACCTTTCCAAACATATCGGCAAGGTCAAGATCTGGTCGATAGTACCTGTGTCGCTCCCCAACTACCTCACCGACTTGGCACACATGGTGCATCCTCCTCACAAAACTGTGCCCAATAACCAGCAATATCGGCTTTTCCATATTCTGGAAAGAAAGATTGCACAAATCGTTAAGTTTGCGTGCCTATTCCCTACATTTTTAGGAGTGCAGTATTACCACACTGTTCTTAGTGCACACAGCACCGATGTTTTATCAGTGTTGTGATTCACGACAGAAACCACGAGGAGGTGACAGTGTGAACCTTCTGTCTATGTATGTGAGTATGCAAGGATGTTTGTATGAGTGTGCGTTTGAGTACATGACATCATAAATAGTATATATTATGCTATACGTATATAGTATATGCTGACCTTCTATGCTTATATAAATATTATACATTTATGCTATACATCGTACATTATATATATATATGCATGCTATATCCATGTCACTATTAATAAACAATCAACCTACGTAAATAAATATTATGCTATATATTGTATATATATATAAGATAAATAGTATTTGCCCTAACGTTTAGTTATAATTTATTTACTCTGTCACATGCTGTTTGAACCAGGATCGCTCTGGTACAGACATCTAACAGAGTTATATATATATATATATATATATACCTATACATGTATATACATATACATATTAGAACTGACACAGCTTGATGCTGAAGTGGCTGACCTTCCATCCCTAATGAACAATGCTGATATCATTACATTTTCAAAGCTGTTGTAGAACCAAATCTCCCCGGATAATATCAGTGATAATTTCACCAGGTTTCATGTAGCAAGGTGTTTCCTCTCTCTCATATGTAACCTTATATTCACTGGTCTCATTCATGAATTCGACTATTTGACCGTAGTACCAATCTCTTTGATGGGTTTCATCAGCCCATTGGTGTGCAATGTACATGCCAGTCAGGGACTCGGGGTCTCTAATGATGTCACTGAGATCTTCAGATTCCAAAGGAAGTTCTGCCCCTGTGAGCTTACCTAGATGTTCCTTAAGCTGATCAACTGTAGCATGCGTGAATGAGATCTGATCACCTGCACATTTCAGAACTTTGGTCCAGATGTTGATTTGTACTTTCAAGATCGACTTGGCACTGGTCATCGAGAGTTTCCTGGTTTCATCCTCAATTTTACCCGGGGAGATCCACAAACCACCGTGCTTATATGCCAGCTCAAACCACTGCTCGGTCTTTTCACGAGCACTGTTCTCACGTTGGTGAATTCTCTGGCGTGAGAGTCGGAGCTTCTCCTGGAGCTCCCTTCGTAGCTGTTCCCTTCTTTCTTTATCGGCCTCAGTGTTTCTCCTGGCTACTTTCCTGGCATGGTCTGTACACTCATGATTTGCTCCATCTTCCTGCTCAACCAACCAACTGCTCGTTTTGTTCACTTGGAACATCACTTTTGATTCGACGTGGCTTGGCTTGGCATTTTTAGCACGGTAGATGATTTGGTCAGCTATAGCAAAGTTTCTTTCACCGCTGATGTTTGTTGCGCTACAAGACTTGGCCTGATGTTGTAAGGCATTGCTTGGGTCCCAATATCGGCCGCCAGGAAGCTGATCCTTGAGTTGCCGCTCAATGATGATAAGACAAGCCTGACATAGGTCCTGCAGCAAAGTAACGGTTTTGCAATCGGTGGATGTTGGCTTCATGAGACTATCCAGGGCAACATCATCCTTGATGGCTACATCAGCGAAGACTGATGGTGGGCTGGGTCTGAGCAGTTGCTTGGCATCCTGTGACCATGACTGAAACTTCCCTTGGGCCTCAGCATAATACATATTCATGTCAAGGATGTTGTTATCTTGGCCAACCAACCGCATCCAGGGCCCAGTCAACACTTTGCCAATGATACCAAGGGCCCGTGTCGTCACATGAAGTACATCCAATTTCAATGCATTGGCGACACTCTGCTGGACTGCATTTGCTGGAATGTGTGACCTGACAAAAAAATCCTGTAACGAGGTGTTGTAGTGATACAGGAGGCCACTGTTGAGGAAGTACAGATGAAAACGGTTGCCTATGTACCGATTGTACACAACGGACCTGTTTCGTGTTTCTGCAGTTGGAATCCCTGTGACTTTTAGGTGTTCACGAAGAAGATCAGCACAGTTGTACAGTGGATCATGGAACAGCTTATCTGCACACCTCAGCAATCCCTTTGTGTCGGATTCTGTTCGAAGGGTGAATGGATACTTGTCACTCTTTTTCAAGTCTTTTATGTTGTTTGTGACCTCAAACGACTTGATGACTTTTTCACATTCCTTCGCCATCCCATCAACAGGGTGCATTGCACACCGGAAACTTGTAAGTTCTTTCCCAAGTTTCTGTCCCATTATACGATCAACTGCATCGTTGGTCTTGCATCGATCCGTCATGGTGTTTACAATGTGTGATTTTATGTCAACAGAAGATGTTCCGGGCATTGCTGTTTCGATAGCGCCAATGTCACGCATTATCGTATCCACGTACTCAACTGCAGTCCCACCTCCTTGTTGGCTGAGGCCTACCAAAAGGGTTTGCTCTTCCGTGGCAATCTCGGTTTCCACCAGGTGGCCGACCGTTTTCGTTGTTCCATCGTACTTCACTGTCAGATCTGTTTGACCTGTCAGGGCTTCGGCAATCTGCTGGCGAGCAACAACTTTCATTTCTTTGCACATGTTGTTATTCGTGCTATAACTAGGGAGTGGTCCCTCCACCTCAGCACCTGTGACGGTTTTCACTACAAGCCTGATTGCCGGTGACACATTTGGCTGAGAAACTCCCAGGCTTTGTAGATGATAACTAGCTTGGCGGATTTCAGACTTGTAGGTTTTCCCGTCCTGCTTTGTTGTTATGTGACCAGTTCTATCTTCTATGGCATCCTTGGTGGTAGCTGTTTCATTTTGCCAATATTTGACTTGTTGATTTAATTCTGTAATCTCATTAACCTTATCCTTAGTTTGACTCAACAGGCTGGTAGACACCTTTTTATAATCACAGTTACTGATATCATGCTTAGCTTTGAATCGCTTACGTTGTTGGCAGTTCAACCATTTTAACCTTTGCATTTCGGTACGCAGCTCTTGATTTTGCTGTTTTAGTTTTGACATAGTTTTCAGTTTAGCTTTTGCAGCACGATACTTTGAAATCCAAGATGCTATTGATTTATCCTTACGTTTCAATGTCTGGTTTATAGTTTTTCTGTTGAACATTTGCATTCGATTTTTCATCCTCATATTCTCATTCTTTACCTTGATATTTTCTTCTTTCACAAAAGCTAGTCTGTCCTTAAGTGTCTGATTTTCTTCCATAAGTTTTGCTGTGTCTATAGCATGTTCAAATACGGCTGAAGCTTGTGGCTGTTCTTGTTCGCTATCAGGATTTTGAACTACATACTTGCATCCTTTAGTAGGTAACTTCCACTGATCTGCCAAATATGCAGCAAATTTAACAGGATCTCTACATCTTTGGATTTTAACACGTTCCATTTTCACTTTCTTAAATAATGTCCGCAAGTGTACAAATGATATGTGATTAATGTCTTGTCCATATACTGAAAGAAGGGCCGTCTTTACATCTGACCATGAAATGTTCATCTTCTTAACTATCTCGTTTGCCATTAGACAAAAAATCTCATAAACAACCTGATGCGTCATGGTTCCTGGTGTTAACTTTGTCACTATGCTAATAAAATCATTCTTTGAGGCGAATTCTATCCCTAGCAGTTGACAGGCTGGCAAAGAACGACTGCACATGTTTATTTTTAAAGATGTTAACTGATCTAACTTATCCACATTGATAGTTTCATTGAAATTATGTAAGCAGTAAATGTTTGTATGTGAATATGTAAGGAGTTTGTATGATACAGTAAAGTACTGTATTGTAGTTCTAATGTGTAAAGTTTATAATTAATATTGGTTTCAAATTATCTAAAATTACTAGTTCAATTTTTTAATTACTAACTTCACAAATTTCAATAATACTTACACCATACTTACGCTATATTAGTAGTGAAAATGTACAATTTCAATTATATATTATTTAAAACTTACATGCAAATAATATGAATTGTAAACTTATCTTTACTATAAACTTATCTTTGCTATTATTCTCCAAATGTATTGTGGAATCCTATAACATGAAATAGAGAATATAAAAAAAATGTACAATATATACATGCAGTACTAATATTATTAATTAACAAGATAGTGTATTCCCACCTCATACTACAAACTATTTTACACAAAATAGCTTCAACAATATGTAATAAATATTTGTTTCAGACAAAAAATAATATAAAATAATATAATATATATATATATCTTATATAATATATATATATACACACACATATACACAAAAACACACATATTGTGCATTAAAAGTATACATAGAAAAAATAACATATATTTAAATATACACACACAGTAAAGTACATGTAAAACAAATTAAGAGAATTGCTTAACAAAACTCTAATTTTATTTTATTTATTCATCTTCAAACGTAAAATAAGGGATGGACACAAAAAATAATAGATGTTTGATTTATTGTATACATGCAAAAGTATCGGCACATAATTGTAAAGGTGCAGATGGCGTGGATTTAAATGATGAAATATCACAACTTCACACACACTGAAAACTGCGCGTAGGTAACGCACAAACCGGAAGTCACGATTACAGCTTTTAAATCGTGAAAATAACACATTTTAACAAACGCTATCTTTGATTATTACTGTCATACAACATTAATATATATCTATAATTACTTGTTCCCATTAAATCTAACAAAAGTTGGTTGCAAACGCTTCGATTGCGTGGATTTTGAATTGCGGAAAACCACTTCGCCTAAATTACTAGAACAGAGCGTTACAGCCTACGCCTGCGGTTACGTTCCTAGTCTCAGTACACTAACAGTTGAAAATATATTAAAAACTAAATTAATTTCCTAATGTTGAACAAGCATAAACTTTAATTACTTGCTCACAATAAGCCTATAATAATAATAAGGTTAATTATTTGCATGGCGTGCGCCCATCTCGCACCGGTACCGCACCCCAGCAACCAGCGGCCGCGCCGCGATTAAAATCTGCTAATGACGCAAACGCACTTTTAAACGCTAAACAGCGCGCGCATAGCTAATTTCCCGAACGACGCTGTACTCGTCCGAACAAACACACAGTCATAAGACACACATCATTATAAAGCTGATATACTGACGACTTTATTTATTGACATGCTAAAGTTGTTCGATCATTATTTACCCTTAATTTTAACTACTATTCACAAGGCAAAAATAAAGACGGCCTTACCTCGTTCAAAGTTGCTCCAGGACGGCCCGCGAAAATGCCACATGATTTGTCAGTCTTTCATTGGCTGATATTTGTAACATTTAAGGTCACACATTCATTTGCATAATGCTATGAAATACATATTCAAGACCATGCAAAATTAAGATGGAGGTCACACATTCTGGGTCAATTCTCAATAGACAAATTTTAAGCAGCGCACCAAGCGGATTGTAACATACCTACGATCGAGAGGACGGTATACGTGGTTCGATTCCACCTCCGCCGTTTCGAAGCTTGGGCAATTTCGTTCACCCCACTTTGCCCGTGACTTTCGGAAGAGACACTAAAAGCCGTTGGTCCAAACTCCTGCGTTAGCTCAATATTGGGCTGTTTGGAGTATAACTACTTGAGACTTCAGACTGTTTTATTTGCCCACTAAAGAATGACCGGTTACCATCGAAACGACCTTGACCTCACAGGTCCCTTCCCCGACCCTGACCCTTTTTGTGCTATGTGTTCGTTGGGTTGCGCTTGTTCGTTGACCGGCTTTCGTTGTTAAACAAACGTTATCTGCATCATGAAGAGCAAACTTGACGATGTTCCAATTCCCACCGACGTGTCTCTGTCAGAATTCGTACTGCAGAATGTTCGCAAGCATGCCGAGTCAGGAAAAGTGGCAATGGTATAACTTAAGACTACCTCACCTGCACTAAAGTCTAAAGTAAAGACTACACTTCTAGTCTACTAGTTCAGTTGTAAACTTCTAAGTCTAAGACTAAAGTTTTAACCATCAAACTATGTTTAGGTACTTAAAAATGAATTGTCACGATAGAACATTGGCAATTGATTTACATTAAAGGTAAAATCCCCAGGAACCCATAACTGTTTATTTTATTAGTATATATTTCGTGGATCCAAAGCAATGATATAGGGTTTTATAGTTTTGTGCTAATGACACAAAATTTTACTCGAACATTTCTACATTAGCTGACTGTGAAGCTCTCCAAGATGATGCAGTTTGGGCAAAAACTTGGCTATTAAACTTCAATGTCACTAAATGTGTAGTTCTCAAAATAAGACAAAGCTCCACTATGCATACTAGTGCCCTGCGCGGGCCTAGAATTTGATCCCAAGCCCGGCCCGCAATTAGCAGTTAGAGTCCAGGCCCGGCCCAGGCCCGCAAACTAGAATTTAGGCCCAGGCCCGACCCAGACTGAATGTTTGGCCCAGGCCCGGCCCGCAAGTTTCAGGCCCGGCCCATACCCGCGGGCCAAAGATGGGTAAGCCCGCGGCTCGCAAGCCCGCGGCCCGCTAAGTTTAGAGAAGATAAACCTATAATCTTATAACAAAGATGAAAAACAAATAAATAATAAAACAGACTTATTGTTTTATTAAATAAAAAAAACATATATATATATATATATACGTATATATATATATATATATGGGATAGGGCATAATATCCTTAGCTCTTAGTGGAGCACTACTCTTAGCTGAAGGTCCATAGTGTGCTGGATGAGTTCTAAAAATCCAGCACCACCAACTTCTTCAAACTTACGAATATCCTGAAGAAAAATAAAGAAAAACTTCTTAGTGTCATTACTATTAAATATGATAACATTTGTTATATTTGGCTTTAATGTATTGGCTTATGGTTAGGGTAGGAGATTTGTTTATCTAACCCTGACTTAACCCATATGCAAGCCATAACCCCAATTTATATTGTTAATTGAATTAGCTCAACTAAGTTAACATAATTTAATATGATATTTCAATTAAATGTCACCCACTGGCACTAACACCCAGTGGCATTTCCAGCAGGCCTGCAGTCACTAGCCTGAGACAGACAGGTTCAGACATGTGTGAATTAGTACAAGTGTGAATGAATTAGGACTGGGGAGAAATACCAGTTACCAACTGGGTTGGGTACTGGGTACTCCATAGTGGGCTAATGGCCTAGTGGGCACTTGGCAGTGGGCAGGTCATTCAGGTGGGCAATGTTTGGAGGGAAGACCTAGACAATAGAATGTCCATTGGTAGGGTCAAAGGGTAATGAGTTGATGGTTAATCATGGCTTGATTGCCTCTGCAAATATTTCTAAAGTAAACATTTGGGGCTGGCTACTTCCAGCCAAGTGAACTTATGGGGCCATTAGATTCCATGCAAGGTCTCAATTTACAACTATATAATACTAAAGAAATAATTTTAAGCATTCATTAACCGGAATTACAATTTATAATCAGTTTTTATTAAAAAATAAAGTCAATCGGTGTTTTGTATGAATATTTTTATTATGTCCAGGCCTGGCCCAACCCGGCCCGCTCACACTAGGCCCAGGCCCGGCCCAAGCCCGATGTGTTTAAATTGTTTTCAGCCCATGCCCGGCCCGGGCCTGCAGTATGTAGGTCCAGGCCCAAAGCCCGGCCCACGCAGGGCACTAATTCATACACATTAAATGGAGAAATCTTAGAAGTTGTTGAAGAACAAAAAGATCTAGGAATCACCATATGCGAAAACCTAAAACCAAGCACCCACATAAAATATATTACAACTAAGGCAAATCAATGCATATGACTAATCAATGCATAGGAATAATTAAACGATGCTTTGAAAGTAGATCGGAAAAGACCTTATATGAAACAATGATACGACCAGTGCTAGAATATGCATCGCCAGCTTAATTGGAACCTTTTCTATAGAAAGGATATAGCTGAATTAGAGAAAGTTCAGAAGAGAGCGCTGAAACTCAGCATAACACCTATCAAATCAGTTCCTTTGGAACAGACAACTTGATGTGGACCTCAGTGAGGTATATAAATATCTCGCTGTGTAAGACAACCTTGAAGAGTAAAAATTGCTATTTCCCAATTAATTGTCCCTGAAATAATTATTTAAATATTGGATATCACTTCAGATATTAAAAACACTAAAATTGCTCATTTAGACGTGTGGAATCAGTTGAAAAATCTTTAAATATTTATGCCCAACAAGGTGTCTAAATGCACGTAAGCCCACAAAGCTCGTCTCTAAATGGCCTGCCTGTTTTGAGAAAACATATTTGCTAAGCATATAGATTTTGGTATGCCGGCAGTGCGTGAGTGATAATACATGGTATCCAGTAACTCTCAAACGATTACTGTGTACATTCTTATACATAAATCTTCTCACAGTCACCCTCCTTTAAAAAAAATTTCATCGCTCTGAAACCAGAAAAATTTATGCCGTTTGGTGTCAGTTCTGTGAGTACAATCAAAAAACAAAATACAATCCTATTCTTTACACAGGCATCAAAACAACCGAGTTCGCAAGTGGACTCCAGAGCTAAAACTAGAGACTTACGTTTCCTATTACACTTTTAATACAACAATTTAAAAAAAAAATATTTCATATACTTTCAAGTTTGTGTTTTCTTTCAATACACTTTTATTTGTACATATATTTTAATAATTTGTTCAGGGGTTGAAACACATTAATTAGGATCATAATTATACATCACCCAGTCATTTATCATTAATAGTAACTCAATTGGCTAACTAGTGCACAAAGTCAACAGACCGACACATTTCAATAACAGGCCATAACTCCCATGATAATGAAGGTATTTGTATAATGAGTTTACAAACACATTAATTAGGGTCATAAATATACATCAGCCGGTAATTTAATAGTAACTCGATTAATGCAATTAATAAGTCAACATTAGCTAATTAGCGCACAAAGTCAACAGATATGAATTTATGCAACTTACGAGTTGCATAAATTTTTTTATGAAATAACCAAGGCAGGTCTTCGTTAAACTTGCCCTGGGTGTCTGAGACTACACCTGAACTATTTGGCCAAATAAATTGTATTACTCCATGCTAGCCAGCCAATCATGGCTTAGCAGAAACCAGTTCAAACTGGAGCCAGTAGCTTGAAACTTTCACTCCTGCTCCAGTCTCTGCATTGCGAAGTTGTGTCTAATTGTCTGTCAAAATCCACCATCCTCCCCACCTTTCTTCCTTACTTTCAATGCTTAGTTTAAAATGCGATTGTAAATTGTTGATAAAATAGGAAGTTGGAAGATGTCGAAACCGCTTTCCCCACTTTTGGCTTTATATTAGATGAACACGGGGGTTTGTCCCCTAGTAGTTGGTGTTCGTGGAGTTTTCTGGGTTTTTTCCATTCCTGTCTGGTTTGCTTTGAGGAGCTCACATTCCTGCTAATGTTCTTCCCAAAGTGGCTGCGTGATAAGCAATCCACTTTGTAATAAAAACGTTTTTTATTTGGCCCATTTCAATTCTCTACGACATCGGACTTGTGTTGGTTATTGCATAAATTTTGTTTTTCATATCCCCATTAAGATAAGCATGAACTTTCACATATTATATTAGATCACAAACAAAATCTTGCAATTTGGTTATGAGATATATAACTATATGTTTATACAGCAACTTGGTTATGAGAGATATAACTATATGTTTATACAGCAACTTGGTTATGAGAGATATAACTTTATGTTTATACAGCAACTTTGTCCAGCGGCAGCTTGTCACAAAACATTTGTTTTTGTTCAGTAATTAATTATAACTGTTTTACAAGTATTTTAACTAAAAAAAAATTGTTTAGCAAATAGTTTGCACTCAATCAATAACATAATTAATTGTTATTGTGATTTGGAAAATTTTTTGTGCAGTTTTTTTTTCAGATTTTTTACAAAATCATTGAAAAATTGCATTATTTTCTTTAAATTCTAGTATTTTTCTAGTGTGTAGCCAAGGCCCATACAAAATAACCATTAATAATATAATAATATAAAACAGATGGGATTGGCTTTGTAGTGAATTCAATTCAGAGAAAGGTGAATAAGTCATGATTTCATTCTAGCGACTCACTCTCACAGATCCATAAAACTTCACAATGTCGTCTATCTCTAAAACCACATTCCGCATTTGAGTGGAATAAATATTTTCCCCCACATACTGACTTTGACCTATAGAACATATTAGAAATAATGACAAGTTCAGAAGAATTTACTAATTTATGCTACTTGCATTAGAAACACACCTATGCCGTCTAATCGACATTTGCCAGCTTTATTTTGGTCCAATTTTGATTTAAAAAAAAGGCAACTAAGAAAGTTAACTTACTGCTTTCCAAGCGGCCATCAGAGCTGATGAAAATGAACAGCCGAAACAAAACGTGAACAAGATTCTGGTAATCGCTGCGGCGCTAATCATGAACAGATTTTTGCGCACTCGGAACAACCGACACGGCGCATGTTATTGAAGTGCGTACTATATTGTTTTGTTTGAAGATGCCACCTGTCATGCTGGAGCAAAGATCATTATTTTTCAACTATTTTATTTTGGTGGAAGATACCACAGTCCACAGATACAGCCTCAAGCCATTCTTGTATTTGGGAAAAGTGTGGCCTGTGCACATACTTGAATTTCAGGTTGCTGGCTGGGAGCATATATATATATATATATATATATATATATATATATATATATATGCTCATGTAAATTTGGGTGACAAATGACTATGAGCGTCTTCCATGTTGATTGTCTCAAAAACAAAATTTTACATTTGATGAAAATGACCACTACTGTAAGCTGGTGACAAGAAAAAAATCTAAATGTATAGTTTTTGTAAGTTTGCACACAGTCAGTGTGGAATTGGCCAACTGACTTTCAGAAAATTATTTCAGTGGGAAAAAACAACAGTAGTCTTACACCACTTGTTTCAAAATTCATTCATTGGAAGTTGGAAGACTGGACAATTGTCAAATATTGACAAATTAATGACATACTGTCTATATTATACATCCATACATATATGTTTAATGATATGTTTTATTAGAACGAATTCCGTGTGTGGTTTTTTCCTACAGGTGGCCAGTGACACAGGAAAGGAGACAACCTACCTGCAGCTGTTGGAACATGTCACAACCCTGGCCTGTAGTCTCCAGCGACGCGGGCTAGTGAAAGAAGACATTGTCTCTATTATCTGTGCCAACTGTCCTGAGTTCCCTGTCATGGCGTTGGCTGTCCTCTTGGCTGGTGGCATTGTTCACACCTTGAGTCCACTCTACACAGTTTGTAAGTCTCACCATCCTTATGTTAAGCAGACGTGGAGTCAATTACAGTATATCAATTCCGGTTACACACAAATTACACCGCAAAAATACCAGTTCCATTTATCAATTCCATATCTATTTTTAGAGCAGATTTATTTCATTTCTGCATATTATGGTACATATGAGATATGCAACATATTTTATTGATTATTTGTAGCCAATAATTTGACTTAAAAAGTTATTCAATATAATTGAAAAGTAACTATGTCATCAATGTCAGAAGACAGTAAAATCAGACAATGGAGATGGATTGACCTCACACTTAGGAGAGATGGTAATAACAGCACAAAACTAGCAGTAATCTGGGCCCTGAAGGTAAAAGGAAGAGAGGAAGAACAACATTAACAGGGAGAAGGACTGTTGTAGTAGAGAGACACCAACTAGGATGGTGTTCTTGGAAGATGGTAGAGAGTGCCGCTAGATATTGTACGAAATGGTGGAAGTTGTTGAGTTGCCGTTTGCAGCACCTAGGGTGAAAAGAGGATAAGTAGTGAGTAGTATATTTTATTTAACGAAAATCTGGAATGATCGCTTTCAGTGTGTGTGTGTGTGTGTGTGTGTGTGTGTGTGTGTGTGTGTGTGTGTGTGTGTGTGTGTGTGTGTGTGTGTGTGTGTGTGTGTGTGTGTGTGTGTGTGTGTGTGTGTGTGTGTGTGTGTGTGTGTGTGTGTGTGTGTGTGTGTGTGTGTGTGTGTGTGTGTGTGTGTGTGTGTGTGTGTGTGTGTGTGTGTGTGTGTGTGTGTGTGTGTGTGTGTGTGTGTGACTGCACTAGCTAGTTACATAAGCTATTTAGGTAGTAGCTGATGTAAACAGAATGCAGTGGTGATACGAGGTTGGACACACTGTAGGTCCCATTACTTTGGTCTAAGTTACATGGAACTAACAACTGGAGCTGACCAAATAATCAACAAGCAAGTTGAAGTAACTGGGTAGTATGTGTTTAGCAGTTTGTCATGAAATGTTGCTTTGTGTCACATGATCATTTGTGTTCATTCAGATGAAATGTCTGAGCAACTTTTGGATGTTGGACCAAAGTATGTCTTCACAATGGCAAGCATTACAGAGAAAGTGGAGAAGGCCATCAAGCATTGTGATAAAGTTAAGGTAATATTTTGTATTTGTGGAATATATTATATCCTACCATAAATGTATTTTAATCAATAGTGTATTATAGTAGTATTATAAATATGATTAATTGTTGGACCTTACTTTTATTTTATCTCACCTGCACACGCACGCACGCACAATCACACCCATATATACACATCACCTGTGTGCCCACAAACACACACTCACTGCTGATCATTAGACATGATTTCACTGATGTTAGATTTGAATGGAAATGGGAAATCTTGTGAGGAAGATTACTTTACAAAGTCAGAAATCATTGGGAGCAGTGTACACTGTATATACTGCAGTATCTGGTGGCCTCCCATTTACTTTTTAATACTTTGTTTTCTGCATTAATGTATGCATACTGCATCCATAAAATATGCAAAGCGCAGAAAATCTGTATTGTATATATGCAAAATCCATGTGATATGACAAATCTGCAAAATTTATCAAATATGCCAGTCTACTTATTTACTATTAAACATAATCTTTAATGACCATGTAATTAATATTTTTAAAATGACGATTAATTATTCATTACATATGTACACACACAGTAGGGAGTCTGAGTTACTAGTTTTGCATGTTCAACAGGAGGTGTTTGTGTTGGGATCACCACAAGGACGTCACACAACCTACCACAAACTCCTGAGAGAGAAACACACACACCTCCAGCAGGTGTCAACAGACCCTACACATGATGTAGCTGTGCTCATTTATTCATCGGGCACTTCGGGCAGCCCAAAAGGTGTCATGCTCAGCCATCATAACATCATTGCCAACATTTGTCAGCATGGGTATGTTCAAAGTCATGGTAAATGCTTGCATTATCACCCGCCCCCACTTTTGAATAACTACCTTAAACATTGCATTAACCCTTACTACATTTAACCAAATCAGGTTTTTAAAGGATATTTTTAATTTTGTTTGACAATGATAAACGGTGTTGAATAATGATAAATAATTTATTATTCAAAAAGTTCTACAAAACAAACTTTTGGCAATACTCCTGATATAATTTTACATGTTTCCACTTTGCTTCCTTAATTGTTCTGATTATCATAACGTTAATGATTATTATGTTAACACATGACGTTAATGATTATTATGTTAACACACATATTTCAGAGGAAACTAAAACATATCAGCCAAGAATGTTCACTAAGAAATAGTCATTTATGCCAAGGTATTTATGCCTGAAGTCAGTTAACCTAGTATTTAAGTACAGCTTGTGGTTTTGCTAGGTACTGTTCGGTTTTGCCTTCACACATTTTGTTGAAATTAAATTAGAATAATGTTTTTTTTTCAAAGATATAGTTATCTATTAGAACTTGCTTCTTGATTAGGTGATGTATTGGTTTGTATGACGAAAAGATTTATGCCTGCCTCTCATTATTAGTTGTAGATTTTATCTTTGCACATCTTTCTGTTGCAGTGTTGCTGAGCTAATGGGTTCCGACGGCCGACAAGAGGTCTACCTCTGTGTTCCTCCCTTCATCCACTGCTTTGGACTGACCATTGTCCTTCTGTTTGGTCTTACCCATGGACACAAGCTTATCACAGTGACCAGGTTTCACTTTGAGGAATATCTGGAAGCAATACAGAGGTACAAGGTAAATTTGTCATGACACTAGGTTATTATAACATAGATTTACATGTACTGGCAACTGTGGTTAAGACATCCACAAGTTCTTGTGGTGTATTATGTTTCAAATTTTTTTGTAACACAAACCGTATTCTACTTATTAAGCATACGTGCCCTAATTAGCATACGCCCCTTTTTACTCAGCAGGATCCATAATTATTGTAATTTTGCTAGTGTGGAACAACAGAATAGTTTCGCCATCTGGTGTTAAACGGTTGGCACCACTTTTCAGTTTAACAAGATTTAACAAGATTTAACAAGATTTGCCATCCAAGCCAAAGGCCCAGATGGCAAGTGGACAAGGAAGCCATTGGCTTATCGAGAGACCAACAATGTTCATCTACTTATAGCCCGCCCTCCTGAGATATGTGTCAACCTTGTTTTTAAACATATTCACGCTGCTAGCAGTTACACAATCTGTAGACAATTTGTTCCATTCATTTATTGTCCTCTGTGAGAACGAGTGCTTCCTGATGTCCAATCTACATTGATCCTTTATTAATTTTACCTCATGTCCTCTAGTTCTGCTATCCTTCTTGAGTGAGAAAAACATATTTCTATCAATATTTTCATACCCATTCAATATCTTAAAAACTTCAATCTGATCTCCTCTTAACCTCCTTGTTTCTAGAGTTGTTAAACCACATTCTTTCAGGCGTTCTTCATAACTAAGGTCTCTCAGTTCTGGAATAATTTTAGTTGCTCTCCTTTGTATGCGTTCAAGCGTATCTATATCCTTCTTACGATATGGTCTCCATGCTTGTATACAGTATTCTAAATGAGGTCTAACTATTGCTTTATAAAGAGGTATAATTAACTTTTTTCCCTTGTATGTTATGTTTCTTCTAATCAATCCAAGAATTTGATTACCCTTTGAAGCTGCAATACCACACTGCTCTGAAACTTTCATATCAGCGCTTATTGTAACTCCTAAGTCCTTTTCTTTTACAGTAGTACCCAGAACAGTATCTCCCATTTTATAGTTTACATTCAAGTTCCTATGTCCTGTATGTAGGCATTTACATTTCCCAAAATTGAACAACATCTGCCATTTCTCAGACCATTTCACTAATCTGTCTAGATCGTTTTGTAAATGTTGTTTATCACCATCAGTATTAACCTTTCTAGACAGTTTTGTGTCATCCGCAAATTTCAGTACGTTACTTGTTATACTGTCGTCCAAGTCATTGATATAAATTAAGAATAATATAGGTCCTAATACTGATCCTTGAGGTACCCCACTCAAAACCGATTTCCAATTTGAAACTTCTCCATCTACTACAACTCGTTGTCTTCTGTCAGTCAGCCATTGTTCTATCCAGTCAGTTATGCTATCCCCGATACCATGGGCTTTTAATTTAAGTAGTAATCTTTGATGTGGCACTTTGTCAAAAGCTTTCTGAAAATCTAAGTAGATAATATCTACTGGCGATCCCACGTCTATCCACTTAGTGATTTCTTCCAAAAAACATAACATATTTGTTAAGCATGACCTCGCTTTAAGGAATCCATGTTGAGATGAATTTAATAATTTATGCTTAACGAGGAAGTCCACCATATGGTCTTTAATTAACCTTTCTAATAATTTACAAATCACTGACGTTAAACTCACTGGTCTGTAATTCTCTGACTTATTTCTCGAACCCTTTTTAAATAATGGTATGATGTTTGCTTCTTTCCATTCAAACGGAACAACTCCCTCTTTTAATGACAAGTTGAATACTCTTGCAAGTGGTATACTGATTTGTTCTACTGTTTCCATTAGTAATTTTGGAGGAATCCCATCCACTCGCGGTGATTTGTTATCCTTCATTGCCTTTATTTTCTTAGCTACCAATTCTGGAGTTACAACTAACGGACCTAAATAGTCAGATTTAGCCCCCTGAAATTTAGCATCAGCAACTGGTAATGAACTAATATCTTCTTTGGTAAACACTGAACTGAAGTAACCATTTAGGTCTTCTGCCATTAAAAACCCCTGTGATATTATATTTCCAGCACTGTCTTCTAGAGGTCCAACCTTGTCTTGTACGTTTTGTTTACTCCTGACATATGCATAAAAACTCTTGCTGTCATTTTTTATGTTACATGCTAGTTTTTGCTCATAGCTTCTTTTAGATTGTCTGATTTCAGTTGTAGCTGCATTAAGTGCCTCTTTGTATTTTGCATAGTCTTCGTCCTTTCTGGTACGCCTATAAACCCTCCACATAGTTTGTTTTAGCATTATTTTTCTAATAGCCTCTTTTGACAAGTGTTTCTTTCTACACCGTTTTCCTTGTTTTTGGAAGGGAAAAAATTTATCGATGATACTCTCAATTTCATATTTTAGAATATTCCAACATTCAATTGCGGTCTTATTCATCAGCATGTTATTCCAATCTAGCTTTGCTAAGTATTTTCTCATATCTTTGTAGTTACCTTTGTGGAAGTTTCTCTTGTACGTTTTCTTATTTTTACTTTGTGATTTCACATTGATGTCAAAATGTATTTGATTATGGTCACTATTACCCAATGGTTCAAATATTTTTACATTGTCCACTAATTCTTTTTGTGATGACAAAACTATATCTAATACATTTTCTCCCCTGGTTGGTTCTAGTACGTGCTGAGTAAGAAAGCTATCCAGGATTAAAAATAGAAATTGTTGGTCCTCAATCCCTGTGCTCTCTAGAGAATTCCATTGTATGTGTCCATGGTTAAAATCTCCCATTATGATACATTCCCCTTTACTAACTTCCTTTATAGCGTTTTTTATTTTTGTGTTGTCCTCTTCGTTTATGTTTGGACTTCGGTAAACTAATCCAATGGTTAATTTTGAATTTCCTGAAACAATTTTGCACCAAACAGCTTCATCGCAATCTGCTTCCCTTTCTAGTTTTAAAGTTAAAGTTGTTCTACACTAGTCACCAAATGACACCACTAGTGTTAAACAGTTACCTTATTGTGTAGAGAAACAAATGTTGGTGTATGCTTATAAAAAGAACAGATTCATTGACATTTTTCCATGGCCCAATTTTATTTCAAGCATGCTATATGCATATTAGGTCAAATACGGTATCCTTATTCTGTTGGGTAATTGATGTGTATACGCAGGCACGCACTCACCAAATATATCCTAACTGACTTGGCGTTTTCATAAATGATACAACAAGACCAAAATTAATATAGTAAAACAAATCATGCGGACATGTTCTGTGCCACCCTAATACATCTGACATAAGTTCAATTGTAATTAAAATAACGATCTCCATTTATTGATTGTGCTATTTTTCAGAAATGACTACTCTCATCTGCATATAACCTTAAGTTTTATACTATATAACTGTATTTGTTGATCAGTAAAGTTCCTTTCTTTAACCAACACATATGCCAGTTATGATCCAGTATTTATATTGTTTATTTTTCGTATAGGCCTCAGTCTTGCATGTGGTGCTGCCACTGGTGATACGGTTGCTGAAGAGCCCCCTGGTGAGCAAGTATGACTTGTCGAGTGTGCACACCCTGCTGAGTGGTGCGGCGCCGCTGGGCGCAAAGATAACAAGACAGCTGAAGGCGAAGATGACAGCCTTGGTGGTTAGACAGGGTATGATTTGATTTTTTTATATAACTGTCAGACTTAAACTTGCCAGTGTTTTTTGTTTATTTTAGCATGCAACCTGTATAGATCGTGGTTCCTGTCATGGTAACACTGTGTATGCTATTCCACGCATTTCTTACTATGGATTTCTCTGCCTGGTTTTTCATTGTTGTTGATAAATAATATGGTCAACTAAATTAAGCAAGTGTTTTCAGTTATCCCCAAATTTTTTCAAATTGTTTGCTCTCTCAAGTAACCCTGCTGATTTGTTTTGCCAACCATCATTAATATCGATAGTTCATTGTATTATCAACAATAAGTATCAATAGCATTCAGTTGTTGCATTGACTGTTGCTATGCAACGATAGTACAATGTATTGTTACACCCAGTGGTTAAGTACTTTAAGTATAGTTCTTCACTGTACTTTGTAGTTAGCAATAAACGTGGACCAGAAAACATGTTCATACACGTCTCACCTATTGGGTAATATGTGATGTATAAAACACTAGAGCCTTGTCTACACGGTTCTAAAATGCGGTTTTAAAAGTAAACCTGGGTTATTTTGACCCGCAATGGGAGGCAGGTCAGACCCCACTTTTACCCGGGTTATCTTTAATTCTCCTTTCTGCACTCGTGTAGACGTAACCCGGGTTATATCGTAGTATCAAGTATCAAGCCTCTAGTTGCAGCGGCTGTTTATTTACTTCCGATATTATATTGCACCAAGTCCAAAACCATTCTAAACATTAAACGAAAGTCGAAATGAGTGATGCGAAAGGAGGCAGAGGGTCAAATTGGAGCACTGATGAGTATAAATTACTACTGGACATTTGGGGAAGGGCTGATATTAAAGCCTTTTTTGACGGTAGCAACAGAAATGCTAAAACCTACCAGCATGTCAGCAGTGAACTAGCTGAGCATGGTTACAGGATGGATGTCTTTATGTGCAGGCTATGGAATGACTGAGACTGGCCCAGGCTCTCACATGTGTCCTAGGTCCAGGCAGAAGCCAGGATCTGTTGGAGTCATTGTGCCCAATACAGAATGTAAGGTGAGAAGTGCAGAGTTGTCTCGAAGGACCGTCAATTATAGTGCAAGTGTAACTGGTCTGGTCCAAGACGTGACTGGAGGAAAATATTCCATTATTATATATTGTGAAGTTACATAGCATTTGAACATTACATATGGGCAAAGGTCTTATTTTAATTATAGTAAGCTCTTTAGCTGATCATACAATTCTTTTTTCACATCCCAAAGTGTTATTTCCCTGTAGAGGCTTTTGCCAATCTTGTCAAGACGGCTTCATCAGTACTAATGACTATGATGTCCTGGTAGGATGACAAGGATCATGAGGGAGTTCATAGTTTCCATCACCTCGGTTGATTTCTGTCTTCTGTATCCGATTCGCAGTGGTTGTGTGGTCTGTGAGGGCAGACTTGGTGGTGGACTCATGTGAGGGCAGACTTGTTGGTGGCGGACTGTGACCTATGGTGACGTCATCGTGTGAGGGCGGACTTGTTGGTGGTGGACTGTGACCTATGGTGATGTCATCGTGTGAGGGCGGACTTGTTGGTGGTGGACTGTGACCTATGGTGACGTCATCGTGTGAGGGCGGACTTGTTGGTGGTGGACTGTGACCTATGGTGATGTCATTGTGTGAGGGCGGACTTGTTGGTGGTGGACTGTGACCTATGGTGACGTCATCCTGTGAGGGCGGACTTGTTGGTGGTGGACTGTGACCTATGGTGACGTCATTGTGTGAGGGCGGACTTGTTGGTGGTGGACTGTGACCTATGGTGACGTCATCCTGTGAGGGCGGACTTGTTGGTGGTGGACTGTGACCTATGGTGACGTCATCCTGTGAGGGCGGACTTGTTGGTGGTGGACTGTGACCTATGGTGACATCATCCTGTGAGGGCGGACTTGTTGGTGGTGGACTGTGACCTATGGTGACGTCATCCTGTGAGGGCAGACTTGTTGGTGGTGGGCTGTGACCTATAGTGACGTCATCCTGTGAGGGCAGACTTGTTGGTGATGGACTGTGACCTATGGTGACGTCATTCTGTGAGGGCAGACTTGTTGGTGGTGGGCTGTGACCTATGGTGACGTCATCCTGTGAGGGCAGACTTGTTGATGGTGGACTGTGACCTATGGTGACGTCATCCTGTGAGGGCAGACTTGTTGGTGGTGGACTGTGACCTATGGTGAAGTCATCCTGTGAGGGCGGACTTGTTGATGGTGGACTGTGACCTATGGTGACGTCATCCTGTGAGGGCGGACTTGTTGGTGGTGGACTATGACCTATGGTGACGTCATCCTGTGAGGGCGGACTTGTTGATGGTGGACTGTGACCTATGGTGACGTCATCCTGAGAGGGCAGACTTGTTGATGGTGGGCTGTGACCTATGGTGACGTCATCCTGTGAGGGCAGACTTGTTGGTGGTGGACTGTGACCTATGGTGACGTCATCCTGTGAGGGCAGACTTGTTGGTGGTGGACTGTGACCTATGGTGACGTCATCCTGTGAGGGCAGACTTGTTGGTGGTGGACTGTGACCTATGGTGACGTCATCCTGTGAGGGCAGACTTGTTGATGGTGGACTGTGACCTATGGTGACGTCATCCTGTGAGGGCAGACTTGTTGGTGGTGGACTGTGACCTATGGTGACGTCATCCTGCCAGAATGTCGTCATTAGTACTGATAAACCTATCTTGACAAGATTTGCGAGCTTCTACAGGTAAATAAAACTTTGGGATCTGAAAAAAGAATTGTATAATCATGAATATGAAGTATCCCGAGAAATACTCAATAATCTCTGTGGTATGGGGCAATTTTAAGGAACTGAAAGTGAGCAGTCGAAGGAAATGAAAGTTACCAGATGAAGGAAGTGAAAGTGACCAGATGAATGAAGTGAAAGTAAGGTAGTATCCCATTCTTGCTGAACCAGAGGACCTCATGTAAGAGTCCAGTGCTCTTCCATGTACTGTACCACTCTATGGAGAAGATCGTGACTAAGATTTTAGTTCAGACAACAAAGTCATGATACAAAGTGATTGAGTTTAGCTCAAGATGCCTGAAATGTTTTCATAATAAGCACTGGAACAAATCTGTGGTAGGAATAAAATAATCTTGATGAATGGTTCTGACAGGTGATTGATGTGAACACAGGGAGAGAACTCCCTGCACATAAGTACGGGGAACTATGTGTGAGGGGGCCCCAGGTGATGAATGGTTATATGAATAACCCTACCCAGACAGCTTCTACCATTGATGAGGCTGGCTGGCTTCATATGGGTAAGTTTACTGGTACCTGTCAAGTTTTGTTATATGAGCAGCCATTGGAAAGTATCCTAGACACTATAGCTTTGGTCGGTGTTGAGGTGTGACACATATAATCCTTAATATAACATTCTTCTGGCGACCAGAGCATCAATAGATTCAATACTGACTGAAATGTCCTATGTTGATTAGTAACATTTATATGTCTACAGTCCTTGTGAACCGTCCATCTTGTATTACAGAACTTTTAGAGTAAAACAGAAGAAGATCAGGTGATGACAAACACCAGTCTGCCAATTTTTTTTAAATCCTATCCATTTTAATTAATGATACAGCTATTGTCTGTAAAGAATATAATAGTGGCAATATTTTAGGCTTGTTTTCATTTTAGAAATATGACAGCATGGTTTTTGTGTTTAGCATGGAGACAATGCCTGGAACTGTCACAGAGGGTTTTACATATCTTTTGTCACATCAGGTGATGTGGGTTTCTATGACACGGAAGGCTACTTCTACATCGTAGACCGACTAAAGGAGATCATCAAATACAAAGGCTTTCAGGTGATATTTACGATCTTGTTTAAAGTTATATATTGATTATGATAAATGTTGCTTGGCTTTTATTAAGTATTAAATGGCATGTGCTTAATTCTTGGTGGTTGGTGCAGTCTACATTTGAAAATAAGTGTATTATATGTAAAGCTAATATAATTACTTTTTGAGGTTTAAATAGCTCACTTGTACAGATTGAAGGTCTGCGTAAGTAGGCCAGTGTACCAGACAGGTTAAAGATGTAATGTTTGGCAAGTTGGAAGAAAAATAAATATTATTCAATGACACTTTTAATGAGAATGACAGAACCCTCAAAATGAACACTGCACTGCACTGCCGTCGGTTTATGATTCAGCCACAAGATGTAGGATATGTAGTGCTGATGTCAGTGTTCAGGAGTACCACAGTGATGTGTGAATGTGTAAGACACTATCTTGTCTAGGTGTCTCCTACATGGCTGGAAGGGATACTGATGAGCCACCCTCTCATAGCTGATGCTGCCGTGGTTGGCGTCACAGACGAAGAGGCTGGCCAGTTGCCTCTGGCTTTTGTTGTGAAGAAAGTAGGGGGAGATGCACTCACCGCGACCGACGTCCTGCAGTATGTAGCAGGTAGGTTCACCCTAATACGTTTACATTTATTTGTTTCAGTTCCAACAAGTCCAAGGATCCAGTGGCAGGACTGATTATTTATTTCAGAGCATCCTCTAGAGTTAGCGAGTCCACAACAGAGTTTTTCCATTTCCCTGCATAGGAACTTTTACCTCCCCTGGCATAGACACCAGATAAAAGGGACCAACAGCTTTTAGCGTCTCATCCAAAAGACACAGGCAAAGTGGGGTGAACGAAATATAAAGTTAAAAAGGGGGGAAAGGTATGTTCTTATATACCTGTAGTGCTGTAGGAATTCACAGCCTTACACTTCACCCCTGGCAGATCTGTTTGTTCTAACACCATCTCGACATCTGCATTCAGCCACACTGCAATTACTGCATAAAATCATCATTCACATATGCACCACTGTCTATAAGCAGCTACTCATTTATATGCCTGAGTTAACTAAGGCAACGTGGAGTGAAAAAAATTGCCCAAAGCATATTACATGGACCACTGGGGGGACCTGAGGAGATTTTATAGCATGGACTGAGAAGTTGGTTGTATGATGTGGATGTTCCTCTATTGCAGATCGTGTGTCTCCTCACAGACAACTGCGTGGCGGTGTTGTTTTTGTTGCCAGCATTCCTAAGTCATCAACAGGCAAGATCTTGCGACGGATTCTTTATGAAAGACTAGCTGCTGGCACACCAGAGACTAGATCTAAGCTGTGATGACACGCCGACATTGGAACCGCAACGCCAGCAATTTAGACAGATGTTAACTGTCAACATTGTAAGATAATTTTAAGCCAAAACTCAACATTTTATGAAATGGATTATGAAATGATTATGATGTGATTTTACATACGATCATGTATGATGATTGCTACTCAAAAGTTGGGGATACATTAGCTTGTCAACTACCAATTGACTACCTATAAATGTATGTGTATGTGTATGTTGAATTCTAGAATTAAGCAAAGCTGAATCATGCTCACTGGCAGTGGCGTATCTAGCATCTCGCAAAGGGGGGAGGGAAAAGTTGACCATGCTACCATATAGCACAACAGGTCATGTAAAAAAAAATCATACATGCCAAAGGGGGGTGTGTGGCCTAGTGCCCCCCTAAATACGCCACTGCTCACTGGGTTGTCTACCACACTTGTTTTCAACAACTTGCACAGCAACAGCGAACCCAGCTAACTCTTGACGTTAATAACTTCATATGCTTTAGTTTGTACGTAAATGCCTGGCCTCGACATGCCGAGGAAAGGGGCAGGCGATAGGCGAACACAAAAATAACAGTTACATTTTTTTGCGTCTGAAGTCTTGGATAATGAAGTGTCTGAATGTTACTCTTAAATGCATCCAGACTGTTTAGACTATGGTTGTAACGATGTATTTAGTTCCAAAGTCGAATAGTACTGGGGGAAAAGAATATAAGTGGTAATTGCATCTGGAGTAAGGGATATGATAGGCTCAGAAATGTTGTTTCCTGTTGATAATATTCACAGGAACAAGGTATTGATGTGAAGGTATTCCCTATACACCATTAACTGTTTTGTACATCATGCAGAGCTTAGCATCTGCTGGTCGCCTTCATCTCAATGTTTGTAGCATGTCCGTCACACTAGAAATATTGTGATGACGATGCAAGACATACCAGGCTGCATGACGTTGAATCATTTCTAACTGATCTATTTGTGTCTGTGTGTAGGGATCCCAAACAGGGGTCTGACAAGGACAAAGTAGGCAGAAGTTTTTATTTTGATGGATGGAATTTGTAAGTTTCTGTGAAGGAAGCCTAACGATCTATTTGTTTATATAGTTTAACTATCAATTGCATTTATATATATGTATATTATGTAAACACTCCTCAAGAGGGTCTTACCCAGGATATGAGTGTATAAATAAAGTTTATTGTTATTACTTATTAGCTTTTGACGAGATATTATTTATATGGGTATTTATAATGGTATTCCACCGAACATCTGAGGTTATTGTAAAACCAAAATATTTAGCCTGTGATTTAAATATTTGACCATGAAGCATATACTTGTCATCAATGATGTTTCTGGTTGTTGGTATTACATGTCTTTTGAGGATGGAACTCCATTTTCCAAGACATCTCCCATTTTGCAAGTTTATCCAGATCCTCCAGTAGCACAGCAGCATTTGATTTGGGTTTAAGAGTTAGATACATTAAAGTGTCATCTACAAATAACCTAATTGTAGATGTTATTTTCTCAGGAATATAAAAGAGAAATTAACATGGACCAAGAACAGAACCCTGGTTACCCCTGATGTTATGTACGTACGTACGTACGTACGTACGTATGAAAAAAAATTAAGACAAAGTAGCACAACAGGTTACATATGAAAAAAAAATTAAGACAACATGGCACAACAGATTACATATGAAAACAAAATTAAGACAAAGTGGCACAACATGTTACATATGAAAACAAAATTATGACAAAGTGGCACAACAGGTTACATATGAAAACAAAATTATGACAAAGTGGCATAACAGGTTACATATGAAAACAAAATTAAGACAAAGTGGCACAACAGGTTACATATGAAAACAAAATTATGACAAAGTGGCATAACAGGTTACATATGAAAAAAAAATTAAGACTGGCACAACAGATTACATATGAAAACAAAATTAAGACAAAGTGGCACAACAGATTACATATGAAAACAAAATTAAAACAAAGTGGCACAACATGTTACATATGAAAACAAAATTATGACAAAGTGGCACAACAGGTTACATATGAAAACAAAATTATGACAAAGTGGCATAACAGGTTACATATGAAAACAAAATTAAGACAAAGTGGCACAACAGGTTACATATGAAAACAAAATTATGACAAAGTGGCACAACAGGTTACATATGAAAACAAAATTATGACAAAGTGGCACAACAGGTTACATATGAAAACAAAATTATGACAAAGTGGCATAACAGGTTACATATGAAAACAAAATTAAGACAAAGTGGCACAAAGGTTACATATGAAAACAAAATTATGACAAAGTGGCATAACAGGTTACATATGAAAACAAAATTAAGACAAAGTGGCACAACAGGTTACATATGAAAACAAAATTAAGACAAAGTGGCACAACAGGTTACATATGAAAACAAAATTAAGACAAAGTGGCACAACAGGTTACATATGAAAAAAAAATTAAGACTGGCACAACAGATTACATATGAAAACAAAATTAAGACAAAGTGGCACAACAGATTACATATGAAAACAAAATTAAAACAAAGTGGCACAACATGTTACATATGAAAACAAAATTATGACAAAGTGGCACAACAGGTTACATATGAAAACAAAATTATGACAAAGTGGCATAACAGGTTACATATGAAAACAAAATTAAGACAAAGTGGCACAACAGGTTACATATGAAAACAAAATTATGACAAAGTGGCACAACAGGTTACATATGAAAACAAAATTATGACAAAGTGGCACAACAGGTTACATATGAAAACAAAATTATGACAAAGTGGCATAACAGGTTACATATGAAAACAAAATTAAGACAAAGTGGCACAAAGGTTACATATGAAAACAAAATTATGACAAAGTGGCATAACAGGTTACATATGAAAACAAAATTAAGACAAAGTGGCACAACAGGTTACATATGAAAACAAAATTAAGACAAAGTGGCACAACAGGTTACATATGAAAACAAAATTAAGACAAAGTGGCACAACAGGTTACATATGAAAACAAAATTATGACAAAGTGGCATAACAGGTTACATATGAAAACAAAATTATGACAAAGTGGCACAACAGGTTACATATGAAAACAAAATTATGACAAAGTGGCATAACAGGTTACATATGAAAACAAAATTATGACAAAGTGGCACAACAGGTTACATATGAAAACAAAATTATGACAAAGTGGCATAACAGGTTACATATGAAAACAAAATTAAGACAAAGTGGCACAACAGGTTACATATAAAAACAAAATTATGACAAAGTGGCACAACAGGTTACATATGAAAACAAAATTAAGACAAAGTGGCACAACAGGTTACATATGAAAACAAAATTATGACAAAGTGGCACAACAGGTTACATATGAAAACAAAATTATGACAAAGTGGCATAACAGGTTACATATGAAAACAAAATTAAGACAAAGTGGCACAACAGGTTACATATGAAAACAAAATTATGACAAAGTGGCACAACAGGTTACATATGAAAACAAAATTATGACAAAGTGGCATAACAGGTTACATATGAAAACAAAATTAAGACAAAGTGGCACAACAGGTTACATATGAAAACAAAATTATGACAAAGTGGCATAACAGGTTACATATGAAAACAAAATTATGACAAAGTGGCACAACAGGTTACATATGAAAACAAAATTATGACAAAGTGGCATAACAGGTTACATATGAAAACAAAATTAAGACAAAGTGGCACAACAGGTTACATATGAAAACAAAATTATGACAAAGTGGCACAACAGGTTACATATGAAAACAAAATTATGACAAAGTGGCATAACAGGTTACATATGAAAACAAAATTATGACAAAGTGGCACAACAGGTTACATATGAAAACAAAATTAAGACAGTGGCACAACAGGTTACATATGAAAACAAAATTAAGACGAAGGGGGACAGGGCACAATTGCCACCCTCCCACGAATACGCCAGTGCATTCAACCATGACGTTGACCAAGTGACTACGACGCATGAAAATAGAGTGTGTTTTGAAATAGATAGCTTTGTTGAATGGTGCAATAATGATAAGGAAAACATGCCAACAGTGGAATTAAAATTCTCATGCTAGGTTGTTCGGAGCGATTAACGATGCGAATAACTGTTTTAACTATCATACGCATGCAGGTATATGTGTTTCAGACAGTAGAGCAATGTGTGTCAAATGTTGAAAACTAATCTGATAATCCAACCATTGCAACGTCATGCTGCTTGTACGAGTCATACGCATGCACGCGGGACTACTCGATTGTGCTTTTGCCAAAATGCACTTCCCTTGTATTTAAACAATTCATTGTGCGATATTAATTCAGTGTTTATCATCCAGTGGCTACAGTAAGGAACCTATAGGCCACATTTCATGAAGATACATAAAATATATGTTAAGATAAATCTGCACGTATGCTGTTTTTGACACATTTCTTAGTCCCACTTCAGTTTATGTTAATGTTAAACCTGCACTGCAATACTATGAAGCAAGTTATCAAGCAACAACCAATTAACGAACAAAAAACACACCCCAATAAAACTAATAATAATGAATTCCTACTAATCAAAAATGTAGTTATAAAATGTATTAGACATCCCAAGTCCAAATCAAACAGTTAATTTTGTCAAAGCATGTAGGTTTACAATATTATGTGGTCATCATAAACTGGTCCGTGTCATTTTCCGTAAAAAATATGTCCTCTCAAGAACACCAGCACTTCAACACTAATAAACCAGTGGTTAGCACATATTAATTTATGATCTACCAGCAGGCTTTCAGATGAGTTGGAATTTGTTATATGTTTAAACACGGTTCTAACTGCTCTTGCAAATTTATATTTGTTAAATGGAATGTCCTCTCCAGAACAACATCAGACAGCATACATGTATACATAACTATGTTCAATGTCCGTGCACAGGCTTTAGCTGTGTCACAGTAGGTGGGCATAATCTTAAAGTATTTAGAAGACATCTGCTATTTAATATATTATATTTTGTCAATAGCCTTCACAGGCAATGGCTGATATGAAGAAGATGATAAAAGGGTAACTAGTAAAAACAGGAATGCAAAACAAATCAAGAGTTTCTATACGAATATTTACTGCAGGTTTTATACTGTGTAACAACTGCATAGGTATGCAATCACACTACCAACCATTAATGTACAGGTGGCGTATAACAGTACTTCTCTTACAACAACAATAACAAGAGACCAGATTTAACATGTGGCTTAGTCACCAATGAAAAACAGACTAACATTACTGGGCCAAACACAACAACCGCAACATGCTGCTTGGCAGCTTAAGACATGGAAACTGGAGAAATTGTGGAATTACAAGAGTAACGTGAATCCTGCTACATGTAAATAATACTCCTACTAAGTTTCTGCGTAATATCATCACACCATGTACTTCAGTAAAACCACACACGTGTTAGCACCACAGACACAGATCGAACGAATCCTTCGCCATCACAAAGCCAACAACCATTAGTACAAAAATATTCATAAAATATATCTCGGCATATCGAAGATAATAATGGTTACCGAGCAGACCATATAACAAAGCAGGCTTTAGAGTGTTCCTAATACAATTTTATAGTAGTTTAATAGGCCCGTCATTACCCTAGTTAAAGCTCCCTCTTCAATTCACTGAACCCATCAAATCAATGTTGATCAGTTTGTTGATATCTAAACTTGTGGCATCATCAACAAATTTACTTCAGCAGAGAGCCAGACAACCTTTGCCCTTTTCTGCCAACTTTTGACTGGATCCAGTAAAAAATTATTTTTAGTTTGTCTGAAAACTAAATAACAAATTTGTACAATAGAGCTAGCATGTCGTAGTGGACACTAGATGGCGTAGTGAACACTAGATGTCATAGTGGACACTAGATGGCGTAGTGAACACTAGATGTCTTAGTGAACACTACATGTCGTAGTGAACACTAGATGTCTTAGTGAACACTACATGTCTTAGTGGACACTACATGTCGTAGTGGACACTACATGTCGTAGTGGACACTACATGTCGTAGTGAACACTACATGTCTTAGTGGACAATACATGTCGTAGTGAACACTACATGTCTTAGTGAACACTACATGTCGTAGTGGACACTAGATTGGTCCGATTTTTTGCAAAATTATTCTGAGACAAGACAAGCAAAAAATGTAATTGGGGAGGGACCTTTACTTCAACTTGTGGTACTGGGATTCCTTCTTGGATCACTACTAGGTCATATTACTATTACTGGGAGGGAGGGAGGGGGGTAACCTAGTGCTACAAAAACAACAAAACACAACAAGATCATTTTAACTGCCAGCTCCCTGGCCATGGTGTTTCCAGACTTTCTACCGTTTGGTCCCGTTAACCTAAATAAGGTTTTAACATCTTATCATAATCGCGCTAAAAAAGCCAATACAGTATGTAAACTCAGAAAACCGAAGCTGTTGCTATGCTGTATGCCGAGTGGTAATCTCAACGGTGCTCTGATGAGCAGATCTTGTGTGTAAACATCGAGTTGGTTTACAGGGGAATGTTGCCGTGTTTCTTCCACGGGTTCTTCTGTTTCTTTGTCGAGAGCATCTCGAGATCGAGACAGATCCTCTTGCGGGTCGTGCGTGGCTGTATGATGTCATCAATGAATCCTGCAGAGACAGTTGAACAGATAAGATGGCCGTGACATCACGTGTGCATCATCTGCCTCACTGGAATATGATTTCTAATGATTCTAGCACCAGTCATAAGCAAGAAACAGGATCAGAATTCTCATCTAATTATGGATTTTCCAAACTTACATTACTATCCAGTCATTCCGTAATAGCTTATTTAAGCCGTAGTATACTATACACAAATCTATACGTATCCATACATTCACACATTTATGCACGAACGCAGGCATATATACATCTGGGAATTTCCACTGAGCCAAGCAAAATTTTTTTTTTGAATGGCAAACGTCAAGTTCAATATTTCCGGGCATTTCATTAGATGAAAAGGAAGAAATAAGCCATCTCAGCAATTTATGTAGATTAAATTTTTTACTCCAACAACAAGGTTTATGTCATCAAGTCTAATAGGGAAAAACAGAAATCTGAACATATTTTTAAGGAAAACGGAAGAAATTAACTGATGTATCACAGTCATCTTAAATAACATATACCTTTTAATAGCACTTATGTATATTTGTTTTACTCCAACCACGAGATTTGAGTCATCAGTTCTGCTTGGGAAAAAAGAAATCTTAACAAAATGTCAAGGTAACTGGTATAGCGTGGTATCCAGTCCACGGGACTGCTTAAAGCGCTTTACAATCCACCACCTGGCAGACCTGTTCATTCCATCACCAACTCAATGTCGGCCATGCTTCCATTACTGCGTGAAGACTAGTCGTTCACATATATTCAGGTACTCACTTATACAGCTGAGTGAACTGGAGCAATGTGGAGTACACCAAATTGCCCAAGTTTTGAAACGGCAGCAGTTGGGTTATAACTGCCGCGGTGGTGTCGTGGTTGGAACATTGGACCCTCAATTGAGAGAACTCGGGTTCGAATACTCTTGCTGCTGTTTTGAAGCTTTGACAATTTTATTCACCCCACCTTGCCTCAGTTCACTCAGCTGTATAGATGAGTACCTGGCCATAGACAGTGGTGAATATGTGAACAAATAGTCTTTGTGCAATAATTGCAGCATAGCTGAATGTTCTCCAGAGAAATCGAAATGGCGTTGGAAGGAACAGGTCTGCCGGGGTGTGAAGTGCAAAGTGCTTTGAATGACTGCATACCACATTATACAAGAACGTACCTTAACCTTTTACTGTGCGCTATAAAAACCTCTGACCCAGGAGGTAACAACCCACCTTTTGTGGCTGCTGGGAAGGGGTTGGCGAACTTGTCGATGTATTCCTGCTCCTTATCCGCTAAGTCTTTCCCTCGGAAGATGATCTTCACTGCTCCCTGCCGAGCAACAAAACGAAGGAAAACGTGAAACAGAATGAACACAAACAACTGTGTTAAACTCTACACATTTAGCATCTAGAAACGCTTCTCGTTACAAACTAACTGCCTATAAAACATGTCAATTAAAATTATGAACAAAAAGCTGCAACAGTACTATTCCATAAATAATTTTTATAAATAACAAACTTTATAAATATAATTTTTTTAATTATGGCTAAAAGAATATCACAACTGGTGGTGCTGCCCCTAAATGACATGTGCACACTAGTTTGTAAAAATGGCTAATCTTCATTTTACCATCAAGATTATTTAAGACAGTCTTCAAAGTTCCTAACCATCTACAATTCACAGGATCTCTCGTCTAGTTCCACGCTGTATGCGGTAGATTTAAGACCAACAGACATGACAAATTCAATACAAATAAATGTTTTTTCAAACGGCCTCTAGAAGCCATTTATTTATTTCGTGATCAAACAAAATAATTTGATTACAGAAGAATATTGCTGAGATTCCATTCCATATCTGTCGAATAATTGCCTAGAGCCTGGTTTGGTGAAATAAATTTCAGACCTATCTCTAAAAAATTTTCTTTCTACCAGGTAGTGGCTGATTGTTGTAATGTGGAGAACTGAGATTAACCAGTGCCTACCTGTGCACCCATGACAGCCACCTCCGCTGAAGGCCAGGCGTAGTTAATGTCGCCTCGCAGATGTTTCGAACTCATCACGTCATAGGCGCCTCCATAGGCCTGTAAAACAACTCAAGAATTACACCTTCACAGGGAAATCCAGGAACAAGCTTTCACAAGAAACCTTTATGTAACCACATGTCACATCTAGCAATAAAAGTGCACAATAGGGTGAATTTTGACAACACTAAACACCAGGAGATTACGGGGTTAAAAAAATACTGAATGGTTACGAAGATATGGACAGAAATATATTCTTCAAACTTAAGGAAGGTAGTTGAATTAGAGGGCAAAAATTACCTTAGTAGAAGAACGAGCAGTGTAGATTGGATACGAGAAAGAACACATTCTACACATTCAAAAGACCTACTGGGTGTCACGAGCACAGTTGGCGTACCTTACGCGTGATGATGGTAATCTTGGGGACGGTGGCCTCGGCGTAGGCGTACAGAAGCTTGGCGCCGTGCCGGATGATGCCTCCATACTCCTGACTGGTGCCTGCAAGAAACAACAAACATCAATGAGTGCTCACATTGCCTGGTTCTGTCTCAGGCCACAACAAACTATGGCATGTCATCCTTGTACCGCCGGTGGCGTCTGTCCACAACAACCTCCTAGAAAACCACAAGCCACTTAAATCACGGAGCCCTGCATTGGGCTGATCCAATTTAAGACCTCTTTAAGGCTAAATACATTTGCCTTTACAAAAATCTAAACGGAATACAACGTTTGTTGAACCTAACTTGTTATATAAGGTGCCACATATGGTGAGTTGGCCCCTGTGTCTGCATGGTGTCAGCAGACTCATTGTGGGCAATGGAGGGGCTACTATGAATTCCAAATTATACACCAGATGTCACCACCATTGCTGCTGCAGGCACCATGTTTTGTACAGGGGTAAGACCACTATTGACCTTCCTGTTTATTGTTTCACACGAATGTAGGGCGTATTAAATTACGATAAGTGAATTTAAACAATTCATGTGATGTGACATAAGTGCAGTTGAGCAGGCATATTCACAGGTTTGTTTGTAGAAGCTATTTGCTGTGAAATGGTGCATTTTTTTGAGAGTTTAACAGGCGGAGGGATTTATGGGAATTTTTCTGCTATGGGCCACGTGGGCGCATGAATACATGGCTATTTTCGTCAAAATTGATGGGCATCGCACGTCGGGTTGTTTTAAAAGACTGAAGGTATGTGATTTTGATAAAATTTGGTCAGCATGTCAATGAGATGATGGTAGTTGCTGTGAAAACCTTTCAGAATTTTTGATGGTCACATTTTCTTATAATCAGACAAAACGTTCACATGGCCACCAATGCAATTCTCAAAAGTGGTCTGACTCCTACAGACATGAAACTGTGAGTCTGGTAACAAAACACTGTAGAGCCAACATGGAATCAGAATTTCAAAATGAATGCATGTAAATTGTATGACTTCTCACAGTGGCATATATTTCTATCCTGGGGTCACTGTTCTTTCACGTATCCCCATGAATTTCACTACTCGCCTGTAACTAAGAGCAATGTAACATGTAATCATAATTCTATCTTGTAACCATGTAATCAATCCAAGGATGGGTCAAGCACATGGGCAATGTACTTAAGCACAAGTACTTTCAATTTTGCCAAGTCCAAGTACTCATCTGAAAAATATAGGCAAATACAAGTACAAGTACTTTGTGAAAAATTCAAGTACAAAGTACTTTGAAAATTTTAGTCAAGTGCAGCCACGTACATCGAACGCTACATTTATGTTTCATAATGGTGAAGGTCAAAGTGATGAAAATACAAAAGCAGCAGTATTCTGCATGTGCTTGCATGTCTGCAATGCCAGCCAGGTATTGACTACTTCAACTGACTACTTGTCAGTGATTATCCTAAGCCAAGTTAATTATGTCTACCACAATACAAGTGAATTGGTGGCTTTGGATCATCTGAAGCCACAATAGCTGATCAAGAGATCAGTTAGTTTATCCCATGTAATTGACACATGGCTTCAAATAATCCTAAGTCATTGATAATGTATGTATGATTGATTGAAGGGTTCAATGGCTAAATATCAGCTGATATACATGTAAGTGCTTATGCTGCTTCTCCCCTTTCAGACCTGGGGTCGAGTACATTTTCATGAGTACAAGTACACTGCTAAAACTGAGTACGAGTACATTCCTAAGAGTACGATTAAGAGTACATATTTTATAAATATTAAATAATAACGTATTTTAAAGTAAACATTATTAATTAATCTAATTTATATAACTCAGCAACAAGTGCATATGCAATGGCAGATGATAAGATTTTTTATGAGAAAAACTGTAAAAAAACCTCTTTATTTCATCAACAATGACATTTACTAACAAAACAAAGCAACCAACAGGAGGATTTGCTACCTGACAACATGTTGGCTCCCAGACTAGCATGGCTTCTTGAGCATGTTTCCTGGCTTCACTGATCCCACACTGAGTTCATTGTTATGAAGCACTTGAGTCATTGTTAGCAATTGCAATCAAGGGTCAGTTAGGAGTCCTCCAGATCTGGAGTCCTCAGATGTTACCTCCATAGTCTCAGAAGTCTGGACCACATGGCTGGAGAGTGGATATGGTCTAAACAATTAATTTATAAGGATCATCTTAAATTAATCATTGTCACCGATTTTGTTGTTTTATTCTTTTAGGAAAATATTTCCAATAGTTGTACAGACTTTGTACAATAGGGAAGTTCTCCATAGACCCATACAATATAATTATGGTTTACCGCAATATATATAATATATTATTTATACTTGAAGACAAACGAATGCCTACCCTTACAAACAAATGGTTACATTTTACAAACCCCTCCATTTTACAAACATACACACATGGTATGACTCATAAAATCAGTTTTTGCTTGGAGTCCTTCCTTAACTGCAGTTAACAATTAATAAACTACATGCTTTGATATATTAATACCCATTAAACCAATATCTTTGTAGTTAGTCTACCAGTGACTAAACGGTGCTCGGACAGTTGCTCACCAGACAATTGCTCACCGGACATATGCTCACCGGACAGTTGCTCACCGTACAGTTGCTCACCGGACAGTTGCTCACCGGGCAGTTGCTCACCGGGCAGTTGCTCACCGAACAAATGCTCACTGGACAGTTGCTCACCAAGGAAATGAAAAAGCGGACAGTTGCTCACCTTTACGAAAATTCAAATTTCATTTTAAAATGTGACAGTTCACCCTTACAAATTTCATTTTAAAACACAACATATGAGCTTCACAGAAAGGCCGTTTGGTGTCGTGGTAGAATTAGAAATTATTGCTACGATTTGGAAATGTGATTTAAGCAAATGTAATGGCTTCCCTAAACTGGTCAAATGGTCTTGTGTGATCTGTCAGCCAATGGTAGGAATGGCTTCGTTTGGATGCTGGTGGCTGGCGGATTCAGTTGGCTTGTCGCCTTCATTTGGGTGTAAAATTTAATTAATTATATATATATATATATATTATAACGATCAAAATAAAAACCTACATTTCACTTTACGGCATTATGCCCTTGCGAGCAGAGACGTCGCAATGTACAAGCGTCATAAAAAGTCCGTAAGGCGTTGCTCTGAAGGTACAAATAGCCATCCTATTAAATAGGCTTTCATCAATATAGATAATGATAATAGTAATACATATAGAAATTATAATAAATCAAATCGGACCAAACAAGAAGTTTACCCATTATATGATGCTAAAATTAATCAATGACAGTTGTAGTAGCAACACCGATTACCGCGACACCAAACGGACTTTCTGTGAAGCTGATATGTTTGCATTTTTAAATGTTGATCGTCATGGAACTGGAAGTGTTCTTTTTTAAATTATACCACAGGATATACATTACATTTTTACGTTAGTTCCCTCAATAAACCTTGTTTGCGCAATTCCTACTTTTTCTTTTTTTGTACATAAAATAACATTAACACGGGGTGAGCAACTGTCCGCTTTTCATTTCCTTGGTGAGCAACTGTCAGGTGAGCATTTGTTCATAGAGCAACTGTCCAGTGAACAACTGTTTCGTCATCAACTGTCCGTGATTCGACTAAACATTACCCCCCCAAACATATACATAATTTGAAGGGGTAGAGGTGAGAAGATTTGTCCAAATTGTAACAAAGGGGATGTGTGGCAATATGAATAAAGTTTGTCCTTGTTTTGATTTTGATCAATTTACATGCTTATATTACAGATTTAGAGGGATATACCACACACATGATAGATATACCTTAATTACTTAATGTTTCACGTGCTGCATCAAGCCAATCAATATGCAAATCGCTAGTTGGAAGGTTGTTTACTATCGGGAGCCATCTGTTTTTGGGAGGCAGAGCTCCACACAGGGAGGCCTTTGTCCAGAAGGTTAGCTGAAGGTCAATGCACCCTGCCTATATTCCAAGGACCCCTAGAGTCGGTAGAAAGTGACATAATCAGCGTCCGCGTCTAACCCAAAGCTATAGATTTAACAATATAAATAAGGGGGATTTGGGATGATGGAGCCGACTACTGGACAAACACTGGGAGATGATAAGGGGGGTAATTAATCAGAAATAACAAAGTATTTAAAAAAATAGTTGAACATTCAAATATTTCAGGAAAGTTTCATTTTGTTACTACAATAAATAAATTTTCACAACATATATTCAAAAAGTACTCAGATGTACTCGTAATGTATTCGTAAAATCTGAGCACATTGAGTATGAGAACGATAGAGCCAAATATTTAATAAAAACATAAAAAAGTACTTGGAAAAGTACTTGCCAAGTCCAAGTACTTCGAGGGTCAAGTACAAGTCCAAGTACTGCACTCAGCAAAATGGCAAGTATAAGTACAGTACTTGCTGTACTTAAGTAAACAAGTACTCATCCCTGAATCAATCGCAGTAAAACATGTGTAGTTCCATGTTTTTGTACCATGACTGTTCAACATAGTGTGCTTTCTCCGGAACTCCCATCACTTTGAAAGCATCTTAAACTATAGCTACCTTACAAAAAACCTCCTATTTATTTATTCCAAATTGCATTTTCACCATAAATCTTCGGTAGTCCCTTGTTCTAATAATGATTTTTATGTGTTCATGAGTTCCTAAAGATACATACATCACTGATATATAATATAGAATAAAATTACTAAACTTCTATCGTCCCTAAATACTGGGAAACCGGAGCTCAGAGTTAGGCAATCTCGAAATCAGTATAACTGTTCATTTAATTTTTTTACAAAGCTATCTCTCTTTTATGTTGCCGTTGTCAGCAGAAGGCCATGTGAAACGGCCGAAATGTTTGGAACAAACATCAAACAAATTTTATGTCAAACATCACATTCCAAGATACCGGAATGTCAATCTATTCAAAAATGCTAAAGTTGTCAACAGATAGATAAATACACTAGGGAGCTAAGGAAGTAAGCACAGCTCACCTGGAAGGAAGTAAGCACAGTTCACCTGGAAGGAAGTAAGCACAGCTCACCTGGAAGGAAGTAAACACAGCTCACCTGGAAGGAAGTAAGCACAGCTCACCTGGAAGGAAGTAAGCACAGCTCACCTGGAAGGAAGTAAGCACAGTTCACCTGGAAGGAAGTAAGCACAGCTCACCTGGAAGGAAGTAAGCACAGTTCACCTGGAAGGAAGTAAGCACAGCTCACCTGGAAGGAAGTAAGCACAGTTCACCTGGAAGGAAGTAAGCACAGTTCACCTGGAAGGAAGTAAGCACAGCTCACCTGGAAGGAAGTAAGCACAGCTCACCTGGAAGGAAGTAAGCACAGCTCACCTGGAAGGAAGCCGGGGACGTCCTCGAATGTCAAAATTGGGATGTTGAAGGCATCACAGAAGCGAACGAATCTTGCGCCCTTCACTGACGCATTGATGTCGAGGCAACCAGCGGCTACCTTCGGCTGGTTGGCAACAATGCCGACCGTACGGCCGTTCATGCGGCCAAACCCCACAATGATGTTTTTGGCATGGTTTTCCATGATCTCAAAGAATTCACGCTCGTCAATGATCTAAAACAGATTGTCAGACTCAATGTGACATGATATGATGTAAGACTGCCATGCAGAGTAATAACTAATCCAGTGTTACTACACGTTTTAATGACACTGGAATAATTAGTACCGTTTTTGAGAAAGGAAAGTATTTGCATGCTTATTTAGCAGTTTTATAACTATGTCTTGTAAAGCGCCACAAACAAAATTGGATCTGGCGCTATATCAAATAAAATATATTATTATTATTCCATAGCACTGTATCCAGTCCGTAGGACCACTCATAACACACCCCCTGACAAACACGTTCATTCCAACACCAAGTCAACTTCTCTGGGAATGCTGCAATTACTGTGCAAAGCCTATTCGTTAACATATATCTACCAATGTCTATAGCCATTTTCATTTATGCACTTGAGTAAACTGCACCAATGTGTAGTGAACGAAACAGGTCAAGTTTTGAAATGACGGCAAGAGGATTTGAACCCTAATCCTCATGATGAAGAGTTCACTGCACTCCACGTGGTAATAATGATTTAGTTACTACTTTATTCCACTGTCAGTAGTAACATCTTGTTGACTGTCTACATTGCAGTGGAGAAAATGAAAGCTGATGAAATGTCAACACATCAAACGTGAAATAAACTTTGAAATGTAATAGGGCAGTTTATTTAAAAGAGAAAAGTGTGTGTAAATGACGTTACCCCCAAGATGACTTCCTTCATTTCATATGCAGCGGTCGTCTCAAGCGGAATAACTGTGTCCATTCCTAGTACTTCACGGTCCCTGAAGGTGGCACCACCCAACATGTCAGTGTATGCCACAGTTGGATATCCATAAAAACTCTCTCGACATATTGTATTGTTAAAAAACCAATAATATTGATAGCAACCATGGCGATAACAAGTAATGAAATTATGATAAATTTAATGCTGAACAGGTGAAAACTCACCTGGCTATTGGGCAATTCAAAAGAATATCAGACTTGATGTAAGACACTAAAAAACCCTACCCTCCCCTTCCCTTCTACACTTCCCCTCCCCTTCCCTTCCCTCCCCCTCTCCCGCTACAAGAAACTTTGAATTACATCGACATGTGTGCAACTTCATATTTGCCAGGTGGCGCCTCTACAAAACTGCCTACACAAACTTGAAATCAACTCTGTTGAAAGATTAAAAGAACATCTCAACACCTCCCACCACAAAGGGCCATGTACATTTTGCATTTTTGAAACAGGAACACATATTTCTTGTGACCAAACGCGGTGTGAAGAGGCTAAGTAAGGACACAGATTTCTTGAGGACTTTTCTCACCGGTGGATTCAATACCAACAGGCACCATGAGTGCTGTGGGATTCATAGCACAACACGTATAATGAAGTGGGAGACACGAACCAGGGATCGTCGCACTTCCTCATGGGAGCTTCCTCATTGTTGTTGAGTGGTAGAAAGCTGAACAGTTCCCTCATTCCAAGCAGACCTTCTATGTCGTTGTCAAAGGCACCATGGGCTACACCTGAAACAAGATACACAACCTATCAAAGTGGAATATGGCCCAGAATGCAAGTGTATTTATTCATCTTTGAGAGCCGGCAGTGGTGTTTAACAAGATTTAACAAGATTTGCCATCCAAGCCAAAGGCCCAGATGGCAAGTGGACAAGGAAGCCATTGGCTTATCGAGAGTCCAACAATGTTCATCTACTTATAACCCGCCCTCCTGAGATATGTGTCAACCTTGTTTTTAAACATATTCACACTGCTAGCAGTTACATAATCTGTAGACAATTTGTTCCATTCATTTATTGTCCTCTGTGAGAACGAGTGCTTCCTGATGTCCAATATACATTGATCCTTTACTAATTTTACCTCATGTCCTCTAGTTCTGCTATCCTTCTTGAGTGAGAAAAACATATTTCTATCAATATTTTCATACCCATTCAATATCTTAAAAACTTCAATCTGATCTCCTCTTAACCTCCTTGTCTCTAGAGTTGTTAAACCACATTCTTTCAGGCGTTCTTCATAACTAAGGTCTCTCAGTTCTGGAATCATTTTAGTTGCTCTCCTTTGTATGCGTTCAAGCGTATCTATATCCTTCTTACGATATGGTCTCCATGCTTGTATACAGTATTCTAAATGAGGTCTAACTATTGCTTTATAAAGAGGTATAATTAACTTTTTTCCCTTGTATGTTATGTTTCTTCTAATCAATCCAAGAATTTGATTACCCTTTGAAGCTGCAATACCACACTGCTCTGAAACTTTCATATCAGCGCTTATTGTAACTCCTAAGTCCTTTTCTTTTACAGTAGTACCCAGAACAGTATCTCCCATTTTATAGTTTACATTCAAGTTCCCATGTCCTGTATGTAGGCATTTACATTTCCCAAAATTGAACAGCATCTGCCATTTCTCAGACCATTTCACTAATCTGTCTAGATCGTTTTGTAAATGTTGTTAATAACCATCAGTATTAACCTTTCTAAACAGTTTTGGGTCATCCGCATATTTCAGTACGTTACTTGTTATACTGTCGTCCAAGTCATTGATATATATTAAGAATAATATAGGTCCTAATACTGATCCTTGAGGTACCCCACTCAAAACCGATTTCCAATTTGAAACTTCTCCATCTACTACAACTCGTTGTCTTCTGTCAGTCAGCCATTGTTCTATCCAGTCAGTTATGCTATCCCCGATACCATGGGCTTTTAATTTAAGTAGTAATCTTTGATGTGGCACTTTGTCAAAAGCTTTCTGAAAATCTAAGTAGATAATATCTACTGGCGATCCCATGTCTATCCACTTAGTGATTTCTTCCAAAAAACATAACATATTTGTTAAGCATGACCTCGCTTTAAGGAATCCATGTTGAGATGAATTTAATAATTTATGCTTAACGAGGAAGTCCACCATATGGTCTTTAATTAACCTTTCTAATAATTTACAAATCACTGATGTTAAACTCACTGGTCTGTAATTCTCTGACTTATTTCTCGAACCCTTTTTAAATAATGGTATGATGTTTGCTTCTTTCCATTCAAACGGAACAACTCCCTCTTTTAATGACAAGTTGAATACTCTTGCAAGTGGTATACTGATTTGTTCTACTGTTTCCATTAGTAATTTTGGAGGAATCCCATCCACTCCCGGTGATTTGTTATCCTTCATTGCCTTTATTTTCTTAGCTACCAATTCTGGAGTTACAACTAACGGACCTAAATAGTCAGATTTAGCCCCCTGAAATTTAGCATCAGCAACTGGTAATGAACTAATATCTTCTTTGGTAAACACTGAACTGAAGTAACCATTTAGGTCTTCCGCCATTAAAAACCCCTGTGATATTACATTTCCAGCACTGTCTTCTAGAGGTCCAACCTTGTCTTGTACGTTTTGTTTACTCCTGACATATGCATAAAAACTCTTGCTGTCATTTTTTATGTTACATGCTAGTTTTTGCTCATAGCTTCTTTTAGACTGTCTGATTTCAGTTGTAGCTGTATTAAGTGCCTCTTTGTAATTTGCATAGTCTTCTTCCTTTCTGGTACGCTTATAAACCCTCCACATAGTTTGTTTTAGCATTATTTTTCTAATAGCCTCTTTTGACAAGTGTTTCTTTCTACGCCGTTTTCCTTGTTTTTGGAAGGGAACAAATTTATTGATGATACTCTCAATTTCATATTTTAGAATATTCCAACATTCAATTGCGGTCTTATTCATCAGCATGTTATTCCAATCTAGCTTTGCTAAGTATTTTCTCATATCTTTGTAGTTACCTTTGTGGAAGTTTCTCTTGTACGTTTTCTTATTTTTACATTCTGATTTTACATTGATGTCAAAATGTATTTGATTATGGTCACTATTACCCAATGGTTCAAATATTTTTACATTGTCCACTAATTCTTTTTGTGATGACAAAACTATATCTAATACATTTTCTCCCCTGGTTGGTTCTAGTACGTGCTGAGTAAGAAAGCTATCCTGGATTAAAAATAGAAATTGTTGGTCCTCAATCCCTGTGCTCTCTAGAGAATTCCATTGTATGTGTCCATGGTTAAAATCTCCCATTATGATACATTCCCCTTTACTAACTTCCTTTATAGCGTTTTCTATTTTTGTGTTGTCCTCTTCGTTTATGTTTGGACTTCGGTAAACTAATCCAATAGTTAATTTTGAATTTCCTGAAACAATTTTGCACCAAACAGCTTCATCGCAATCTGCTTCCCTTTCTAGTTTTATTTCATAAGCCTGAATAGATTCTTTAACATATAAAATAACTCCCCCGCCCCTTCTTCCTATTCGATCTTTCCTAAACATTACATATCCTGTCAGTCCTAATTCAGCATCTGTTATATCTATGCTGGCCCATGATTCAGTTATACCAATTATGTGAGGGTCAATATCTTCTACCATAATGTTTAATTCGTTTTTCTTATTTACTATGCTCCTTGCATTCAAACATACGCATCAATAACCTTTTTCAGAGATGTTTTTCGGATGATTTGATATTGGTTTATCTGTGCTAGTGGCCTCTTGTTCTGCTTGAGACACCTCTAGGTAACCCCCCTGCACTTCTAGTTTAAACAATGTTTACTTCCAAAAATATTTGTCATTGTACCCAAGTCACTATCTACTGCTGCTGAAAGTTTGTCTGTGAATACTGCCGCCCCCTTTCCACTTAGATGAAGCCCATCCTTCATGTACATATCAGCCCTCCCAACAAAACTTCCCCATAAATCCACAAATCCAACTTCCTCTTCCTTACATAGCTTCTGGACTAACATGTTAATTGCCATCCCCCGACAATTTCGATATGTGTGACCCCTCCTGCCCATTACAGGTAAAATCCCTGACAGTATTACCTGCTCAACCCGCGTCTGTTTTAGTGTTCTGACCAACTGCCTATATTTCCTAACTATGGCAGTTGTACCCTCCCTTTCTACGTTATTTGTCCCTACGTGTACTAAAACAGATCCACACTTACCCGAGCCTACGATGTTTTTTACCCTCTCAGTTATCGCCTCTATTTGGGCTCCAGGCAAGCAAACCACCACATCATCTCCCTTGTTTAAGACTCTGTCGGTCTTCCTAACTATCGAATCCCCCACAAACACCCTCGCTCTCTTCCTCACCCCCTCTATCACTGCTGCAGAATAACTCTTCCGTTCGATCCCCTCCATCACATTCTGTCCTGACCCCTTCCCTCCTGTCTCCTTCGCTCCTGTCTCCCCCACTTCCCACTCCTTTGCTCTTGTCTCTCCCACTCCCCTCTCCTTCACTCCGGTTGTTTTCCCTCCCGTCTCCCCCACTCCATTCTCCTTCCCTCCTGTCTCCCCTACTCCCCTCTCCTTCACTCCGGTTGTCTTCCCTCCCGTTCCTTTCCTTCCCGTCTCCTTACGTCCTGTCTCCCTACGACCTGTCACCTTCCCTCCTCTCAGCTTCCTCCCAGGCTACGGTGAGCTCTCCCTAGCATCTCTTGTGTCTTTCCCCACTTTATCATCTACTGTTCCCCCACCGGAACTACTGGCACAACCCCCCTGTTCCCTTCCCACCATTGTCACAACGAGCAGCCTCAGCTCTTCCAACTCCACCTCTAGTTCCTTCATCTTCGTACATCCCCTACACTCAAAACTAAAACTATCTGCCTGGACCTCAGCCCAGGACTTCTCGCACCCAGACTTGACGAAGTCCACCCAGTTACTGCAACTGCCACAAATTAAGTGCCTTGTGGCCTTTAACTGCCGTTTGCACGGCGCCATCATACAATTTTGTTTTAATTTGTTTGCTACGTTAGCCTTGAATAAGGCTGTTTTTGTGATCAAAAGAACACTTTAGGCTAATATACTTGCTAACTGTGTCTTCTATTAACCTTGCATGAGAAAAAAAAACCTGCCACCTAGCGAATACGGAGAACACTGTGTAACAAAACAACGAAGTCAGTGTGTACTAATTTACGCTAAAATCCTGCTGTTAATTCCTTTTTACCGAAAACGTTTACTACCACTATGTCAGATATTACCTTATGTATGTAATTTAAGTAAATAAATCACTTTATCTTATATATATATTAGCCAATGTAAACGATAGCTCGATGCATGAGTTGACTTCACGACCTGTAAACAAACTCCCTTTTATCACTCGTTGAGTTTGAATCCGGGAAAAAATACTACCTCTGTTAACAAAACGGTTTATTAATATATGTCTACAAGAAGTTGGTGAACAATATATGTATAATAGTAATACTTATTCTAACCAATATTCCAATGTTACTGACTATTCACTATGCTATCTCAATTTTCGAATGGTAAACAACCCTATTAACGCTCGCTGAATTCCCTGACAGAGTCCGAAACTAACTTACTCTAAAATACTCCCTCTGACTAATAATTAACAAAACCTGTTTCCTAATATATGTCTACAATACGTTTGTGTATAATATATATGCAATAGTAATACTTATTCTATTTGATATACCGCGTTTTTCTGTAAATGATCCACACCAAATTCAATCGCTGCACCAAGTCCAAGTAGCCGGTGTTACTATTACCCTGGCATATATCCTACAGTACGCAGTGTACAGAAGTACAACAGATCATTTGTAGTTTGTCCCACTTATTATCTAGGTCAACGTGTTCCTGGGAACCAGCCAGCTAAGATGTGCCTGCGCCCAAACTACAAAGAACACTTCCAGGAAATGCCTGTCATTACCTGTCCGACAAGCGATGATGGGTGCACAACCAATTAAAGTTATTGACCGATGGTTAAAGTGTAATCCTACTGGCTACCATGGGGTGAAAAAACACGGACCACATATTTATACACATGTGTTGTCGCATTTAAAAGATCAACCCATCAACTGAGGCACTTTAAGAAAATGTTGCTATTCTTAATTACAGTCAACTGAAAAGTGTACATTTGCAGTGGTGCAATAACACAACACTGGACAATGCAATGAAGACAAATGTTGCTATTCTTAATTACAGTCAACTGAAAAGTGTACATTTGCAGTGGTGCAATAACACAACACTGGACAACGCAATGAAGACAAATGCATTAACAACTACCACGTGTGGGTCTCAGCCAACTATGACAGGTATACTTGTTTGTGGGACATATTTTGAAGATTTTCCACAAAGCATACACCATAAGAAAATTCATGTCAATAGGAAATGTTTCTGTCATGTGAAAATTGCATGGTGTCCACTATAGCAGGGACACAATACCAAACACATTTGTCCACTGTCCACATTGAGCAAGTGGTCACTCATTAGACGGACGTTTACATAGTAAAAGTCAGTACATTGATAACATGTCCTTACATAGCAGGTGTGCACTGGTCAGGTCCTTTGAATGAACTACTGTACAATAAACTTACCCTGCTGCTAGAACACTGCTCCTCTCTAATTAACTAATCACTAATTAACTAATTACCTGAGATTGAGGTGTGAGTCTTCGCCCCTCCCAGCTCCTCCTGGGTAATGTCCTCGTTAGTTACCGCCTACAATTAAATCACACAACATAAAGAACAATTCGGCTGAAATTCAGTCCACATCACTATAAGAACCAATGCTGTGTAAAATAAAAACACGCAGGAATTAATGGTAGAAAATGCTAGTGACAATTTTATACCAGACTCTAAAAGTTATTGCAATACTGCTCCTGCATTTATTCATGCATTTTATTTATTCACAACAAATAATCTTAAAATTGTGTATCACACACACCTTGTTTGTGTGTTTTCCGCACATGACAATTGTTCACCAAGTATTGCTTTATTTAGGATACAGGCAATGCATCATTCAATATATATTCATTTGTGAACATCAGGGCCAACATTGGTATAAAACTTGGGACTAAATAATAATGCTGCTGAACATGGATAAAACAATGTATTCCATCTGTAAAACAGTTTGCAATAAACAACAACAACTGGCATTTATAAAAGATTCATTTTAGATCATCAGTGATACTGAGCTTTGTACCGTGGATGACACAACCATTCTAGGCCAGTCATTGCGCAACATGAATAAAAATGTCACTGCCATCAATTATTCACATTTCTGCATGTCACTACTGGGTTCTCGGCCATTCAAAAAGTTAAGTGACACTATTATTTGACAGTGCAACGACGCCAATAGCCAATAAGTTTGCTTGGGACTCGCACTACAAACGGTGTGATGACACAGACATTAATTTTTTTTACATACAATACATTTAGCAGTATCACCTATGGTAAAGGCTGATACATATAGTTTTTGTTCAATGTTCATCAATTTATATGATGATTGGTCAATGTACTGATGTGTATATTATGCTTAATACATACTGAAGAATTATCATTTACCGGTACTTGCAATTGACTTGTCTTGTAATTATAATTATCATGTGATAGTTTATTACAGTTGATTAATGTTTATATAATATGGGAGTCTTCACGACGTCATGACTTTAGTAGTACATTTATTAGTATATGTATTCTGTCTAAATAAACATATCTGAGTCTGACTCATCTACCGCAAACAATTAGATGCATACAAATAAACATATCTGAGTCTGATTCATCTACCGCAAACAATTAGATACATACAAATAAACATATCTGAGTCTGATTCATCTACCGCAAACAATTAGATGCATACAAATAAACACATCTGAGTCTGACTCATCTACCGCAAACAATTAGATACATACAAATAAACACATCTGAGTCTGATTCATCTACCGCAAACAATTAGATACATAAAAATAAACATATCTGAGTCTGACTCATCTACCGCAAACAATTAGATACATACAAATAAACATATCTGAGTCTGACTCATCTACCGCAAACAATTAGATACATACAAATAAACATATCTGAGTCTGACTCATCTACCGCAAACAATTAGATACATACAAATAAATATATCTGAATCTGACTCATCTACCGCAAACAATTAGATACATACAAATAAACATATCTGAGTCTGACTCATCTTCCACAAACAATTATATACATACAAATAAACATATCTGAGTCTGATTCATCTACCGCAAACAATTAGATACATACAAATAAACATATCTGAGTCTGACTCATCTACCGCAAACAATTAGATACATACAAATAAACATATCTGAGTCTGATTCAATCTGATTCATCAATGACTTTTATTTCAATTACAACTACACTCCTAAACTTTACAAATCAATTACACCATTTCAATTACAGTTACAATTACTGATGCATTTTGTGGGACCAATTGTTTATTCCAACAGTTTATTTAGAATTTCTTATTCTATGGATGATGAATGTTGATGACTTGATATTTTGTATAAAACTGATAAAACTGTAATGGACTTGGTGATGTTAGTATATTTTTCTAGTTTTTTTCAGGTAGTCTTTCAGGTAGGTAAAAAAAAATTGTAATTAATCGTAACTGATGTAACCGTTAGCATTACACACACACAAAATTAATTACGATTACGGCAAAACCATATTATTACTGTGCAGCAGTAAAATACACCATGTTTCACACAGCCAACTGTTGTGAGAAGCAACTAGTCTCTAGAGAGTAATTCTGTGTCTAACTACTTGGTTCACGGATGGCATCAGCTCTGACCAGAGCTTCCTTCCTTGTGCTATGGCGCACGGATGCCAATAACTAAATTATTGCATTATGACTGTTTTGCAGCCGGAACATGACATAAGATCAATAGAATAACATACGATATGCATACTGATGAGAAGTCAGAGTGTTACGTACGAGGTCAATCTTGTATCGCCATGGTTTCTGTCTGTAGAAATCCCTCGTTGATTTACTCAAGACAACATCTGTAGTCTACATCAATAGCCCACATGTCGTTTATGCAGTCAAGGGTGATCATTAAAGATTTAGATTTTCATCAAATAAATCAAGTTACGCCTTCATGTGCAAATGTTGCCGTCTGATGTGAGTGTTCAAAATATCAGTGATACGCAGTCGGTTTAATAAAAAAAGACTAGCTTTATTAAATCAAGTGAATTGACTCTGATCGTTGGACCAGGTAACTCACGAAAGTGTGAAAAACTTTATGTCGTAGTATACACAGCGGAAAAATTTATGCAAAGTTCTGACTGGAATTTTTTTTTATAATTTGTCCAATGATTTCACCAAAACTAAATAGCAAATTTACACAAATGAGCTGAAAGAGTAAAAGAAGTAAATTCTGTCTAAATATCAAAAGTGCCGTAGCCTTAACGACCGACAGCATATAACTAACACTGTTAATCAATACTCCAGCTGTTAATCAAAACAATTATCAACATCATCAATCGTCCCGGAAGTAAGTGACATGATAGGTCGCTTTGGGAACAGCTAAGAATAACGGCAAACAAATTGTTGGCCGAAAACGCGTACTCCCATGCGTGATTTGCATGCCAGAAATACATGATCTTAATAATTAATGTCACCACACTGGGTCTTGTTAAACGCACCTGCAGCTCCTGCGGCAATATATTCCCATGACCACCATCAATATAATAAATATAAATTATTATACAAGTTTGTTGTATCTTGTAGTCTTTAATCAGACTGTAAATTAATATGCAATGTCTTGAAATATAGATGAAGTAACCACCAAGGCATCATTGTATCACTAAATGTGGAATTCAGGCAGACGTCGGGTCAATAAGAAGAGTAATTTTTATTACAGCTACCCAATAAACTGTAATTGCTTTGAAGTAATTAATTACAATTATTGAACCAAATAAGATTAGCAATGGTCGATAGATATGTTGTGATAATCGTAGAGATATATTTGATAATCTCTCAGAAACTATACAAACTAGTATTGAAACATATTTCATTTATTTTAGTAAATAATAATGTGATTGACATATTAATTATATATTTTTATTTATGTTTAATTTCATATCTACTTTAATAGTATTAATTTATGTATGTGCATCTCACTGTACCCATATATATATATATATATATATATATATATATGGTGCAGCGATTGAATTTGGTGTGGATCATTTACAGAAAAACGCGGTATATCAAATAGAATAAGTATTACTATTGCATATATATTATACACAAACGTATTGTAGACATATATTAGGAAACAGGTTTTGTTAATTATTAGTCAGAGGGAGTATTTTAGAGTAAGTTAGTTTCGGACTCTGTCAGGGAATTCAGCGAGCGTTAATAGGGTTGTTTACCATTCGAAAATTGAGATAGCATAGTGAATAGTCAGTAACATTGGAATATTGGTTAGAATAAGTATTACTATTATACATATATTGTTCACCAACTTCTTGTAGACATATATTAATAAACCGTTTTGTTAACAGAGGTAGTATTTTTTCCCGGATTCAAACTCAACGAGTGATAAAAGGGAGTTTGTTTACAGGTCGTGAAGTCAACTCATGCATCGAGCTATCGTTTACATTGGCTAATATATATATAAGATAAAGTGATTTATTTACTTAAATTACATACATAAGGTAATATCTGACATAGTGGTAGTAAACGTTTTCGGTAAAAAGGAATTAACAGCAGGATTTTAGCGTAAATTAGTACACACTGACTTCGTTGTTTTGTTACACAGTGTTCTCCATATTCGCTAGGTGGCAGGTTTTTTTTTCTCATATGTGGCTAATATGTTCAAATACATATATATATATATATATATATATATATATATATATATATATTTGAACATATTAGCCACATATGCATGGCACTTTATAAATGTTATCAATAATAATAAATACAAATTCTACAAACAACTGTAAATGAATGTTTGGAAATCTAACTGCAATTGATAAGATTGGCAGAAATGGTAACTGGTGTTAACTGCTTTAATACACAACACAGACAGATACAAAGATACACATAGATACAGAAGCACCTCTGAAAAGACTTTGTGCAGATATATAGTACTATATAAATGCACTTATAGTTATATTATTATTCTAGATGTTTGGTCGATGATATCAAAACAGAAACAAAAACTACCAGTAAATAACTTCCACAAGTCTGACCAGTAGAATTTCAGCATCGGAAATACTACATGTCAATCAAAAGAAATTGTTTTGTGGGGGCACCCCCTGCACATGGAACCTACAGGCAGACAGCTCCCACTGGACAATGGTCAAGAACTGACCACTCAGGTGCAAATAGGCATCACTCAACACAAAGCTTTGTCGCACCTCATCTCTGTCCATCACCGAGGCCATGGCCAATGTGAGCCTACTGGGCTTCATTATGCAGATGTAATAACACCGCTCGACTGCTTGATGCAAACATAAAGGGAGGGCGTTCGTTATGGGCGATTATTGAATCCACGCACTATAAAAAGAAACGCGCATCGCATGTGTGCATGCACAGTGTGCGTGAGTGACAGGGTGTCAGACGTGCATGCTAGACACACGTCAGTGTAGGCATGCAGACCGATGGAACGTCAGAACAGACCGGGCGGTGAACACAAGAGGAAGAGACAGGCATTGACCACAGGCAGACTCGGGACAGGTCAGTTGACATATCACCCAAGCACGGGACCAGAGCAATTTGATTCCATTAAGTGGCTGGTTCACTTTAGTGGCACAATTTAATACAGGAGGAATATGGAATGATTCTGTCCCAGCCAACAGATTTTGTCAACGCTACTATACAGCTAAGCATGCTGGGTCCAGTGTATCGTGTTCACAGCCCTAGCATTTCCCATGTTCACAGCCCTAGCCCTTCCCATGTTCACAGCCCTAGCCCTAGCCCTTCACTTGTTCACAGCCCTAGCCTTTCCCATGTTCACAGCCTTAGCCCTTCCCATGTTCACAGCCCTAGCCTTTCCCATGTTCACAGCCCTAGCCCTTCCCATGTTCACAGCCATAGCCTTTCCCATGTTCACAGCTGTAGCTTTTCCCATATTCACAGCCCTAGCCCTTCCCATGTTCACAGCCCTAGCCCTTCCCATATTCACAGCCCTACCCTTTCCCATGTTCACAGCCCTAGCCCTTCCCATGTTCACAGCTCTAGCCTTTCCCATGTTCACAGCCCTAGCCCTTCCCATGTTCACAGCCCTAGCCCTTCCCATGTTCTCAGTTCTTAAAACTGTCAGAACAATTGGGTAAATCAAACTCACATCTGGGGTTTGTCACATCTGACGATGGCTCCCAATTAACCATGTACATTTGTTGTTAGACATACCCCATTTAGCTACCCCTAGAAATTATCATTGTCACATTGATGATACTGTCGTGTCATTGGCTAATGTTGTCATCCAGTATTATTTACTCATTATAGCACATCTTTCACACATCACTGGACAACTTCAGTTTTTACCTCTTACAAGAAAATCTTTATCCGTGACTGGACAAAGACTTCTTCCTGTGACGGACTGGGCTCCTTAGGAGCGTCATAAGTCCTGCGGCGTCTGTGTCTGTTGGTAGTTCTTACAGGGCCAATTAAAAGACATTGCACCGCTATTGGGGCAACAATGGGTGTTTTTAGGTTAAAAACTATATCAAAATCTATATACACGATCTGAAGGTATTTATGGAGTGATGAGGACTGGCTGCAGTTTGTGGAGACTGCGGCCTAGTCGACTCTGGAAGGACTCCAGTGAAGGGGCTGAGGAGATAGAGGTTGGGAGGTGGTTCCACTCAGACACTGTACGGGGGAAGAAAGAGTGAAAGAGGGCAGGGTGTTGGATTTGTTCCTGATGCAGGCGTTGTGCTCCTCTAGTCCTTCGGTCAGCATGGTGGAAGAAATTTGCTGGGTTGATGTCTACGAGGCCTTTGTTGATTTTGTAGAGCATCCCCAGGCGGATCTGTCGTCTTCGATGTTCCAGACTTGTCCATTTTAGATTTTCGAGCATAGATGTTACACTGCCTGGTGATCTGTCCGTGAAGTTGTTGTTCACGTATCTGGCTGCTCGGCGTCTAGTTTCAACTTTGTCATGAAACAATTCTTAGACATCAATGTTGTTCAACTTCAGTCATTCAGTGAGTGAGTCACTGATATAAAGGAGTGCACATTAAGTACATGACAAGGAAAACAAAGGACAAAGAAATTCTTCTTCATGTCTGATGACGTCAGCAATCACGGGCCTCCACACAATTCATTTGCAGAACATTGTCAGCAGATGGACTTCATTGGCTGATCTTTCATGCAATCTGTTGAGAGTATCAGTGTGTTCTATTCTCTTTGTCTCTGACTTTGTGTCAAAGGTAAAAGGTAAAGGTGCGTTCTTACATAGTGCGGTATCCAGTCCTTGGGACTGTTCAAAGCACTTTACACTTCACCCCCTGACAGACCTGTTTATTCCAATGCTATCTCGACTTCTCTGGGAAGCATTCAGCCATGCTGCAGTTACTGCACAAATACTATTCATTCAGATATCCATCTCTGCCTGTAGCCAGGTACTCATTTATACAGCTGAGTGAACTGTGGCAATGTGGGTTGAACAAAATTGCCAAAGCTTTGATACGGCATAAGAGGATTCAAACCCAGGTTCTCTCGATTGAGAGTCCAATGTATTAACCGTTACCCTACCACATCCCTCGATTGTTCCTTCACCAACTGTTTCGCATTGTATGCTGGCAAGGATGTCGTGCTTCTGTGAATTTCATGAAAGAACATATTTTTAAAGGTACAGCACCTGATCGTTTCTAATGTGAAATCATTTGTAAAAAAAATCTAGTCCTACATCTTGACTGCACAACTATGTTTGAATTTGAATGTTTCAACTCAAACATCATGTTTACATTGTGGGCTGATATTCAGTGGTGAAATTTATATCAAATTATATTTTGAAAATGTGGTTTGTCAAAACACATCTGGTCGGTCAAGATGTTAGAACAGATAGTTTATACATAACGTGATTTTACAACAAAAACCATTGGACACAGTACCTTTAAAATGCTTCAAAATAACCACTAAAATTTAAAGCGTGACCAGAATGGAAGTGTACTGAATGAAACAAAGGTCCAACGCTGCACTTTTGAAGGTCACAGGACACATCGATTGACCAGTGTCGTTTGGCCATCGACTTGCACATTTACATTACCCACAGGCCATTGCCGGCAAATCTGGGCATTTGTCAATAGTAACTTAATTACACCATCAATGCACCCAAAGCTAGTGGATAAGCTGGACGGTGCAGAGCGGTGGCATCGAGTGGCTATGGTGCTAATGCCACATGCACCACCCTTGACATCATCACCATTTATAAAGCAAAATCAATCATCGAGACAGGTTAAAAGCATTTTCCTACTGATGAAAGTTGCAGCATAAATAAATAAAAGGGCCAGAGACGTAGGTTTGCAGGGAAATGCCACTGGCATTTTTTCTCTAGTCAACATCTCACTATCTCCACCAGGTGGCAGAAGTGCTGTTTGCAGTGGTGAGAACTGGTCAGTAATCTAATATCCAAGATGACCATTTTTCACGAAAATGTGGGGGAGAAAACACTGGTAAAGAAATGAAGTCTACATAGCATTACACGGCGGCACACAACGTGTGTCACGCGGGACGTTCTCCTGTGTCAATACCCATTATACTTGCGCTGCAAATAATCAGATTGTAGACCAGGCAATAAAAAGACCACACAGCAGGTCTCTTGTGGGATGTCATCTTATGTACGCCAATACCCACGTAAACCTGCACAACTACAGAGTACACATACCACGTGCGCATGTGTGCGTGTGTGCGTGCATGCGTGTCTCATGAGGCTTTTTCTTGAGTCAATATTCACCAAACAATCGCTGGCTTCAGTGCCACAGAGACTGTTTGTTACGTCGCAGCAGATGGCTCCTGGCTCCGTTTATGCTAACACAACAGCACAAAAGATACTCATCAGATGCTACGAACAATATAATGTCACTGCTACTAGTGCTAGCATTGACAGGTGTCTCTGGACAGCCAGTGGTACATTGTATTACGTTCATAGAGCTGTACTGCTTGGTGCTCCATACTTGGTGCTCCATACTTGGTGCTCCATACTTGGTGCTCCATACTTGGTGCTCCATACTTGGTGCTCCATACTTGGTGCTCCATACTTGGTGTTCCATACTCAGTTCAATGTCTGTACAATTGAACCTCGCTTTACAGTGACCTTGGTAACAGAGCCACCTCACCAGTATGGGCACCCTGGGAGAATCCCAAATTATTTCCATAAAAGTAATGTATAGGACATCAGTCCTGTTAATACAGTCACCTCGCTATTCAGGTCACTTTGGTCCAGTCCCGTGGGTGACCTTAATATCGAGGTTCGACTGTATTTGACACATTGTACAGCCCATGAACTGGATCAAGTGTGTATTGTATACCATTCTCCTGTATTCAACTGTTTGCCAAATGAACTGGAGAAAAAATGCCTACATGATTGATAGAGAAAGCTATCAATGTGCATGCAGTATGATACACAGGAAGGGAGTGGAACTTCTGAAGCAAAATAAAAAATAAATGTCATTGATTCTTTACAGGAAATGTGACCGGTGAACCACAACACTGTCACCACAGTGACAAAGACAACAAAGAGACACAAGTTTAACACAACACTGTCACCACAGTGACCAAAGACAACAAAGAGACACAAGCATCATGACACAACGATTCTATTGATTCAACAAACAGTGATGCAGTTGTTGGTGAAACAAGTGATGCAGTCGTTGGCGCAGCAATTCCTTCAGCGACACTGAACGAGCGACATGTTCTTTCCCGTGAGCATACTGACAACTACGAAGATGTTGAACCGTCTGAAACGATTCAGTGCACGCAAGTCCGTCCTGCTCCTCGTCTTCATTCCGTACGTGTTCCTACTGGGGATCTTCCACAGTCGACTCAACATGCACATCAAGACCACAGAAGACATGACCAACGACGACGTCAGAGGTACACGTATGGAACTGACCGTGAGGCAACTGCAACAGACAGACATGCTACGGGTGCAACAACGCCAGCTGCAGAGGGCGGCTGTGAACAAACTTGTGTCGATCCTGCAGAACAATTCACTGTTGGTGCATGAGAAGACGAAACAGGCTCTGCGCCAAGCCGCGTCCATCCGGGGAACAAATCACCACACAGACCCTCTAGACATCGACAAGATCAATGCCAGGACGGAAAAACGCAGCTGGATAACACTGGGAAGAGATGTACGTTTCCCGGCCGGCGAGATGGCGCCATCAAGCCAACAAGGCTTGCAACCATTCTTTTCACCAACGGAATGTAATGCCATACCACCAGACGAACCATCGTTTCAGTTGCTACAACACCTGTATGTCTACAGTGCTTATTATGACGACCGCAGACGGAACACGCCATATATTCGAGTGATAGCGCTGGCACCTTCACGTGATCGACCTCAGCTGTACTGTCATTTCACCGGACGCGAGAATCGCACAACGGCCATCAGCTACTATGAGATGTGCGAAAACCACAGCCACAAATATGGCGGATGGATCCTGTCGTGTCCAGTGCCGCTTGTCCAGTCACCACCCAAGACTTGCGCAGTCATCGTATCAACCAGTGAAGATCCAGCAGACGGAGGTGTTGTATTGAACGTTCGTTCGATAACGACAATGTCTACAAAACGCAGATTCGGTGTCTGTGTGCCACCACTGTTTGGGGACATCCCTGTGGACACACTCGTACAATTTATTGAGCTAAGCAAGCTCCTCGGAGCTCAACATTTCTACTTCTATGCGCACGATGTGACGGAAGATATTAAGAAAGTGCTGTATCACTACGAACTTGACGATACTACCACAGTAATCCGGTGGGTGCTACCAGTGCGCGCAGTGGACAAAGTCTGGTACCACGGCCAACTGCTTGCAATCAACGACTGCCTATATAGAGGCATGAGTGCATTCAAATTCCTCGCCATTAACGACATTGACGAGTTTATCGTGCCACACGCACACATCGACTGGAACACAATGTTACGTGCGACACAAAAAGACCCACATCTTTCTCCCACTCAGTGCAGTGGTTACTCATTCCAGAGCGCCTTTTTCGACCAACTACTCATAGATGACAACAACGATAACCACATCGGCTATAACTTGGCGTCGGATTTACGGACAAAAGCGTTCAGCCGGATACGATCGAAGGTGCTTGTAGAGTCGAGAAAAATCTTTGAGTTGGGCATCCACCACATCAGCAAGCCAATCATAGACAAGTACCAGCCATGTATGGTGAACCCTGACCTTGCGTTTGTTCATCACTATCGTAAATGTACAAGTGACTTTGAGCCTAACATGAACTGTGCTGTATTTAAACGCGACAATGCAACCTTGCGGTATGCAGCTAAACTCAACGCAAATGTCAAGAATGTTATTTCGACCCTCAGCTTACAAACTTTATAAAGTGTAGATTTAAATATTATACAGTCAGGTCTCATTTATACGCACACTTTGGTTCCTAAGGATATTGGCTGGATTTTCGAAGCATGTGGATTGTTGAAGCACGGAATAATGAAGTAAATATAGTGTATCAAGATTGTTCCTACAAAAGCATGCGGAATACTGAAGAAAACGGGATTATAGAAGAACGGATAAATGAGACATGAACATAATATTATTGTGAATCATCTGTATGTATCTGTATATATATATATTTATTGACATCATACATATATATATATAATATATTATATATAATGTATATATTATATATATTATATATATATATATATATATATATATATATATATATATATATATATATATATATATGATGTCAATAAACAATAGTAAATAACATATTTATAAACAACTTAACTTATAATCTGTTGGATGTGGTGACTGAAAGTTTGTTGAATATTTTGCTGTTAAATGTTATCAATTAAAATATCTGCCAATGAATTTCCACGATATACTTTATGGTGGCTGTCAACTGTTATATAATATTGAGACTACAATTATTGGTGGCAAAACTGTAAATATCTCACAAAATATTTTTTTAAAGTCAGAATGGGATAAGTGTAGTAAACAAAGGTTAAAACATGTAACAAATATAAAATTTAAGTTGAGTTTGTATGCAAACAGCATTTGGCAAGCATAGGAAAAGGCGTTTTTAAATAGATTTACATTTGGTGAGCGAATATTGCCATATTATATGCACTCGTGATGTAGGGTTATTTAGTATGGCGTGACCCATGAAATTAAGATGTTGTGTGTTCAACAAGGTTTTCCTAGTAAACCACTGGCATGATATTCTTAACCCATTAGGCCCCAGCATTTTATAAAAACATGTTCCCCTGTTCCCAGGATTTCTGGCAAATTTCAAGCGATTTTACCTCCTTGTGTTCTGTAAAAAAAAAATGTTCAATATAAAATATTGACAATTACAAGTTGTATTTATTTTGAAGAGTATAATTTCTCCACATGCATGTATACATAGAAATAGGATATATTCATAAAATGTTGACACTTGATCACAATTTGCAAAGACAAAATAGTAAATTTGTTAAAACTTTGAAAGTTATTCTACCTTGTGACTAACATTTGACAATGATCCCATGCTATAACCCTAGGCAACCCAGTGAAGAAAATGTAGCTATATGTGTTAGCTTTGCACCAAAAATTATCAAATTCCGAGAGTTATTTTTCAGGTTACACCATATTTTGTCATGAAAAATATAGAAATAAACATTTTCGAGATGGCGTGAACAAAACTGATGAAAATCAAGATTTCCAAAAGGGCAACCCATGCACATAACGAGTTGATGTTGTTGCAAAATGTATCCGCTATGGTGTGGCAAAATTTGGTACCGTTTAGTTTAGTAATTAATCGCCAGGATTTTTTTAATAGAGGGTCTTGCATGCGGCCAGCGGTGGCCGTTCCAGGATTAGACAGAGCGGCTGGCCGGATATAATGGGTTAATTGTAATTGCAAACGGTTATGTTTTAGTAACTCTTATAGGTGCATAGGCCAAAAACCATGACTGTTTTTTGGCTTTTATTGTAATGTTTACAATAACACCATATCACCTAATCATGACTAAAACTGAAAGTTATTCAAACATATCTGGCAAAAATATATTTATGACCAATCAGCATAAATTGCATTGTTTTAAATGGCCACTGTTAATTTATTTGTACCTGCGAACTGCACCAACAGTAGCTGTAAATGAAATGGAGAAATACATCAACATGACAGTAGAAGATGATAATCTCCTGCCTCTACTGAATCCGGGCTAATTCCAACATCAACACATCACGGTGAAACAATATGTGTTGATCAATCAGGATGTTGCTATCATGGCCATAAAGACACCAACATCAACACAATGGTCCATTATTGTAATGTTCATACTACGCATCTTCCGGCCCTACATTACGCTAATGGAATGGTGAAAATATCCTATTGACAGCGTCGAGCCTGAGAAGATGCTGCGAGGAATGGTGAGCTCGCCGGGAGCCTCCTTGGCCATCATCATAAGCAGTTTTCGCAATTGAGGCAGACAAGGCCATTCATGGAATGTCAATGGGTCATTAGTGGAGTTGACCGTTGATGACGTCCAGACATATCTGGTTCATTAGTTGTGGCTAACTGGCAACAAAAGGTCTTTATCTAACTGGGTAGGTCACATGACTACCCTCTCTCTCTTGTCCATATTTTTTTTCCGTTATAACATAATTCCACGACATTTCTAGGACATTATTTATCATTTCAAGGACAAGTCATATGTCAAGTCAATGAGATAAATCATGAATAGATGACACATTTTGTAGTGAAAACTTCTATGTTACAATTTCATGTACAGTTCCTGTAATAGGAATAGTTGCAAAACATGATGCCTTAAAGCATAACAAAAATATATCTAATCATCAACCTTCAGAGTTCATTTAGCAACAGTGATTGCAGCAGTACGATGATATTTATGCATATTTCCTCTCCTGGATTTCTGGCTGTAACAAACAGCAAGGAATTTTTCCAAAATAGATAAAAAAAAGTGGCCATTTTCAGGTTTTCCAGTTCCTAGAAGTAACAACTCAGAAATCCATGATTTCCACGATGCATAGGAAACCAGCTATCCTCCCTTTCTCTCTCTCCCTGTCTTCCCTGCTATCCTCTCAGTCTCCCACAACCCTCTTTGGCATGTAACCAATAACGTTATATAACAATTTACATCATTGACACAGCTGCAAGTTCTAACAAACTGAAATCCTAATATTTAAAGTAAGTAGCCTTTTCAGAATGTTTTCAACACTGCGCGACTGCATCTCTTCTTGAGTCTGTCATCAAACCCAGCGCCAGACTCATGTGGTGCAGGACAATTTACAAATGATTCATTGCCCTGCAAAGTCTACTGATAAAAACATCCACTTTGCTCAATTTAGTGCAAGTGAGTTTTTACCAAAGTTGCCATTAGACCACTGCATTTTTTAACAAATCACTTTGTAGTTCCAGAATAATCTTCGTTAGACTTTGTTATACTTTTGTACATAAATAATACTTTACTCAGGTGTAACCCTATATATTGAAGCATAGTGTTATCATTGTATGTGGTTTATGACAGAACAACTGACCAATGCATCTTGGGAGCCTATTCCCTCACTGCAGGGGGTGTCTGACCTCACTGCAGTGGGTGTCTGACCTCACTGCAGGGGGTGTCTGACCAATTAGAAGCATTATCCAAACTACATCCCATCCTTGGGTCATCTTTGTTTCATAGCACTGACAAGGAAACACGACACCCACCAACCAGCCCCCCTTTTCTCCACCTTTAAAAAATGACGCCTCGGGGGCATTCGTTCTAAACACTTCGTTTTGGGCTGGCTGGACACCCAGGGGGATGCAGACCCCAGGATTCTCTGGTCATGTGGCCGCATGATGATGAACAAGTAGCTGGCCCAGGACCGCAGTCTGGTCACGTGAAATATCCGGGTCTCGCATCCTCAGGGCACACCAACCAACCCCCTTTCTCGACCTTTCCAAAAAAAGATAGGATGGCCAGCATTTCAAAAGGGATGGCTGGACACCCAGAGGGATTCAGACCCCAGGATTCTCTGGTCATGTGGCCACTGTCACATGATTATGAACAAGTAGCTGGCCCAGGACCGCAGTCCGGTCATGCGAAATATCCGGGTCTCGCATCCTCAGGGTGCACCAACCAACCCCCTTTCTTGAATGGAAAGAAGCAAACATTACACCGCTATTTAAGAAGGGATCGAGGAAGAAGCCAGAAAATTACAGACCAGTGAGTTTAACATCAGTTGTATGTAAATAACTCGAAACATTAATTAGAGACCACATGGTGGAATTCCTCGTAAAACATAAATTAATAAATACATCTCAACTTGGATTCCTAAAAGCAAGGTCATGTCTAACCAATCTCTTATGTTTTTTAGAAGAAATTACAAAGTGGGTAGATGACGGGTCACCAGTGGATGTTGTCTACTTAGATTTTCAGAAAGCTTTCGATAAAGTGCCACATCAAAGATTGTTACTTAAACTAAAAGCCCATGGCATAGGTAATGATGTAATCAACTGGACAGAAAAGTGGCTTACCCACAGAAGACAGAGAGTAATAGTAGATGGTGAGATTTCAAACTGGAAATCTGTTTTGAGTGGGGTACCACAGGGATCAGTATTAGGCCCTATACTGTTTTTAATATATATAAATGATTTGGAGGATGACATATCTAGCAAAGTACTCAAATTTGCAGATGACACAAAAGTATTCAGAAAGGTTACTAATGATACAGATAAACAAAGTTTACAGGATGATCTAGAAAAATTAGTTAAATGGTCAGAAAAATGGCAAATGTTATTCAATTTTGGGAAGTGTAAATGTATACACATAGGACATGGAAATATGGACGAGGAATATAAAATGGGGGATGCTGTACTAGGTAGAACCACACAAGAAAAGGATTTAGGAGTAACATTTAATGCTGACATGAAAGTTTCAGAGCAATGTGGGATTGCTTCTTCGAAAGGAAATCAAATTCTAGGGCTAATTAGGAGAACTATCACGTATAAGGAGAAACATCTAATTGTACCCCTGTACAAAGCAATAGTTAGACCACATTTGGAATATTGTATTCAAGCACGGAGGCCATATCGTAAAAAAAACATAGATAAGCTAGAAAGAATACAACGAAGAGCAACTAAAATGATTCCAGAATTAAGAGACCTTAGTTACGAAAGTCGCTTATTACAATGTGGTTTGACAACACTAGAGACCAGGAGACTAAGAGGAGACCAAATAGAAGTGTTTAAAATCGTGAACGGTTATGAGGATGTTGATAGGAATATGTTCTTCAAACTTAAAGAAGGCAGTAGAACCAGAGGACACAAAGCAGCATTAGTTAAGGAGCAGTGTAGGTTGGACATGAGAAAGTACTCTTTCTCACAGAGGGTGATAAATGAATGGAACACACTGCCAAATGATTGTGTTAATGCTAGTAGTGTGAATATGTTTAAAAATAGAATTGACAGATATCTGATAAGGGCGGGCTACACACAGATGAGAAAATTGTTGGACTCTCGATAAGCCAATGGCTTCCTTGTCCACTTGCCATCTGGAACTTGTTGTTCGAGATGGCAATCTTGTTAAATCTTGTCTTGTTAAATCTTGACCTTTCCAAAAAGATAGGATGGCCAGCATTTCAAAAGGGATGCAGAACCCAGGATTCTCTGTTCATATGACCGCAGAGATCTGGCCAGACTGTCCCATTTTATTGCCAAGATGATAATAAATATGAAGCTTTTATTACATGAGTCGTTGTGTTGTTCTGTCATAAATGTATAGTTTAAAGGGAAACAAACAATTTCATGGATTAACCGAACGACTGTTTTACAAGACATTGCAACACTGAATTTCATAGCATTTGCAACATCTCAGTTAAGTGAATATCCATGCAAAATATGCTATTATCTTCATCTTTAACCTCTTAATATCTTTGAAAATACATGATTTGGCAATTAATTAAAATATACCAGTTTTACAACATAGTACATAAACACTGTTTTACAATTTTACAACATAGTGTATAAACACTGCTTTACAGTTTACAATATAGTATTTAAAAAAAAGCTTTACAGATTTACAATATAGTGTATAAACACTGCTTTACAGTTTTACAACATAGTATATAAATACTGCTTTATGATTTTACAAGTGTATAAACACTGCTTTACGGTTTTGCAACATAGTATATATGCTACTTTAGTTTTACAACAGTGTATATGCTGTTTTACACATTTACAACAGTGTATAAATACTGTTTTACAATTTTACAACATAATATATAAAGACTGCTTTACAGTTTTACAACAGTGTATAGACTGCTTTAAAATGCCGACCAAAAAATCTTCAACGTTGAAGGTGAAATATGCTTTTCACCAGCTGATTTTTTATTGGTCCATCAAACTCCCATTATATACTATTTCTCACTGTAGACCAGGGCTGTGCCACAGTACTTTGTACTTAAGTACTTTTGTACTTAAGTATACTTTTTGAGTATTCGTACTTGTACTTAAGTACATTCCAAAAGTACTTCGATTTTTAAGTAGTAATAACGAGTCAATTAATCAGTCAAGTCACCCATCTCCCAATCCCACTGGACTATGAAATGATCTGTGTATTATTATAATATGTATTATTATAATATGTACAATCTTTTCTTTTATCAGTTGTCAATGTCTGAACTTATGCGAAGAAATAAATGTGTAACATGATCAGGGATATATTATTTCGTTTCTTTAAATATGTCTGAGTATTCGAGAACTTATTTCATTTTAAACTTTCCTATCACAATACTCCGAGTACTTCCCTCACAGACAATAATATCCACACATAATTTTACAACCGAATCCATACTCCCTAAAAGAAACGGGTTAAGTCTGCCAAAAGTACTGTTACTTGTACTTAAGTACATTTGAATTGTACTTGTACTGGACTTAAGTACTTCTCCTAACACCATGATATACTGGTACTTAAATACTTTGTCAATGAAAAGTACTTGTACCAGTACTTAAGTACATTTCAAAGTACTGCTGCCCAGCAGGCATTTTAATTATATGAGATCACCAACTAACTATGTATAATTTTAATTATATGAGATCACCAACTAGCTATGTATCATTTTAATTATATGAGATCACCAACTAGCTATGTATTATTTTAATTATATGAGATCACCAACTAGCTATGTATTTTAATTATGAGATCACCAACTAGCTATATATCATTCAACCAATAAAATTGCTTTAACATTTCCTTTAATAACACCACTTATTGTAGAGACATTTTATAATATCCCACAACTGAAGAACAACCAATGCAGGGCCTGGAGCAGGTATATGACATAAAAGCTTTCTTTTCTTGACCTTATCCTCCAATTTAGTCAGTGGTTTGCGAAACACAAATGAAAGCCATCCAGATTTTGAGCTTATGGGGCAACAATATATGTTCATGAAACAGCACTTTATGGTGCAGTGCACCAACAGAACAGAATAAGATTCCAAAGGTCGAACAGCTCAGACTCTTGAAATGAATGTGAAAGTGATTAATCATAATGAAAGTAACCAGACACTTGTCAATCAGCAGTCGGACTTCAACTGACAACAGGACACAACACAGACGGCCACATGGGTAGCAGCTGCTAACAATGTCTACCGGAATGAACAATAAGCTTGCTTATTCTATTGAGCAGCCATCTATATTGTCTGGCAGTTATTTTCAGATGTCCAGGATGATCCTACAAGGTCTTATCCCAGCATGTGTTAAATTACCTGCCATCATTTATTTAAAGGTCTGTCCTCAATTCGATTTTTTCCTCGTCTTTTCGGACTCATTTCACTCATTTTGGTACATCGTTTGCACAAACCAAATTAAATTTAGGTTCAACCCATCGGGCACCGGAACATGCGAGACTGAAAGGGCTTCTTAATCCCTCCAATCACTCAAGCTTACAAATCTTGCAGTATTTACTTCAGCTGTTTTGACAGTTGCAGGCAGCCTGTTATGAGATCATCCATCAACAGAGACAGAACTTTGAGCAATCTCCTGCTAAATAACTAAAGTGAAATACAGCCTTATTCTTGTTGGGAGATGAGTTTCCAAGAAACTCTTGTTACCGTGTTACTGCAGGTGTCTCCTGATGTGAAAGCTTCCTCTTACAATGACGTTGCAGAATTTTTACAACTTGCCGATTCCCCTGGTACCTGGCATATAGGAAGGACGCTGGAGGTGTATCTTTCAGATGAAACACTAAATGCCGTAGACCTAGTGTCTACGCCAGGAGAAGGACAAAATCTCACACAGATGGAAAATGTGTAACTTGTTGTGGACCCATGACATTTACTCCACCAATGGTGCAACCCTCTCTTCGTAAAAGCCCTCACTCAACACGATGAGGGTAACTTACATGATACATAATTCTATTGTGACCAAATATCCAGTAATAATTTATAGTTTCTAATAATATATTTTGCATGATGTTAAAAATAGTCACACGAACTGACTCAAGGTAAATGAAGTCATGTCATGCAAATATACAGTACCTCGTGTCCTTGACTGACATGTCATACAAACATACATTACCTTATGTCTTTGACTGACATGTCATACAAACATACAATACCTTGTGTCCTTGACTGACATTACATACAAATATACAATACCTCATGTCCTTGACTGACTTGACATACAAATATACAATACCTCGTGTCCTTGACTGACATGACATACAAATATACAGTACCTCGTGTCCTTGACTGACATATCATACAAACATACAATACCTCGTGTCCTTGACTGACATGTCATACAAATATACAATACCTTGTGTCCTTGACTGACATGACATACAAATATACAGTACCTCGTGTCCTTGACTGACATGTCATACAAACATACAATACCTTGTGTCCTTGACTGACATGTCATACAAATATACAATACCTTGTGTCCTTGACTAACATGCGATCAATTATAAACGGCAACATTGGATTGGCTTCACGCAACTGGTGCTCACCGTTTCTCAATTTGTTTACTCCAAACAACTCATTGTTGGGCTAATGCAGGAGTTTGTCCATGACAGTCTACACAACTACACCCTGCGTGGGATCTTTTACTTCCCCTGGCACAGACAACCAGTAGAAGGCACCAACAGCTTTTAGTGTCTCTTCTGAAAGAAATATGGGGTGAACGAAGTTTCGAAACGCAGCGGGTGGACTGAAACCTCGGTCGTCTTGATCGACACTCCGGCACTCTGACCACCCAGCTACCAAGCTGCATGCTTATGACAGTACATCTATCTGTATTTCAAGCATGTACACATGCACACATATGGGCACACGCACACACAAAAGCTCACAAATCTAGAAAGTGGTTCTTAGTGGAGGCCAGTTTATGCACTAAACAGAATTAGTTTTCTAGTTGTTTCCAGCACTCTGGAACGTTCTATTAACTGACTATTCTGTATGTTGTGGTTATTACAATTGCATAGTGCTTCGAGGCCTCATTCAACTAACCAGCCCTTTTCAGAACATTATCGCCAAGTTGACCTTTATATGCTGGCACTGAGGGTGGTCACTGCCAGGGTGGTTACTGCCAGGGTGGTCACTGCCAGGGTGGTCACTGCCAGGGTGGTTATTGCCAGGGTGGTTATTGCCAGGGTGATCACTGCCAGGGTGCATGTCCTCCTCAATAAGTCTTTTACATCCCCAATTAAATGAGACATTTATATCTAGAACCAACATAATTTTGTTAACTACAATCTATTACAAAACACTCAACCTATTACAAAACACTCAACCTATTACATAACACTCAACCTATTACATAGCTGGTGCAACTGATTAGCTCATTAGTTAAATGCTGTGTCAAGGCGTCTGGCTAGGTGTCTTCTCAACTGTCTCTCATACTCCTCGCTAGGTGTCTTCTCAACTGTCTCTCTAGGTATCTTCAACTGTCTCTCATACTTCTCGCTAGGCGTCTTCTCAACTGTCTCTCACACTTCTGGCTAGGTGTCTTCTCAACTGTCTCTCATACTTCTCGCTAGGTCTCTTCTCAACTGTCTCTCATACTTGTCGCTAGGTGTCTTCTCAACTGTCTCTCATACTTGTCGCTAGGTGTCTTCTCAACTGTCTCTCATACTTGTCGCTAGGTGTCTTCTCAACTGTCTCTTATACTTGTCGCTAGGTGTCTTCTCAACTATCTCTCATACTTCTCGCTAGGTGTCTTCTCAACTGTCTCTCATACTTCTCGCTAGGTGTCTTCAACTGTCTCTCATACTTCTCGCTAGGTGTCTTCTCAACTGTCTCTCATACTTCTGGCTAGGTTGTCTTCTCAACTGTCTCTGATACTTCTCGCTAGGTGTCTTCTCAACTGTCTCTCATACTTCTGGCTAGGTGTCTTCTCGACTGTCTCTCATACTTCTCGCTAGGTGTCTTCTCAACTGTCTCTCATACTTCTGGCTAGGTTGTCTTCTCAACTGTCTCTGATACTTCTCGCTAGGTGTCTTCTCAACTGTCTCACACTTCTGGCTAGGTGCCTTCTCAACTGTCTCTCATACTTCTCGCTAGGTGTCTTCTCAACTGTCTATCATACTTCTCGCTAGGTGTCTTCTCAACTGTCTCTGATACTTCTCGCTAGGTGTCTTCTCAACTGTCTCTGATACTTCTCACTAGGTGTCTTCTCAACTGTCTAATACTTCTCGCTAGGTGTCTTCTCAACTGTCTCTCATACTTCTCGCTAGGTTGTCTTCTCAACTGTCTCTCACACTTCTCGCTAGGTGTCTTCTCAACTGTCTCTGATACTTCTCACTAGGTGTCTTCTCAACTGTCTCTCATACTTCTCGCTAGGTGTCTTCTCATTGTCTCTCATACTTCTCGCTACGTGTCTTCTCAACTGTCTCTCACACTTCTGGCTAGGTGTCTTCTCAACTGTCTCTCATAATTCTGGCTAGGTGTCTTCTCAACTGTCTCTCATACTTCTGGCTAGGTGTCTTCTCAACTGTCTCTCATACTTCTCGCTAGGGTAGGTGTCTTCTCAACTGTCTCTCACACTTCTCGCTAGGTGTCTTCTCAACTGTCTCTCATACTTCTGGCTAGGTGTCTTCTCAACTGTCTCTCATACTTGTCGCTAGGTGTCTTCTCAACAGTCTCTCATACTTCTCGCTAGGCGTCTTCTCAACTGTCTCATACTTCTCACTAGGTTGTCTTCTCAACTGTCTCTCATACTTCTCGCTAGGTGTCTTCTCATTGTCTCTCATACTTCTCGCTACGTGTCTTCTCAACTGTCTCTCACACTTCTGGCTAGGTGTCTTCTCAACTGTCTCTCATAATTCTGGCTAGGTGTCTTCTCAACTGTCTCTCATACTTCTGGCTAGGTGTCTTCTCAACTGTCTCTCATACTTCTCGCTAGGGTAGGTGTCTTCTCAACTGTCTCTCACACTTCTCGCTAGGTGTCTTCTCAACTGTCTCTCATACTTCTGGCTAGGTGTCTTCTCAACTGTCTCTCATACTTGTCGCTAGGTGTCTTCTCAACAGTCTCTCATACTTCTCGCTAGGTGTCTTCTCAACTGTCTCTCATACTTCTCGCTAGGTGTCTTCTCAACTGTCTCTCATACTTGTCGCTAGGTGTCTTCTCAACAGTCTCTCATACTTCTCGCTAGGTGTCTTCTCAACTGTCTCTCATACTTCTCGCTAGGTGTCTTCTCAACTGTCTCTCATACTTCTCGCTAGGTGTCTTCTCAACTGTCTCTCATATTTCTCGCTAGGTGCTTCTCAACTGTCTCTCACACTTAGCATGCATTATGAGTAATGTATGCCTGGGGATTGATGTGTGTAAAGATTTTCATAATGGCATCTTTGAGTATGTTAAACATAACACAAAACAGTTCCTATCTAATGAGAGACAATACAATACTATTTCTGGACAGTGCCACAGATTCACTATCTAAAATATAATATGGACACTGAATGTGCATTATTTAGTAGAAGCACTCTTTTTATGTTATGTTCTTAAACATGAAAGCCAATTGACACCATTCACAACTCTTCTTAAGATTCACCACGCAATTAATTACAATTATATATTTTTTAAAAGCAACACTTGGCCTAGGCTGTGCGAATAATTGGTTATAACTGTGATGCAAGTCTTCTATGATATTAATTCATAATATTTCAGAAATATTTCATAATGCTAGACATGTTAGAGCCGTCACGCAGCGACTGCTCTCTTCTTTTATTCTTAGCGAGTGTCTCATCCAATATTTCATAATGCTAGACATGTTAGAGCCGTCACGCAGCGACTGCTCTCTTCTTTTATTCTTAGCGTGTGTCTCATCCAATATTTCATAATGCTAGACATGTTAGAGCCGTCACGCAGCGACTGCTCTCTTCTTTTATTCTTAGCGTGTCTCATCCAATATTTCATAATGCTAGACATGTTAGAGCCGTCACGCAGCGACTGCTCTCTTCTTTTATTCTTAGCGTGTGTCTCATCCAATATTTCATAATGCTAGACATGTTAGAGCCGTCACGCAGCGACTGCTCTCTTCTTTTATTCTTAGCGTGTGTCTCATCCAATATTTCATAATGCTAGACATGTTAGAGCCGTCACGCAGCGACTGCTCTCTTCTTTTATTCTTAGCGTGTGTCTCATCCAATATTTCATAATGCTAGACATGTTAGAGCTGTCACGCAGCGACTGCTCTCTTCTTTTATTCTTAGCGTGTCTCATCCAATTCCTACTAACTCTTAGTATCCTCATAAAACACCTGAACAGAGATATCTCTTGCTTCTGGTTGTCACTTTCATTTACTTTCCACTTCTCACATCTGTATAATAACTCTACACAACTCAAAGGAGTACAACAATTCTTGTTATTTTGACCAACATCATTTCATTTTGTAAACATCTAGTTATTACCTTTGTGCCATTACCGGCTACTTAAAAAAGTCCCACACTTTCAAAGCATTCTCTGAACTAGCCATGTCCCTTGAGCACAGACCTTGCACTGAGGCACTGTCAGTCTGACAGTAATCAAACTTGATTGGTCTTTTGATTAAGTAGGGATTGTTATGTGCTGGGTGACTCATTATATATTAGCATGTGTATTATGACACAAATTAGACTGTGCACAGGCCAAAATCAATAAGAATCTGGTTCTGATACTGCTGACATTTCTATAGATTGTAGCATTGCTCAGTGTCCAGAAGATTCAAATAGGAGGATGAGAAATGTGAGATGTGGGCAGGGTACAGAATGCTCAGGATAAGCTAGACACAGAGAAAGAATAACATCTGGCTCAGAGGTCAATTAGAGGTTAAGGAAGGTCTGATATGTTTCATTAAGTGAAAAAAGCTGCATAAGTATCCTGCTAAGTACCAGATAGTCTGGTACTTAGCAGGATATGAGAACTAAAGGAAAAACTACAGTAGAAGAAAAATGGGATGAATTGAGAACATCAAGCACTGGACAGATGGTGGACTCGAACTGGCTGGAGAGACTACAAGGGGACGCAGACGGCCTAACTGAGGCTATGGTTATGCATCATCATCAGCATCATCATCATCAGCATCATCATAAATGATCGCTTGTCCTGGCAGAAAACACTACGACAAGTCTTGGTGGCTGAGATCAGCACAGATAGCAGAAACAATGACAGATGTCCTGATGACAGAGTCTAGGACAGATGTCTGACATCTATAACATAATATAATGTAATGGGTGATTTTAACCACGGTCCTATACAATGGAAATCATTAGAGTGCTGGGGGTGACGACCATCAGTTCCTACTTCTAACACGGAATTGTTTCCTTACTCAACATGTCTTGGAACCAACCAGAGGTGGGAATGTGTTAGATTTAATTTTGTCATCTCAAAATGAATCAGTTGACAATGCTAAAGTGAACAAAACTTTGGGTTCCAGTGCTCATAAACAGATCCATTTTAATATAAAAGTAAAAGCAGGGAGTACATATAAAAACAATGGAGGATGAACTGAAACAAAGGCAAATATAAAGATATGAGAACATATTTAGCGAATTTAGATTGAAATAACTTGCTGAAGAACAAGACAGCAACAGAATTCTGGACTTGCTCAAAAGATGAGAATGAGGGCTGAGAGAAAACCAAGGGAAATGGTCCAGGAAAAAATACCTATCAAAAGAGGCCATTAGAAAAATTGCTCACAAGCAGATGCTGTGGGTGTATATAGACAGAAGGACCACTGGAAAACAACAGTGGAAACATAATTTCAGACGGGCGTCAAATGGCAGAGATCATGACTGAGTATTCCAGCTCAGTTTTTACCACAGAAAATATCAGATCACTTCCAGTTCCAGTTAGTTTAACTTGTCACTAGAAGATGGAATAGTTCCTTCCGAATTTAAAGAAGCAAATATTACGCTGTTATTTAAGAAGGGATCGAGGAACAAGTCAGAAAATTACAGAGCAGTGAGTTTAACATCAGTTGTATGTAAATTATTAGAAATGTTAATTAGAGACCACATGGTGGAATTCCATGTAAAACATAAATTAATAAACACATCTCAATATGGGTTCCTAAAAGCAAGGTCATGTCTAACCAATGTCTTATGTTTTTTAGAAGAAATTACAAAGTGGGTAGATGATGGGTCACCAGTGGATGTTGTCTACTTAGACTTTCAGAAAGCTTTCAATAACGTGCCACATCAAAGATTGTTATTTAAACTAAAAGCCCATGGCATAGATAATGATGTAATCAACTGGATAGAAAAGTGGCTTACAGACAGAAGCCTAGTCTACTTTTTGTGAACCCCTTTTCCAAAAATATGAACCATTTTTCCAAAATGTGAACCCCCTCTCAATAACCTTCAATAAGATGAAAATAATAATATTAGGGTTCACATTTATGAAAAGTTTGGGAAAATATGAGCCCCATGTAAACTTGTGGCACCTGTTAGTCTGTATTACAAAATAATTACCCCCCCCCCCCGTGCTACTAACAACGCACTATATGGTATTGACAGGATTAATGTATAGGACAGGAAACACCTATTAAGACCAAAATTGGTCACTGTCATAGGAGCCACCTGGGTTTTACTTTCTATAATATCTTTTAAATACCACTATTTTAATTAATTTAACGATACCCTTTTTTTAATAATATTTTTACATAAATACTCCAGAAAATAAATTCTTGTGTCTCATAAATTTTAACACGTGTAGCTAAACGTAATTATTTGGGTTAAAAATTACGATATATTTTGATAAATATGACAATCTGGAATTTCACACCTATCATTATATTGTTGTGATGTTTTTTGGCGCATGCCACAAAACCACATTGACTATGAGTATGTATCTTATTTATCGGCATTGTTCTGGTGTTGTTTACTGTGTGTGGTATGCTATGTTGAATACACTTCATTGCAAGAAGGACATAGATAAGCTAAAAAGAATACAACGAAGGGCAACTAAAATGATTCCAGAATTGCAAGACCTTATTTATGAAATTAGAATGTGGTTTTGAAAACACTAGAGACCAGGAGACTAAGATGATACCAAATAAAAGTGTTTAAAATAGTGTGTTAATGCTAGTAGTGTTAATATGTTTAACAATAAAATTGACAGATATCTGATAAGGGCGGCCTATACATAGATAATAAAATTATTTGGACTCTCGATAAGCTAATGGTTTCCTTGTCCACTTGCCATCTGGAACTTGTAGTTTTGGATGGCAATCTTGTCAAATCCAAGTGACGAGGACCATCTATCCTGGACGAAGGGACTATGATATCTTATGTACCCAACAAACCAACCAATTTGAAAGCCTACATTGAGGATCACTAATGGTGACACCCAGTCCACCTCAATCCCCTAATCCACTGTGACAACCCATTACGCTTCACTGGCGAGTCCATGGATTTATTGACAATTCCAACTCTCATATGCATTGCATGCCTGATGTGCTCGCCACTAAATTGCCCTTTCGGTGAAGCAAACCATGAAATGCTATGTTGAAATTGAACAGGGGATGCTCAATTTGATTTTTGTTTTGCTAATTTTTGCGAAAATTTTAACCTATCTAGCATCAACTATGGCACACTAACTCATTTGTACACATTTTGTTATGTAGCTTCGACTAAATCATCGGAAAAGCAATTACATTATTTTTTACATGATCCGGTCATAATTCGGCAAAAAAGGCTTTATGTACAATGACATAAGGGTATTCATACATTCGCAAGTTACCCAATCTAACCATCAAAGTAAATTAATTTGATGGTTTTAACAAAAGTATGCAATCTTTTTATTTAAACTATTTACACACTACATGTTTGAACGTCAACGAACCTGATTTGTGATGGGCTAAATCACTTGATGAGAGAGTTTTAAAACTGAACAAAAACAGGAGATGCACTTGCACTAATCAAGGAAATAATAGTTTAACGCGATAACACATGAATGTAGTGACAGAGAAGAAACCGCGTACAGCCAACAGCCTCAATATAGAAGAAGTGTGCCCGGCACAATCCTAAATTCCTAAAACAATTTAGATCTACAAATGAAATTCACCAGGAATCCAGGGTATACAGCGGATCCAGAATACTTGTTTATGCTTGATATGACAAGGCTGTCTTGGCCGAGACGTAATCAGTTGGTGAGCCACTTACATCGCCAGTAAATCCAATCAATGCAGCAAGTGTGAAATAAACCTCTCGCTAAACCGATTATCTCGGTCCAATTTGAATGCGTATCAAGCAGCGAAGCAGTAAAAAGTCGACAACCAACTGGCAGAGACATCCCCTGGATAACATCCATTGGGAGTCATGATTGGCATTTGGATAGCACATAAATTATCCCACGCTGGAATCCTTATGGATGATGCATGCGATTAACTGATAGCCAATGTCCTTAGAGTGCCATGACCAGGAAGATACGCTTCTCAGTTCGCTCATCCTCTGCCATTAAAGATAACTAATGTCATAATGCTGCCACCATGAATCAATACTCTCCATCTGATGATTTCACAAACAATTACGCTTAGAGAGATTACTTTATAATTCGATTTGCAGCACCAAAATCTAGCGTCTCCACAGAAAAGATGCAGCACTCTATGTTGAATTTAATATCACTTCTAGAAATGCAAACCTGCCACATTTGTTTGGTTGAAATCCATATTTACATGAAAATTCCACATAAAGCCATATAAATCTGCATAAACATTTTCATTGGTTAATCAGCCTAAAGCATTCCGATTCCGATTGAGTGTCACCATCTATACGGCTACAAAAATACCTACATCAATTAAATATGCTAGGTTTCACCATAAATCTAATATTAAAGTACTTTGAATCAAAAGTATTTGTACTTCGATCATTATAAGTTTGTCATTTGATTTCATACTCATGTGATAATCACAAGAAAACATATGCTTTGTCACGATGTTTCCACTTGAAACAAATCCATATAAAAACGGAATACAGCCGTATACTTCCCAAAACCCCAAAATCTGAAAAATCGCATACAAGAAATCCACACGATTCACAAGTCAGGATGTAATGTAACAAAGTGCAAAAACGTACTGTAATTGATAAAGTGACATTATACAAAATAAAACTAGGATTATATATTTTTTTCTAGTTCTCGTACGTACGTGCCTTAAGTCTAAAAAAATAAGTCTTTCAACATTTTTATAACCATTCAACATTAAAAAAACATACTCAGTGCCGATCCTGACTTGGATCTCAGTGTGCTGCCCATTTTCCATGATTTTAATCTTCTCATCTCATGTTATTAAACCATATTAATTTAGGTGTTTTCATAACCAAGATCTCTCAATTCTGAAATCGAATTAGTTCCTCTCCTTTGTAGTTTCCCTAGTGTATCTACCCCGGGCAGGTCGTTCTTATGAGAACATTTCTCGTGTGCAGTGACGATACAATCTGACGCACACGTGTCATGGTCTACTTCTGATTGTACTTCATTAGGATCAGACAAATGATCTTATCAAATCAACTTGATGAATGAGTCACACAAAACCAGCAGACAACACAGAAACTACAATTCCACTGCTGCAGCAGCATTTAAAAAAGCTGAAAATGAAATCTAACCTATAAAATAGGTCACAGAAATAGCCAAAGCTTCAAATACTGGACACGAGAACATTTGATCCTTGCCGTGTCAATCAAGAACATCCCTGCTGTGTCAACTGATTACAAATGCACAGGAAGGATTTCTGTAAATATTTTAATGACCTTTCTCATACAAGATGACACAAAGCAGTGTCCATCAGTGGCATCTAGGATTACACAGGAGTATGGACAAAACCCCTCACGGACAAAACCCCTCAGGACGAAACCCCTCACGGACAATATCCCTCACAGTCATTATTATGTTAACTTCAACAGTAGTGCAACATAATTTTTTCTGCAATATGTTTTAAATGATTCAGTCGCATACATATTGGCACTTCATATGTATTTAATAGGTGAAATAATGAGCCAGTTAAAAAAGACTATCTGCAAATATGCTATATCTAAAAGCAGTATCATCATATCACAACACACACAGTATGAGCAAGTACATTTCCCTGTGCACCTGTGAGCTCCAAAACTAACTCACACCTTTTATTCCATAGAACCAAACATGAACTCAGATATATGCTAAGAGTATCCATGAAGTGCAATCACCGAGCTTAATTCATTATTTCACACCTAGAGGTGCCACAATCTGGCTAAAACCATAGAATAATTAACTAATGTCATTCATAAAACAAACAGTAAGTACCTCTAAGCTCATAAAGTGCATCTACGCTTGTAAAAGGAATAACAAATTTAATCAAGCAACAGACTGCATCACCATCGCATTGCCATAGGCTCAGTTGAACATAGGCCAAAACATTTTTGCCATATATTGCTCATGTTAGTGGTTCACCATTCTCAGGTAAGACATGTATGCACCATAGCACTAACATCGGGGCACTGTCAGGTGACTAAAAGTATCAGTACTAAAAAAAACATTTCCCAGGGTGCATTTCTCCCCCAGGGTCTGGACAACAAAACATTTCCCAGGGTGCATTTCTCCCCCAGGGTCTGGACAACAAAACATTTCCCAGGGTACATTTCTCCCCCAGGGTCTGGACAATAAAACATTTCGGACCAGGGTGCGTTCCTCCCCAAGGGTCTGGACAACAAAACATTTCGGACCAGGGTGCATTCCTCCCCAAGGGTCTGGACAACAAAACATTTCAGACCAGGGTGCGTTCCTCCCCAAGGGTTTGGACAACTACACATGTAACTATGAACAGTTTCAACCACGGAAACTGCCAACGAGAACAAGCCTTCCAAAAGTAAAACAATAACTAGTAGACATACAAACATGCAATTTGCACCATAATGTAGCCCACATCAAAGAGTTTGTTTGCGTAATTTTCTGTTCAGGTGTCTCTCCAGTGGGTAATTTAAATTCAGCAGCACACTAGCCAATTTTTCATGAAGGGACTGCAGATATTTGAGGCCCGATAGCTCACAGCACACTAGCCAATATTTTGTCGTGACTAGCACAACTTTACTGGTGAATTTGGAATTCAGCCAAAATGTTTGAAATCATGTTTGTTCAACCTATTGGTCGTTACGTGCACAAAGCCCAACAGTCCGTTGCATACTAGCCAACAAGACCCGTCAGGACGTCTTGAGATCTAGCAGTGTCAGATATTGCTCGACTAGCTCTAATAATGAAGTAAGCATCATGAGCACCTTGTCTAGGCAGACACAGGTGCTACAGAAGATGTTATCGTTATTGTTATTACATGCCAAAAAAATCTCAAAACTACCATTATTATGGTAATGATTAACATAGCAGCATCGCCTATTTGTGGGATTCACTTACGACACTCAGGGTTTTGGTCATATTCAAACAAGGAGACCATTTATTGATTTTTTTATTTAAATCGGATTTTTTTTATTTATTTGAAATCTGGAATATAGACATTTATATAGATATTTATATTTATAAACTCTTTCAAATGTGTTCTATTCAAATCGATTTGGGTACTTGTCTTAACAGAGGGTACATGATTTTTGCTTATATAAAGACATTAGGCAATGTCCACAAGGCCTCACCCCCTGTAGTTGCATAATCTGTCTTGGAAAGGAAAGCATGCTGTGTGCCTGTGGCTGTAGCAGGGCTCATTATTGTTTGCTGAGAGGGTGGATTAGCACCTGTTCAGGGTTCTGTGTACTCTATGGGTCTCTAACCAGACTGCAAACTGGTACAGTATTAAACAATTGTCACCAACACTGTCTCACTTGAGTCAACGTACTGAACTGGTAACAACTAGCACAAGCTCTAAGTGGACTTTAACTCAGGGCTTCTGACTTGAATAGATACTTCCTCTTGAAGAAAAGTTTGTGTGGATTCACTGCATTCAGAAAGTGAATAGCTCAAACATACACAATATCATAAAATATTTGACTATTAAAAAACATACAAAACTTTGTTGATCTCGATGCTTGTAAACAATTATTTGTGTTAAATACATATAAATAAAAAAAATCATCAATAAATTATTTTTTTGGAGTGATTTAAATCATGATTTAAATCAATGATTTAAATCAAATGATTTAAATCAAATGATTTAAATCAAATGATTTAAATCAAATGATTTAAATCAAATGATATAAATCAAATGACTTAAATCAAATGATTTAAATCAAACAACCCTGATCCACACAGGCTGGTGAATTTAGGTTTATTGCCGAGGAAAATAGGATTGTTAAAATGATAAAGAGATAGTACAGAGACTACCCTGACAATGCATACTGGTGGTAATGTTTGGACTGGACTACAGAACCATAACAATGATACCCTCGATATATTTCCATAGCAAGTGCCTGGTAGATCACTCTCTAAATTGCTGGGGAAACTGACGCTTGGTCTGATTGAATGGCATGATTATGTCCACACTAAGTACAAGTCGGTTGTAATGTTTTTGTTGCTCTCCTCGTTTTCCCTGTAGTCCGGGGTGAAGCTGGCATCAACACTCCTTCCATCCCTAACCCAATTTCACTCCTGTCACGTGCAAGACCCGTCTCCGCTCTTCCCATCTCTCCCTCTTAACTCCCCGCTGAAGGCATTACCAGACATTCTGTTAACATTAAAAAAATATTCCTTCAAAGCATGAACGTATTATGATAAGATTTAAGGTTTATTCACATGTGTATACCCAAAAAATAGTAACATACAATGATACATATATTTGTAATATTATACATTTGGGCAAGCATTGTTTGTTTATGCATGTGTTGAAGATATAAGATCTGCTTAAAAACAACCATGATTAAAAACACACACATGCATACACGCGTGCATGTCAGCATGTGTGCATCGTCCATGCATATTTCAACTTGATGGGAGCGGTGAACCGATCTCTTATATTACTGCCGAAAACCCTAGAGATCCACTGATTACAATCTGCCAGTCATGTCATGGTGAAACATACATACAAGTTACGCAAAATGCTGTATTAAGAATTGATTCTGGTTTTGAAATTATATCGTAATTGCACTGTATAAATAACTGATTTATTCAACGAAATCACATCAATTATGATTAATAAAAGTGCGACCTCACATTTTTATCAATCGTACACAAAATATCCAATTTCAGCAAGACGCATGGAGATATTTAGTCTTATTTCAGATGTCCCTCCTGTGGGAAAAAAACTTGACAACTGCATTACTAACTCCAAGCAAATCAAATCACACATATAAAGTTTATCATCACTCTTTACAACAAGTACAATTAAACAAAGCAAAGTGTTTACAAACATATAAAGTTTATCATCACTCTTTACAACAAGTACAATTAAACAAAGCAAAATGTTTACAAACATATAAAGTTTATCATCACTCTTTACAACAAGTACAATTAAACAAAGCAAAATGTTTACAAACATATAAAGTTTATCATCACTCTTTACAACAAGTACAATTAAACAAAGCAAAATGTTTACAAACATATAAAGTTTATCATCACTCTTTACAACAAGTACAATTAAACAAAGCAAAATGTTTACAAACATATAAAGTTTATCATCACTCTTTACAACAAGTACAATTAAACAAAGCAAAATGTTTACAAACATATAAAGAGAACAACGAGGGAAGAAAACAATATACAGTGTCACACTCCTCTCATTTGATACACATCTCAGAATAGACAGAAATGAAACCCAATTACAACCCTGCTTCGAGGCAATTTTTCTGTGTTATTGCCACATAGTTTATCTCACTGCCTTTCTCGCAACACATTTCAGATTAAACAGAGTAAATTCCACGTGCACGCACATAAAAATGATAAAAAAATCAATTCTGTCATTGAATATAACCCACAGACATCCCCTTGGTGCCCATTACATCAATAGGGGTATAGATAGCCGGAATTGAGTCTTACAACCATTTGGCATTTCCAAGCTGACATTATCTGGCATGGGATGCCTTGAAAGACTTCACTTTGTGACATGCGAGATTTCATTGTCCCATCACAAATCAAAAAGAATGCAATGACAGTTGATGTGACACAACTTCTGCATGAGGGCCGGTGTCACATCGAGTGAATCATGCTGCTGATTTATTGCATAGTTGCTCGCAAAATGCCACTATCGCAAATAACAGATGACTGGCATCAGCCATGCCAGGGCAAATCACTAGCATTCAGCTTACCATTGCTAATAACTAATATCAACTTCAACCGTTCCAGGGCTAAATCACTGGCATTCAGCTTGCCATTTCTAACCACTGACATCAACTTCAAACCTACCAGGGCAAATCACTGGCATTCAGCTTACGATTCCTAACCAAACATCAACTTCAAACCTTCCAGGGCAAATCACTAGCATTCAGCTTACCATTTCTAACCACTGACATCAACTTCAAAACGGCAAGGGCAAATCACTGGCATTCAGCTTACCATTTAAATTGACTCTTAAAATATTGAATATACTGAATCATTTGAATGTTACTTATTAGCAGTACCTAACACCGACAAGTTACCTTGATATTATTCAAACTCGGGCCAGTTTCTCTAGACAGGGTCTGTACCCTTTGACAGACACCAAATTCAAGGCTATTTCAATGCTAATGAAAAAAAAATTCAAGGCTGTTAACAGTTCATAATTTTATACCAGCATGGTGAACTGCACACTGAAAGCGAGCTGTACTACATCTTCATTTAATTACTTTAAATTCAGTAATTACATATTTATTATAACTTCTGATGGTGCAAAGTAAATTATTCGAACATCAAATTGGTTGTGCTGTTTTGACAGTTCTCCTTCTGAGATGTCATGTTATAATAACATACAATAATATATTGCTTTGATTGAAGCTTTCACATCAAACAAACATTTGCATATCCGACTATCTGCTGAAAATTCATTCAATGGATTTCACGCGAGCCATTTGTTACACTCATGATTTTTTAGCCAGTTGTCTTGGAACCTTGACTTCCATATTTAGAGAAATATGCGAACTAAAGATTCAGATCACGTGCTTTTCTAAATGAAAAACATCCCTCTTCTGTTTTTCTCGCCATGAAATGAAGTGCATAGGATGTGGAACTGCCAATATCAGTGGTGCGAGAACAAGAACCGATTACTGGTTGGTTGAGGAAGTCCGATTTCAATGCATACAAACAACTGCATCAATAACATGGGGTGGGTGGGCAAATGGATTACGTAATGAAAGCATATAAGCCAATGCCGACACTACCTCCTGTGGGCATCAATGCCAACTGTTATGTAATGTATGCAGATAAGACATGAAGCAGTGAATGCTGATCACTAGCTGGCGGCTACAGCTTAATCTTAACAAAGGCCAGTATGTAGCTGTAATGTGGCTTGAAAATTTAGAATTCTGGCTTGTCAGAATTCAAGGTTTTCAAGGCTGTAAGCCAAAATTCAAGGACTTCAAAGCTTTGAATTGGGGTTGATGAAATTCAAGGTTTTCAAGGATTTCTAGGCCCCGTACGGACCCTGTCTAGATTAACATTCTATTGAAGCAACATTATTATTTACCCCACAATTTGCTTATTACACTATTACCTCATTTGAACCCCAGTGTGAGAATAATTCCTAATATATGCAATTTTAGTATATTATTATAATTTTTAAATATTTTCTTTCAAGCATCCTCCTGAAAATTCATAAATGTCCATTCTACTGCAACAAGCCCTGGAACTAACGATATCAGTCAGTGCCTGGTATGATGGGTCCAATTAAAAGATCTTAATTACCATGCCAACATCCAGGGACCATAATATTATTACTAATACAATCACATTATCTTCTATTCTTCTCTATAATTCATTACCTTCTGGTAAATCGTCCAATGAAACGTCATTAATGATACTCAATATTTGCTAAATGTAGCATTGGAATCAATGTCATCACATCGCTATTTGCAAATTACTTGCCGATTACATAAAATATTTCATTCTTATTACATGAGTTGTGTATGTTGCTTTAATACAGGATATGATTATGATGACACTCATAATATAATTTATCATGAAATAACATCAAATGTTGCAGACCCATAGAAACACCAAGACTCGAAACACTATAAGAATCATAGCAGATTGGTCAAGTTCACTTCAAACTTCCTACAACAAAACTTAATTTTGTGACATGTGTCCCCAGACATCAATTAAGTTGGCTGGGGCGGCTTGATCTTTTAATTTTTTCTTCATAACATGCTAGGATATACTGAAATAAACGTCGACCCACAAACAAATCACCCGGCACTAACGTCATATTTCGCCAATCCATCATTTAAAAAGACAGTCCTTTTGGAAATCCCCTTGAGTTCCCGGAAAAGTGACAATGTTTCCATAGTAACGTCCACGTGAGCTACGATGTTTGAACCAGCTATATTCGTTCGCGTGAAAGCAGAACACATCGTCTGGTTACTGTAATGCTAGTACACACCAGTATTATATCTACCTAACTAAATCATGTACTTAAACCAGCAAATATCAACATTAACGTAGTTTATCGTGCCTCTAAAACCAACATAATACAGTAGTAAATTACAATTGGTGAATGGTTTGTGTCGAAAATACTTTAGGTTGTTATTCAACTTTTGCTTAATTCATTCACGGTGGTGTAGCAGACATAATTGGTTTGTTAACAAAAATCTGCCGTAAAGTTATCAGTTACACTGTCATACTTATATGTACGTCATTTATTTCTTTGGGGATTTTCTCAAAACGATTAAACTTCGTTTTTAGTGGCTATTTTTTTCACATTTACAAAACTGTTTTAAAAACCTTGTAACATAACCAAATAAACAAAAAACTCTTTTTTTTATCTGGTATATTATATAGTATTTCAACTACAATCTGTAAAGAAATGGTTAATTTATCTTAAAAACTTCTACTGAAACTAATCAATTCAAGACAAGCATATAATAGCCGCCCCAGCTACCTTAACATGTCTGTGTGGACAACCTATATGTCCTATCAATTAATCTAAAGAAATAATTAGTTGTTCCAGAATAACCTTGCTAACACACAGTTCTTCTTTAGCTACACACAGCTGCAGGGTTCCTACCCTTCTGTCATAACATAATTCCAGGAAATTTCCACTATTTTTAATTTCAAGGACACATCATACCTAATGAGATCAATCATGAACAGACAACACATGTTGTAGCAAAATCTTTAATATTGTGCAATTTCATGTAACAGTAGCAGTGTTAAAACATACTGTCCTTACCAGTAAGCATAAATCGATTTATCAACCTACAAAGTTCACTTTGCTACAGTAGTCACAGTGATATGATATTATTAATACATTGATAGTAACATAAATCCAGTAATTTTTAGGACAAGTAGGAAACTAAGAACACTGTATGTGGGCGCGTTGCTTTGGTATACTGCTCCAGTGTATTTGCTGCTCCATTGTATTTGCTGCTCCATTGTATTTGGAAATGTCTCAGCAGGTGCAGGTTCTTGAATATTTTGAAAAATAAAACCAGAAAGAGGAATACTTCAGAATAAACAACTGTTCTGTACAAATGTAGGTTCTGATGACATTATCTACTTACCTTCACAACATCTGGCCCTGTGATGAACAAATAGGATGTATTCTGAAATCATAGAAGAAACGAGTAAAAATAGCTGCTAAAAAATCAAATTATAGTCTATAAAACTTTCACTAAAAATAGTACACTCACAGTCAAATGAATTAAATTGTCTTCAAGTACGACTATTTCTCTCACTTACGTCCAACATTTCAAGAAATGTGTTGAAACTTTTAAGTAATCGAGATAAATAGTTGTCTTTTAAGTCAATTTCATTCAATGGATTATCTCGCAACGTTTTCACCAATGACAGACAGGTTTTTCTTTCAGAACATTCGAGAGAGAGAAAAGAAAAGAATACTTTGAAGGAACCTGCAGATTTTAACAAATCACAGTTAAATCAGGTTTAGATCTTCAGGTTATATGTTTTGTGGAGTGTTACCTTTGAGAAACATTAACAAAAACTATCAAATTGACATAAATAAAGAAGTTCTGAAATGATTTCACATAGACAATTTTCTTCTTCTTCGAGTTCAACTACAATATTGGACAGCTACCCAAACATGCAAAATAACGTGAATGAGAAATCTTTGTGTTTCTTTGCATAAAGACAGAAGAAAATGTCATGTGAAAATACTGGCCACAAAGCAGACAAACCTTGATCATGAAAGTGAAGTCTGTCAGTGCTGGAGAGTACACAGCGCCACCTGGGGACCAACAATAACGACAATTTATGAAAGTGCTTGGAACAATGGCTCCATCTAGTGACTAACAAAGCAACCACACCAGTATTTGAATTCTTTTATCATGAATTCGTCCATCCTTTTTCTAAAAAAGGACACGCACACCCACACCTATGTTGAAAGAGGCTATATAACAGGGGAACTCTATATAAATTGCAGTAGATTGTGCATCTGAAATATAAACAAATAGCATGAGTTTCGTTCAAATATGCAAAATATTTAACAAATTTATGTTTTTGCATTCATCACCCATTGTCTTACAAATTTGGTCAATTCTAGTTTGAACTTGCGCGATCGTGTCAACTACCTCCACACAACCAGGGTAGATTTGTGTGAATGCCTCCACTGCTCATTGCTTTCTGCAAAAGTCCATCAACTTGGTGCAACTTGTGTCGGACACCAACTCTAGTCTGACCTTGTTCTCGGGTCCAGGGAGAAATTAAACAAGTTTGCACTGCTGTAGCTGATGGTAGAAACCATGGTAGAAACAGAGCTCTGTCACTCTGAACCTCTTTGCGGTGCATACGTAGTACGTACAGGACATGACAGTCTACACCATTTTCTGGCTTACTGGACTGCTTCAAAGCAGCCAAAGTATTCATCTTTATGGGCAAATTCACAGCTTCATCTTATGCTTGGTCATGCATCTTTCGGAAATCGATATCAAACTGCTCTACCTTTTTGATGGTGGCTGTGCCTGTAAATCCATGCAGAGCAACCCAAGAGAACTCCAAGACATCTTCACAGATATTCTGCCTCATCTTTCAAGAAAAAGCTTAACTGTTCTTTTTTGATATGTCACATGCCTCATCAGCGCAGATGGAATAAAAGTACACCTTTCATATTTCAGACATCTTCTGTTCCAGTAATGGCAACAATTTTGTCCTGTATTAACTCCAAGGACATTATTGTGTTGTGTCGCCAAATACGTTTCTAGAACCACATTGCCAGGATTCTCACCAGTGTCGAGATGGGTGGTGTCATGGTGGTGACTTCTCAGGGCAATATTCTGCTTTTCACATAGTACAACCATCCTTACTATGCGATGCAGTTTATAGGGTGATTGTCTTAATCTGCACATGATGAATCACTCCAGAAGACACTAACCTGCACATGGTCTCATGATGAGAGACAACTGTGGAATCACTCTAGTAGACACTAACCTGCACATGGTCTCATGATGAGAGACAACTGTGGAATCACTCTAGTAGACACTAACCTGCACATGGTCTCATGATGAGAGACAACTGTGGAATCACTCCAGAAGACACTAACCTGCACATGGTATCATGATGAGAGACAACTGTGGAATCACTCCAGAAGACACTAACCTGCACATGGTCCCATGATGAGAGACATCTGTGGAATCACTCCAGAAGACACTAACCTGCAGATGGTCCCATGATGAGAGACAACTGTGGAATCACTCCAGAAGACACTAACCTGCACATGGTCCCATGATGAGAGACAACTGTGGAATCACTCCAGAAGACACTAACCTGCACATGGTCCCATGATGAGAGACAACTGTGGAATCACTCCAGAAGACACTAACCTGCACATGGTCTCATGATGAGAGACAACTGTGGAATCACTCCAGAAGACACTAACCTGCACATGGTCTCTTGATGAGAGACAACTGTGGAATCACTCCAGAAGACACTAACCTGCACATGGTCCCATGATGAGAGACAACTGTGGAATCACTCCAGAAAACACTAACCTGCACATGGTCCCATGATGAGAGACATCTGTGGAATCACTCCAGAAGACACTAACCTGCACATGGTCCCATGATGAGAAACAACTGTGGAATCACTCCAGAAGACACTAACCTGCACATGGTACTATCATGAGAGACAACTGTGGAATCACCCAGAAGACGCTAACCTGCACATGGTCCCATGATGAGAGACAACTGTGGAATCACTCCAGAAGACACTAACCTGCACATGGTCCCATGATGAGAGACAACTGTGGAATCACTCCAGAAGACACTAACCTGCACATGGTCCCATGATGAGAGACAACTGTGGAATCACTCCAGAAGACACTAAACTAACCTGCACATGGTCCCATGATGAGATACAACTGTGGAATCACTCCAGAAGACACTAACCTGCACATGGTACTATCATGAGAGACAACTGTGGAATCACCCAGAAGACGCTAACCTGCACATGGTCCCATGATGAGAGACAACTGTGGAATCACTCCAGAAGACACTAACCTGCACATGGTCCCATGATGAGAGACAACTGTGGAATCACTCCAGAAGACACTAACCGGCACATGGTCCCATGATGAGAGACAACTGTGGAATCACTCCAGAAGACACTAACCTGCACATGGTCCCATGATGAGAGACAACTGTGGAATCACTCCAGAAGACACTAACCTGCACATGGTCTCATGATGAGAGACAACTGTGGAATCACTCCAGAAGACACTAACCGGCACATGGTCCCATGATGAGAGACAACTGTGGAATCACTCCAGAAGACACTAACCGGCACATGGTACTATCATGAGAGACAACTGTGGAATCACTCCAGAAGACACTAACCTGCACATGGTACTATCATGAGAGACAACTGTGGAATCACTCCAGAAGACACTAACCTGCACATGGTCCCATGATGAGAGACAACTGTGGAATCACTCCAGAAGACACTAACCGGCACATGGTCCCATGATGAGAGACAACTGTGGAATCACTCCAGAAGACACTAAACTAACCTGCACATGGTCCCATGATGAGAGACAACTGTGGAATCACTCCAGAAGACACTAACCTGCACATGGTCCCATGATGAGAGACAACTGTGGAATCACTCCAGAAGACACTAACCTGCACATGGTCTCATGATGAGAGACAACTGTGGAATCACTCCAGAAGACACTAACCTGCACATGGTCTCTTGATGAGAGACAACTGTGGAATCACTCCAGAAGACACTAACCTGCACATGGTCCCATGATGAGAGACAACTGTGGAATCACTCCAGAAGACACTAACCTGCACATGGTCCCATGATGAGAGACATCTGTGGAATCACTCCAGAAGACACTAACCTGCACATGGTCCCATGATGAGAAACAACTGTGGAATCACTCCAGAAGACACTAACCTGCACATGGTCCCATGATGAGACAACTGTGGAATCACTCCAGAAGACACTAACCTGCACATGGTCCCATGATGAGAGACAACTGTGGAATCACTCCAGAATACACTAACCTGCACATGGTCCCATGATGAGAGACAACTGTGGAATCACTCCAGAAGACACTAACCTGCACATGGTACTATCATGAGAGACAACTGTGGAATCACCCAGAAGACGCTAACCTGCACATGGTCCCATGATGAGAGACAACTGTGGAATCACTCCAGAAGACACTAACCTGCACATGGTCCCATGATGAGAGACAACTGTGGAATCACTCCAGAAGACACTAACCTGCACATGGTCCCATGATGAGAGACAACTGTGGAATCACTCCAGAAGACACTAACCTGCACATGGTCTCATGATGAGAGACAACTGTGGAATCACTCCAGAAGACACTAACCTGCACATGGTCCCATGATGAGAGACAACTGTGGAATCACTCCAGAAGACACTAACCTGCACATGGTCCCATGATGAGAGACAACTGTGGAATCACTCCAGAAGACACTAACCTGCACATGGTCCCATGATGAGAGACAACTGTGGAATCACTCCAGAAGACACTAACCTGCACATGGTCCCATGATGAGAGACAACTGTGGAATCACTCCAGAATACACTAACCTGCACATGGTCCCATGATGAGAGACAACTGTGGAATCACTCCAGAAGACACTAACCTGCACATGGTACTATCATGAGAGACAACTGTGGAATCACCCAGAAGACGCTAACCTGCACATGGTCCCATGATGAGAGACAACTGTGGAATCACTCCAGAAGACACTAACCTGCACATGGTCCCATGATGAGAGACAACTGTGGAATCACTCCAGAAGACACTAACCTGCACATGGTCCCATGATGAGAGACAACTGTGGAATCACTCCAGAAGACACTAACCTGCACATGGTCCCATGATGAGAGACAACTGTGGAATCACTCCAGAAGACACTAAACTAACCTGCACATGGTCCCATGATGAGAGACAACTGTGGAATCACTCCAGAAGACACTAACCTGCACATGGTCCCATGATGAGACAACTGTGGAATCACTCCAGAAGACACTAAACTAACCTGCATATGGTCCCATGATGAGAGACAACTGTGGAATCACTCCAGAAGACACTAACCTGCACATGGTCCCATGATGAGAGACAACTGTGGAATCACTCTAGTAGACACTAACCTGCACATGGTCCCATGATGAGAGACAACTGTGGAATCACTCCAGAAGACACTAACCTGCACATGGTCCCATGATGAGAGACAACCGTGGAATCACTCCAGAAGACACTAACCTGCACATGGTCCCATGATGAGAGACAACTGTGGAATCACCCCAGAAGACACTAACCTGCACATGGTCCCATGATGAGAGACAACTGTGGAATCACTCCAGAAGACACTAACCTGCACATGGTCCCATGATGAGAGACAACTGTGGAATCACCCCAGAAGACATCACATTGCGCTGAAAGCAACCATCACATGTTCAGTACACTTGCAGTTCTGGAATCTCATTGGGAAAATTGTCAGTGTAATATTCCCATGCCCAGCCATGTTGGATTAGAAAAATTATAGATGTCTACTTCTGATGTTAGCTTACACTGCTAGATCAACTTTTTATTATGGTATTTATCTGCCTTTCATAAGCAACCATAAAACAATAACATAATTTGTATCAGTGAAATGTCAATGCTGTTTTAAACAGCTAGTCACTTGAAGTGTCACCAGTGGTTTAAGTTTTTGTGTTTATAAAGTAACCAATTACACTATAATATAGACCCTAAATTGACATATTTGGAGGTATTACATTCATAACTGTAAGCAAGAGCCAAGATGCAATCAAACATAAACCGAGATGATGCAGATTTAGTAACTATATAACCGTAATGAGTTTCAACAGATATTTAGATCCCCGATTGAATGAAATTATGCATCTTACTATAATCGAGCTAGCATATGTATGATATGCTACTCCTCCTAGAGGCTTTCAATATCGGGCTTCTAACTTTCAGGTGTTCACCTGTGACCTCAGGAAGGAACCGTAATACTTTTATCTTTTTCAAAATTCACCTCACTATTACCCTTGGCAATACTATGCATGTTTTCTACAATTGTTTCCAGTTATATAAACTGTCCCATGCCATCTTTGTGCATGTAGAACCCTCTGGTACGTAATATTGAATTGATCAGCGGACGGTTTACAACAATTGTAGAAAACATGCATAGCATTGGGAACAACTGTATGTAATAACTATGAAACACCTCCTATGGACTACCAAGTTATCCTGTCAGGATAGGAATCTTTCCACATGCAAATAATGCATGATCATTCATACACACCTGGAAGATGTATGCATATCCGGCGAGGGACATGACGCCCTCCTGGATCCGGGCACCGCCAGAGTCGTTGAGTCCAATGACCGGAGCACCAACCAGCATCGCTTGATCCATGATCTAATGATTTCATTAACTAGTCATTGAAGTGAAACGAAAGTCAGTTTTGGGTCTATGCACCTATGAGAGTTACTAATACATAATCATTTGCAACTACAATCAAGCATCACTCACGCCAGTGGTTAACTAGGAAAACCTTGTTGAACACAGAATCTTAATTTCACGGGTGCTGCTTCGGTGTATACTCATCAGCCCTTTAATTTTTAGTAAAAATCACTTAACTTGTCACAGCGGAAGTGTAGCTGCGCCAATTTCTTAGAACTGCAAGGCACTAAAATTGGTCGCCCTGGTCAACATGATTTTAGCAGAATCTCCCACTTTTAATGGCTATGTCAATTACAAACTGAAAACACTGAGTGCTCATCTATTACGAAGAAGATGGTTTACTTGAGCACAAAATAAATGATTCCTTATATGTAATAAAAGAAATGACACGATTCCATCTTATGCTTTAATTATTAGACTATTTCTACCAACCATTACACAGAAATTCTCACCTTACAAATCTTGTTTGCATGAACTGCGGAAAGGCTGCCACCAAAAACAGTGAAATCCTGCAGAATAAAACAAAAGGCTATGGACACATATAATTAATAAGTTTGCCATAATTTCATACATACACAAAAACTTTGCTACACCCAAACACTGCAAACAGTGTAAAATATGCTTGTGTGTGCAGAAATTCTAAATTGCACATGGGCAGCGGTATTAAATAAGCCATTTTTTTCAAATTAAATGTTATGTTATGTTATGTTATGTATGTTATGTTATGTTATGTTATGTTATGTTATGTTATGTATGTTATGTTATGTTATGTTATGTTATGTTATGTTATGTTATGTTATGTTATGTTATGTATGTTGTTGCTGCACAATTCATTGACCAACAAAAGACATAAATCAGTTTTTGATAAGGTCCTTGAGGTCCAGTCAAACTCACAGAACTATGATGACACCCCATCACTTGGAGATGACATATGTCCCCCAGGAATAGAGACAGTAGTGTATAGAATAAGAGACAGAAGATCGCGCCTAAATTCACTGATAATAGAAGACGTGATTATTTTGTAACTAAATATATAAATAATACAAGTAAAGATACTTGAGAGCATTTTTTTATATGAATTCAGGTGTTGTATAAATAATAAATCTACACAAAAAAGTAAGTATAAAATATTACGATTAATGTATCACAGTTCACAAAAACACAGAGAAAGAATGATAGACACAATGAATGGGAAACCAATGGGATGAGATGAACACAAAACAAAGCAGGTCATTTATAGAGTTGGTAGTGTATACTTAATCCCTGTAGACTCATTCATTCAGTGCCACATTCTGTGCATCTAATCAGCCATACAGCAATCAGTGTGCACAGATTATTTACTCATTATCACCAATCATTCAACATACACCCATTTATAGAGTGATGACAACATGGCAACAGAGTTACTATAACATGGCAACAAAGTGACTATAACTTGGCAACAGAGTGACCACAACAGTAGCCAACCTGCAGTGGAAGTCATAAGGCTATTTATACAATGATTTTGATCCGATGTTGTCATACGACACCATGTTGTATGACACAAGCAGAAAAGAATGCCTGTGTAAACACCTTCACGAGACCAATTAACAGTTAATAATCATAATTAACTTCTTCTGGCGCCTATATCCTCAGGAACCTGAGCTTAGAGGTGCAACAAAACAGAGTTATTAAGCATAATCGTGAACAGGGACGTGCAAAAGTCATTATCAGAACGAGGGACAACTGAAGATTTATGGTGGAAATGCAATTCGGAAAAAATAAATTGTGAGTTTTTTTGGGAAAATAGCTATAGTTTCAGATGTTTTCAATGTGAATAGGAGTTCATTCCAGACCCTAGGTGCAACGACGGCACGTTTACCCAAGATAAGTTTTATTTTAGGCACAATAAGTTGTGAAATTGGTGATTTGAGCTGCCTAGGGATATTTGAAAGATGCAGGAGACTAGCCAAGTAGGGTGGTTGTTGTGTAGATAGAGCACAATACGTAAGAGTGGACAGCTTAAAATTAATTCAATAAGAAAATGGAAGCCAGTGTAACTGTTTAAGTAGTGGTAGTGATGGTGAAAACCGAGGCGCCCTGAGAAACACACGTTCCAGACAAGTTTGTACTCGTTGGAGTTTATAGCCAAGTCTCTTTTAGCAATGCTATTTAGCAGTGAATTACAATATTCAAGGCAGCTACTAATTAATGCTGTTGATATTGTTTTAGCAGTAGATTATAGATATGTGATGCCAAATTTGACGGAGATCCAAGTATATGATAGAAACAGGATTTACATACTTGAGAAATATGCTGGCGAAAGTTGAAGTCACTATCAAACACAACACCAAGATTACGAACGGTATCTGATGGTAATGTATCACTGCCAAGCAGTTTAACTGGAAAATGGTTGATGACCCTATTTCGTTGTTTCTTAGTGCCAATAATAATAAGGTCTGTTTTATCTGGATTAAGCTTTGGCTTACTTGATTCTATCCAAAACAAGATGTCAGTGAGACAATCACTTCAAGTCGAAACAGATTCTTGTGCATTTGATTGTAATGTAAAAGTGATATGTAAACCTGTGTGTCATCAGCATACAGGTGACGACTGAGATTATGATTAGTAATGACTTGGCTGAGCGACGTAGTACATAAGCTGAACAGAACAGGGCCAAGGAAGGATCCTTGCGTCACTCCAAATAGGTGGTGTGGGCAAGATAGTGTGCCAGATATGTTAATGCTTTGGTATCTGTCTGAAAAATATGATTTGAACCACAGAAGAGCTGGGCCAGAAATGCCAAAATATCTATGGAGGCGTTGTAAAAGGATTAAATGATAAATCGTATTGAAAGCAGCTGAGAGATCTAGTAAAGTGAGTGCTGTGACTTTGCCATTGTCCATGTTATCAACTAGGTATATCATTGTGGTAGAATTGGAACCAGTTTCAATTCTATAACAGTCGGGTGCGATCATTGAAGCAGTAACAGCGACTGTTGTAACCGATAGGTGGACTCGTGATCAAATCTCAAGTAGGGATTGGTGCCAGTTAATAGATCACACTTGCAGTGTCTAGACATGTCAATGTGTGTGTCACTTTGCGATATTGTGTCGTACGACACAATCGGACAGAAACTGCTCGTGTAAACAGACCTTTAGGCAACTTAGGTTCAATTTCTATCTAACTGTACTTGATTGTAATCAATTACACTCTAAATTACAAATCAAATAACTGAATTTATTGTAATTGTTGTAACCACTATAATTGACTGTAATTGGTATAAATAATATAATTCACTGTAATTGTTGTAACCAAATATCATGTACTGAAATTGTTGTAACCAAATGCCATGTACTATAATTGTTGTAATCAAATATCATGCACTGTAAATGTTGTAACATGTTGTAACATGTAACACATACCAGTTTACTGTAACTGTTGTACCCCACCCATTTCTGCCCCTCAATAAATTCCATCTCTGCCAACGACAGTGACTCAACTGGTGTCGAACCCGAGGCCGGTGATCCAGTCATTTAAAAAAATCATAAATTAATTATAACCTAGATTTTCTATAAAACCAAACTCAGAATCAGTGACATTCCATTCCACTAATAAATGATGGAAATAACGTTCCAAAGAATAAAAAAAGGAAATAAAGTCGCAAGAACACAGGTTTTCAACTATAGTCACACACCAGTAGCACAGCGGTTAGGCAGTATGATCGTCAATCAAGAGGACTGGGGTTCGAGTCTACCTGTTGATATCTCGAAGTTTGGGCAATTTCGTTCACATGCCTACATGTGTCTTTCGGATGAGACCCCAAAAGCCATTGGTCCTTTCTACCTGGTGTCTATGCCAGGGGAATTAGAAGACCTCACACAGGTAATAAATGTTTAAGTCGTCGTGTACTCACTGATAATGCCCCAGAGTGGTATATGTGCCATGTATTATTGCTATTGTTAAAAGCATGTGCGCGTCACAGACGTGAAGTGACATTCCGGCACAGATAATGTACAATAAGCTCAGTTAAGGTTAAATATGTTAATAAATAAATATATAAATATTCCAGGCTTTGACATTAACACTGGCCCGCTGTCCCGGCACCTTTTTTGGAACTGTTGGGCCAGTTCGGGCTACAAGTTTCCATATTTTACTGGCCCGGTGGGCCAACATAGTTTCAGATCATTCATTGTTTCAATTGCTTGTACTTGCCAACCACCACTACAATTAAACACAATCTTCATCTCATCTCTGATTTTGTGTTGTCACTTCGTATACTTGCCATCTTGTTTCGATACATACGAGCCTCACAAAAAAAGTCTGCGTGACATCGCTGCAAGCGACAATGTGCGGACTTTTTGTGAATTGCGGATGCCTATATTTTTAGGGTTGCGCCGTGTTACCAGTATAATATTGGTATATCGCAGCATTTTCTTCTGCACAATACATATCGGCTATTGCGATATGCCTTCGACGTACCGATTTCATATAAACTGACTGGTTCACGGACTGTCCGCTAGGTGTCACAACAGCACCTAACATACATTCCAGGACTAGCTAGGGCGCAGATAACTAAGTTTACCATAACTTTGTACTTCAGTCCAAAAATTTTTATTTTAAAGAAATAAACCCAATTGTAACAGTCAGTCATAGTTGTATACAGTGTCACACCCGGTTCGTATTTTTGAGTATAACTAGCTATAACTTGATACGCACGCGATAGCATCACTCGTCGTTCTTAAAATGTGACCTGCTGCACCTGAGACTACGACGGAGGGTATATGATCCTCAAACGTTTCCTACAGCAACATTGTCTGCCATATGGAATACTGACTGAAAGCATGACAGTAAATCACCAACGGCAAAATAAATAACGGCCAAACTCGCATCCTTCGACTTGTAATGTGATGTATTGCAAAAAATAGTTGTTTTTTATCAATAAAAAACATTTCGGGCCCGTAACATCTACTTGCCCAACGGGCCACTGGGTACAAAAGCTTAATGTTAAGGCCTGTAATAAAATGTCCACGTCATTAAGAGTACTTAAAAGCGATTATTGAAAAGTCACTTTAAAATACATAATTAAAAAAAAACATGTCATTACAAATAGTCATTAAAAAGTCACTACTGCCACCTATATGATAGTCATGAGTTCCCGCAATACCTCATGCGAAATAATGGTTTCACATGCATGCACGCACACATACTGATCCATACCTGACTGAAGACAAAGAACGGGCGACCATCGATCTTTCCTCGTCCTGTCACCACACTGTCGCTGGGAGTCTAAAACATCAAGCACAAGTTGTGACCAGTTATCATGCTTCCCAAAAAATCCTCTTTTGAGGGCTTGCTTTAACACCATATTTGTCAGTAATCTTTCCGCGTGTTTATGTGTAATCTATACGTGAACATATATGTAACTAGAACCAAGAATATTATTAAAGGCTGCTGTATTTTGGGACACATTTGAGACAATTGAGCTGTAAGATACCATCATAGCCATGATTCGTGTAAAACTGGTTTGATGGCTGTTTCCAATTACCTTCTGTTTCTCCATATCAAAGTCGACACAATCATGTTCAACAAACATGTCATACTCGACAAACGTGTCTGGGTCACAGAGCAGATTGATTCGCTCCCGTGCTGTCAGCTTTCCCTGTAGGAACAAAACACTGCATGAACAACATGGCCTTAAAAGTACACAGTTTTTGCCTGGATGGCTGGTAAAAATGTGTTTTACTTATTTTTGTAATTTTTATGACAAAAACCTGTTTTTTACAGAAACCTGCCAACCCTGGTTCGTCATTTTGAATCACTGTCACCTCAACAGACATATATCTATGGCTTTGTTTTCAAAATACACTTGCAAGGGCGTAGAACACTGGAGAGAATATCAACCAATTGGGTTAGGACTGTGGACTGGTGTCAATGACAATTGGGAAGGCAATAAAAGACTAGGCAAGGATTTTTTTGTGGATTCTTGGAGTTAAGATTGGTCAGTATACGACTCCTCTTATCATTATGCATAATCTGTCTGTTCAGTAGCAAAAATTTCAACTCAGTCCCAGTACAGCCCAAAGTAAAAATCAGATTACTGCTTTGAGCTGATGGTGAGGCTGAGCCACAGCCCTACAGACTTACTTTCTAAACAATAACACTGGACATGAAGTGGGTGAGCATAACAAGCTAATAACATTATGCTCAATTGTTGTGTAGAGATTGTCTGATTGCTGGATAACATAATATTAGGCATATCGGAGGTTTTTTTTACCCCACATGTCATTGTAAAGGCCACTCTTTCAGAAGTTCAGAAATGCAAACAGTTTGACTCTAGCTTAATTCTATGGGAAGATATAAATATTTGAAGGTCGCCACTGTCAAGAAAACTGTCTGTCGATTTCAAGCCAATTTCCAAAATGCATAACTTAAAAAATTTTGTTTTATTAAATATCCTGCAAGTGTAGTATGATTGTAAAGGCCACTCTTTAAGAAGTTCAGAAATGCAAACATTTTGACTCTAGCTTAATTATGTGGGAAAATATTAATATTTAAATGTTGCCACAGTCAAGAAAAGTATCTGCCAATTTTATGCCAATTTCTAAAATGCATACATTTAAGAATGGACTTTTTATTAAAGGTCCTTCAAGCGTGGTATCACTGTAAAGACCACTTTTTGTGAAGTTCAGAAATGTAAAAATGTTGACTCTTACACAATTATGTGGGGATAATTTCATAATTTAAGACTTCCACCATAAAAATTCCAAAATTCATAACTTTAACTGAATAGATAATTTATTTTGTATACATGTCTTTGTTTTGATATTTAACTGCAACTGGCATCTTGAAAGCATCAGGTATTTGTCTAAGAGCACTTTATTAACTACTGTGGTTTTTAAAGGATTTTAACCTGTTCTGGCTTTGCTGCAGTCGAAACGGAAATGCTTTTCTTGTTGGGCTTACGTCATCCTGGCACTGCCCACTTTCAAGCCAGGCCACTGTTTCTAACTCACCTTGTTGGGCTTACGTCATCCTGGCATTGCCCACTTTCAAGCCAGGCCACTGTTTCTAACTCACCTTGTTGGGCTTACGTCATCCTGGCACTGCCCACTTTCAAGCCAGGCCACTGTTTCTAACTCACCTTGTTGGGCTTACGTCATCCTGGCATTGCCCACTTTCAAGCCAGGCCACTGTTTCTAACTCACCTTGTTGGGCTTACGTCATCCTGGCACTGCCCACTTTCAAGCCAGGCCACTGTTTCTAACTCACCTTCTAACCTGAGTTTTTCTAAAACCCTTCCATTGGTGATATTCATGACACTAGTAAATGATCAACTTGAACATCGAACATGTATCTACCGTATAAGTGAAATATATATGAAATGTCTACACAAATTTGAAATGTCTGCACAAATATATTTTGGTTGTGGTACATATGTGAGGTGTGATAACCCAAGTGTGTAGTTGTATGTTGGCTGTGGTGTTTGTGTTGTGAAACTATCTACAAAGCAAAACACATAACATATGCATTACAACTACCACCTCATATGTATAACAGGTACAACAAGTTTTGGAGTTAACTTAAGTACATTTGTACGTGATTGTAAGTCTAACTAAGTACAGATTGTTGTGTGCTGTCTGTAATTGCTACTTGAGCCTTTTCCTCTAAAGTACTGTATTTCTTCATAATTTATTTGGAAGTACACATACCTGAATTTACAACACAATTATTTTTCATTAACTTATTTTATTATGAAATGGTGTCAAGGAAATATAAATAAAATAAAAGTATTACTGACCACAATAAGTGTGGCAAATGGCTATGTAAAGTGTATTCCAAAGTAAAGAACAAGGAATGCATAGCTAAAGGTATTTTAGAAATTGCTTCCGGGTGAGCGATGATACAGGGTAAATATGTCTGTGAGTGCTAGGTCAGTTTAAAATTGCTGGCGCTAAATTGCACTAGCAGACACGCATGCAGTCATTACAGTATAGCAGAACAATGTTCTTTTACGGTAATATGTTGTCATATTTCCAATTCTTACCAAATGTATTTTTCCATGATCTACAATTGGTAAAATATCATCAAATGTTATGTTATTGTAGAGCTAAAATGAAATTAAAAATATTGGAATACTTGTTAGAATTTCATCTATATCACATGCAAATCTTGTTTAAATCCGCACACTTTTACAGGCTTAACAATGCCAAAATGAGACATGCCCCACTAGCATAAACATATATTATCGTGTAGCAGTGTACGTTTGAAGTTCTGGATGTTGTTTTGCTCATTTTGGCGGGAGATAAAACATGTAAATAAACTTGCAAAGTGACAGCGTGACTGACCTGTCAAAGACGAAAGACAAGACGAGCATAGGCATCCATTACAGGCATTAGCTCAAAGCTGATAATCTTACACTTAGAAGAATGTTAATATGATTTACACTGTTCTTTCTGATTGCTTTTCATTATAAGTATTATAATAACCATGGATACGACTATGTATAGTGACTAACGACTATAGTAACGTATTTGTTTATGCCAAATTGATCTATTTTGATGATGGGTGAAGATGTATGAAACTGTAAAAATTGTGTACATCTGATAGTTGGTATGCAATATTGTGTCAGAATGGTTATTCACTCAACGTTCCACACATATTGATATGATGAGAAAGTGGACACCAGGCAGTGTACTTGTAATGTATACGCAGGGTTTTTGTTAAGAGCCGGGACCCGGGTAATTTATCCGGCTATGGCGGGCCATGTACCCGGCTATCGTAGAGGAAAGCCGCTTTTTATTATCCCTCGCGTCGGCTAATGACCGACCCGCTTTGGCATTAAACATTGCAGTGTTGACGTCCCACAGACACGTCAGCAATTGTTGATGATCACGACATGTGGCAGCAAAACAGCACAGGTCAATGAATGTCATTTTGCGTTAATAAACAGCAGTTTTAAATCATTCACACATACATTTTACGCGTCGCCAAAGCATATTTACTTCCCATAATTCGAAGAGTTACTTGTGGTTTGTAGACAGTCCACCAAGCACCTAGCGGACAGACATGCGTAGCAGACAGATCGGCAACCATGTTGTAGCGGCACAATTTTTTTTTTTAAAGCAAACTTAAAAGAAAAGGTAGCATATCCCGAAATGTTAAAGTCACTGAACTTGGCCAACATTATCCTTAAATAGCATCTGAATATTCCATTATTGCCAGTTTTACAGAACTGGTCAGCGTATGCTGCTGTAGGCAGAATCATTTGCCCCACCATTGAGCTTGGGGCGGAAATCGCGCCCGTGAAAAACGTACGATTTTGGGTTTCCATAGCCAAATGGCTACAGAACTAATAACTTAGGTTTTAAAACCGATATGCATCAACCGTTTCACAAGTGCGTCAAGAAGCAGAAGAAATGTGCTCCAAATAATTATTTATGAGTACATTTATCGGTCACATAGAAAAGATTTCATAAATAGCCGCCATACTGTGAACGTGAAGTTGCCTTTGGGTCACATGGTCTAACGCGATTTCGTGTAGAATGAGGCCAGAGTGGGCCAGCAGGACAGACATAAATAAAACACCCATTAGCAAGTTAGTAGTTTATAGGGGGGTGATTAATGATGCAACGCTATGGCCTGCAGACAACAATTATTAGCGCAACCTTATGTTGTCCTACGAGATTCTCGTTTTGTAATCGTGCTCACACAACATCCGGTAATCTGTCAGATGTAAGAAACTCATGCCTTCTGACAAAAAGGTAATAATTTCACACTTTTACATGGTTATTGTCAGGTAATTTTATTGATATACATATAAGAATGCATCCAGACATGAAATGCGTGTTTATTGCTCTGTTTATGGCATTTTTTTAAGGTTTCACGAAAATGTGTACATTTTTGACGAGCGAGTCCTTCGCCTATACAACAGCAAACGCCAGATAGAAATAAATTGTAAGGCGATTGACTGCCTAATGCTGCTGGCATGTGGCGAACCCTGCTAGTGACCTAGCCTGGCACTATACTGTTATGAAATGGCAAATGGGATGACGATGAGTGATGATGACGGACTATTTGACTATAAAAATTACTTGCTCCACCATTTGCTATAGCTCAGGCCCTAGGCCTAGGTTATAGACAAGTACATAATATAATTTGTGTTGTTCGATAATCGTTTTTTCTAAACAACTTTTCTAACAACTGGTTTGAACTGCAATGATGAAATAATTGTTAGTGATTTAGAATGTGGATGTCTGAGGCAAAATTTCTTCTGATTTTGTGAAAACGGCATATTCTATTACGTATAGCGACTGGCTTGGCACAACGATTCTTGCCTAAGTTACTATGCTGTTTATGACGTTGATTATTTGGTGATTTAGTGTCACTTGCTTCCTTTTGAAAAAATTTGTGACATAAAGAAGCAAGCACTATCAAATCAACCTTGAATAACCCCCTTAACAAACACCAAAGCAGGACAATTATGTGACCAATTGTGGCAAACGATGTACATTTTAACAATTATGTAACGCATTAAGTTTTTTTTCAATTTGGAAAGGCACGAAGTTTGGACGTACGACCATTTCCAATATTCATGTCAAAAAGTACTATTAGTAACCTTTGCTATTTGTTGCTGTGCGATAATTCATGATATTTTCATTAAATCACTCTGGGAAATTAAAGCAATTATATTTTTTATTTCCGTGCACACATTGTCCTTCTGCTTATCATTCATTGATGCTACATCTCAAAATGCATGTTCAATTATATTTTATATAAATTCCTGGTGTATCCACAGTGGCCTGTGATACATGGTGACTCGGCCACAGGCTGAGCATGATAAGTGGTCCCTGCTTTGGGGTTCATGGTCCCTGCTATAGCCACACTTAACAAAAACCCTGATATGTTTATAGTAGTTGTTTCTTACGTTAACTACTAATACACCATGATAATGCAATAAGTGTGACAATAAAAGCTTACAGTTCATCCTATATGATACAGAAAAAAAACCTTGTAAAAAATATTTTTATATACATCATAATGTAGCACTGCTTACAGCTATCTTGCAATCAAAATTATGTGCATATAAATAATAATGCTAATGAACTATACATTTCAAACATGCCTAGAAGTAGACACTGAGTTTTAAAATGTCTCTGTAGGGTATATACTGCTTTTTTACTTTTTAGCAACTGCCTCTGTATAAATGTACAAAATAAGTGAAAAATAGCACTGTTTGCAGCTCTCTTGCAACCAAAATAATGGATGTACTGGTATGAATGACCCCCACACAGGTTGAGAACATTGAGTACTTCCATATGTCACCAAAATTACATTAACATTAGTGGTTTTTTAGGCCAGGTACACTTTTTTGATCAAAATAGAAAAACGTGTTTTGAAAATATTGACGGGGTGTCTTTAAAGTGCTCTAACATGAAAACTAATTAACATACAGCCATACAACAGATGCCATGATGTATCTTAATAATACGCATTTCCAGTGGTGTTCATCTTACATGATTACATATGTCAAATATTCATCTTGCATCAGTATGTCAGCTGTGAACAGGCTTCTGTAAAAATCTACATAATAGTTTGTAGTTAAAAAAACGTAAAAAATTATTTTCATAATTACACATAATAATGCTAATTACCTATACAAGTCAAACTTGCTTAGAAGTAGACACTGAATTAAAAACAAAGTCTCTGTAGGTTATATACTGTTTTTTTATACTTTTTTTCAAACCGCCCCTGTATAAATGTGCAAAATAAGTGAAAAAAGCACTGTTTACAGCTATCTTGCAACCAAAAAAATGGATGCACTGGTATGAATGACCCCACACACAGGTTAAGAACATTTAGTAGTTCCGCAATATGTAAAAAAAATTACATTAACATTAATATTAGAAAATTTTTTAGGCCACGTAATTTTTTTTATCAAAATAGAAAAACGTGTTTTGAAAAAGTTGACTTTAAAAGTCTTTAAAGTGCTCTAACATGAACACTAATTAACATACAGCCATACAACTGATATCTTAACAATATACCTTTCCAATGATATCATACTTTGCAATAACTTAATTATCTCAAAATATTCCAGCACAGCTACGCATGGCCATGGCCCGATTGCAATGATCCGTCTATCGCGCCAGACAAGCTAGCAATAGCCAATACAAATAGCCTACAGGCTACACTCTAGTCTAGACTAGTACAAATGACGCTACTCTAGGTCAATGTATGACACCTTCACAGTCGGGCACAGTCTTTTTCACCAGTAAGTTAAAATTAGGTCGACAGAAACGATGCTATCAATCAGAAAAAGGAATATTCATTCACATTTCAGTCCGCTTGTCAAGACTCAAGGCCTCTGATTTGAGGGCCTAGACGTCTACGGTCTAGTCTGAGCTAAAGCTAAAGACAGAAGGCGTAAATGTGCCTTAAAAAGTTGCATAATGGTTATGTCAACACAAACCTAAAGTAAGTACCTGATGGCAAGTATATGGAAAACCAATCAAGCCAACTGAATTCAAACATAACCGTTTAAAAGAGCGCGTTTCAGTAAAAATCCGTCGAAACCCGAGCCGTTTTCTCCATGGACACCCTCACCTTTTCGTGCTGTTTATCGATTCGCTTCTGTCCGCCTGCTTCCAGCGCCCGTTTGCGTGTCTCCTCAATCTTTTTACGCACTGTCAGCGTTAGCTGAGATGAATACATTCTATTAGAAACCATATTTTCGAACATGCGCTGCGAACGCACCGCATTTCGCGCAAAAATACCAACATTTCTCAACAATCCAGCCATCTTCTAAAAATAAAACAGCCTGAACTGACCTTCACCTTTCCTGACGGTGAAAGCTAAGGTCATAGGTCCGCCGGTTGGTGGCGCTAGTAGACATGTCGTTCCTTTACACTATGCAACGCGGTTGCATGCGACAGGAGACACAGTCGCTTGCAACCTGGTCGCAGTCTGATCGCCTCGTGTACACAGTACAATGCATGCAACTGGGTCTCATGCGACGGTGTCTCTTGTTGCTTGCAACTTGTCTCTTGCAATAGGGAATGCTCTATTCCGTGCAACCGCGTCTCTTGGTTGCATGTAATGTGTCCAATCACAGCCAAAGGCCAACACACGTGACGTATCTAGCAATATCAGTCGGAGACACGAGGCCGAGATCACCAGCAAGAGGCAAGACGTTCGGCTAGCGGATGACGAGGTATTTCTCCTCGTCGAACTGTACCATGAGCACGAATATTTATGGAACATTGGTAGCGAGTTCTACCATAACATAAGAAGGAGCTTCATCAGACAGCACTGCGTGCCATCTCTGCGGAGATGGAAAATAGAACGAACAAGGTCTTGAGCGGTGAGTATCGATGGAAATTATTTAAGCGAAGAATACTTGTATTATCGCCCGGCTTTCAAACGTTTGTCAATACGTAAATATTTATAATCATGTACACATTAAATTAGTAATACATAGCCAATCGCCAGTTACAAAGGGTCAGAGTAGATGACATCTATCGCATCCATTTATCTACCATATTATCGCATTTATGAATCATAGTGATCTCGGCCTTTCGGGATCTCGGCCCTAGTGATCTCGGCCTGGTCTCTGGTGATCTCGGCCTGGTATCTGGTGATCTCGGCCTGGTATCTGGTGATCTCGGCCTCGTGTTGCAATACATAATTAAGACTGTCTATGTGATCTCGGCCTTGTCTCTGGTGATCTCGGCCTGGTCTCTGGTGATCTCGGCCTGGTCTCTGGTGATCTCGGCCTGGTCTCTAGTGATCTCGGCCTCGTGTTGTAATACATAATTAAGAGTTGTTATGCCACTTTTAAGCAATGTTGCGATATGCGTATGGATGGTCGTTATGTCACAAGTCACATATGTCGTAGACGATGATACTTCATAGATTTGGACGATTTGTCAAAGATTAATTTTACGTTTTTATTTTGTTGTTCACGCACTGAACATAAATCGATGATTATTTGTTGTAATGTTGGCAGGGACTCTGTCGTACATCTACGCGTTTTAGACGTTACTTGTTATTGCCCATCGTCGAGCGCTATAGATGGTACTCGCGCTGTATAATTCGTCGAAATCAAATAAAGTGATGTAGAGCAGAAACAGAGTAGATAGTGCACGACAGATTAGTGCACGACGGGGCCATATAAACGTGAACGTGTCTTCACGCACTGCATAACAATCCTGTCGCCCGCCCTGTAAAGGTCCCACTGGAGGGAGACCTTCCCCTGTAGTTCCTTGAATGTTTTCTTCTGGTGTCTTCGAACTTTCCCCTCGGACACCAGTCGCAGAGTGACCTCAATCTGCGCTGCCTTGTCGAACAGTAGGCCCGTCAGCTGGTAGAACTGCATCTGCTGTCTCCCTTTGCGGTTGAATCAGTGATGCCACCCCTCTAAGTCGTTGTTGGTGCGCACGCTCTGCCCAAACACCGACCAGCTGGTAGGAGGCCAAACACGTCTCCCTGATGTAGGCCACCAAGGCATGCAGTGGTTCTGTTGTGGCCTTGGACTCAAGCACAGTGAAGACTGAAATGAAATTTCATGTTTTGCAGAAAAATGTGATAACAAAAATATAGATAAAATCATTTCACGCAAGCGCGCCAGTAAAAATAGCAAAGTGGCCTTAATATGTTAATGTGTTAGAAAATATCTAAGTGGTCTTAATATGTTAACCTGTTAACCATGTAGATACTGGTCATTAAAAAAAAATTACGTTCTGCTGTCTAAAGCCCCTTCAAATCAGTGTACCTATATGCACTCTACCTGGGGTGATGTGCTCGGCTGGGAGCAGAGGCAAGGCCATCAGCTCAACCATCTCAAGAAGTTGAACGTGTCGCTGTCGTTAAGGTACGCTCGGCGCAAGCCAAGTTCCTGCGTCTTCCGCCAAACGGCTTGTCCCCAGTGGAATGCGCAGCCCTGGCCATGGACGTCAGGTACAACTCTAGAAGCCGCACTCCACGCAGCTCGTTCGAAGTCCATAACGATTTCCTCTACCGCTCGTGGACCACGGAGAACGTCAAGGACAGCCTGCAACACAGCCTTGTAGTCTTTTGTGCGGCGTCACGACATCAAACAGAAGAGCAGTGGCACCTGTTTCATGTGGTCACCGTCCCGGACGAAGGCGTGCATCGACCACAGCTGCATGAACGGCTCCCGTACTACCTTGAACGTGCCATCGGCATACCAACGCTTGGCTTTCTGTAGAAGAGTGAGTTGTTTGGCAGTCGCCAGAACAATATGCCTCTGTTCTTCGATCTAAAACAGGTCAGGTTAGGGTTACTAGGTAGGCTTAGTAGATAAAACTACTGCTCTATTGAAGAACATGAAACACGCTTCAAAATCGTCCAAAATATACATGTAGTAATATAAATACAGACCCATTGAAAGGCTCTTCAACACTGCAGAGATGTACACGAAAAAACTTACACACAGTAGTAAAACTGTGGTTATTTCGTGAGACAACATATCTGAATATCGCGCTGCAGGAATCTATCAGCGATATATTCATCTTGCAGGGTGAAATCCAAGACAGCGGGATCCTGGGGACGTGCCTTCTGTCGCGCGTAATTGCCGTTGCGTACTAAGTAGTCAAAGTATGTTTCGACACGGCGCAGTTCCAATGTGTTCACGACGGCCTTCACGATCTCAATGGCGGGACTGAAACACACATAGTAATATTATATATACAGTACGATGCATAGTTTATGCTAGTCAGTTTCAGTCGATACATGCAGCAATCGCATAAACATTTACCACAATATTCGGTCAGAATGTAACTGTCAGAATTGGCTAACTGATACTTACCAGAAGACGTTTTCTTTTGCCTGTTCTTTTATCTCTTTCGAGATACGGGCTGCACCGGGAACAGGGGGGTGCGCGTGTGGATGGGCGCCGGGTGTGAAAGTTTCGCCCACCTGCTTAACCGTACACTTGCACGTGACTTTCGCATTTCTGACGCAACACCGCCATATGGTTGATTTTGCTACAACAACAAATATATGCATGATTGTCATTTCGTGTCGTATTTACCTCTTTTGGGTAGGGTTGGTTTCAACTAAATTAAGGTGTCATAAACAATTTGTTGTTAACTTACGGCTTCTGCTTTTCACTGTGTACGAGAAGCCAACGTCGTCAAACAGCTTGTGCCGTCCACGGATGGTGGTGTCTTCTTGGATTTTTTACTCGACATCTCCTGTGTCTTCAGTGGCAGACTCATAGGGTCCGGGTGTTACGTCTGCGATGCTGTCTTCTTGGAGAACCCTTGGCTCTTGCATTGGTGGAAGGGTCAGCTCCATGTCAGTAGTATTCTGAAAAAAAAGTCGTATTTTTCATCACCATCACATTGTTAATACCCGTTGCTTCAATTCAACCCATTAATTTCCATCTATTACAATATGTAAATTTTTAGCTGATAGTGGATGCTTATTATAACATACTGACTCTACCTGCAAAGCGTCGGACACGCCGTCTCGAGAGTCGTCCACTGAAGCATCCAGGGATGTCGTAGCATCACCGGGCCCATCCGACAGACATGTCGATTCCAAGATCACATGCGACAGCTGAAAGGAAGCGATCACAATCAGTCAATTTAATTGTTAATTTGGAGTAAGTTAAATAACCACACCGTAATTTGCATAACACATACCACAAAGAAGAAAAAGTAAAAAAAGAGGAATTACCCCCGTGGTCTCTGTTGCCGTGTTGTTGCCGCCAAAACTGAATCCCAGCTGAAAATAGCCGACTGAGCTGTTCGCCAGGGGGAGCAGTGGGTGTTACTGAGGCTACCGGTGCGTGTCGTAGTGGCGGCGGCGGTGTGTGCACCTTCAAAAAAGACACATTCTGGCGCATTACAAAAATTAACCGCGTAATGAATGCACACTTGTAGCAGTAAACAATTCTTTCAAATGTCTACATTCATGCCATACTACAGGACATTGCGTTTTTTAGATTTATTTTTTCAAATATTGGCGGGCATAAGTATGGAAATGTGTAAGATGTGTTTATGAAATTCAATGTTGCATTGTTGGCTTCACTGACAATGAGAGCCGCCCATATCTTTTTGGTGCACTTATATGTTACCTCAACTTACATGTGGTGCGATCTGCCTGTCATCCTCTGCCTCCATGGGTTCCTCGATGGCCATTGATGCATCAAGGCACTCAATGCATCTCCAGTGGGGAAGGTCAACCGATCCCTTCACCAGATGTCTGTAAGTGGTTCTGCTCATACCTGCGAATTTAATAATTAAATACTAACATTACATTACGATATACATTTTCTAAGATCTGGTGGGGTGACAGTCCAATCAGTGCACAAAGCACATAAAAAGGAAGACTGTTGTAGGATCCACTGGATTGCTGTTGTCGAAATGGGATTGAAACAATGAGTTGCACTGTTGAGCCCGCGTGAAAGCAGACATTACTGTTTAACACAAGCTTGAACAAAGGGAAAGGTAGACACCATTGTCGGGAAGGGGACACTAACAGAAACCTTCTTCATGCTCAAGTTACACAGCAATTAGATCGGTAAACATATAATTGTTAAATTGCCAGTACACAACACAACGATAAAGCCTCCGTTAGCCTACACTCATTGTTTGCTGGATATTCAAAGTGGTTGAATTTGCAATTCACTCACGTTACATTACATTGCGGGTGGATAAGAACAGTTTCCTTCACTGTTATGTACATAAACTAACCGATACTCAGACCATCCACAAGGTCTTGTATACAGTAGTCAATACGAACGGTTTTTCCACCTAGCAAATTTAGTTTTCTATGTTTCCGTTACAAATTAAATCAACATGGAAAACCGGCATAACATATTCGACATACCTGTTCCGCATAGTCTGTGTTGCCAGCGGGTGCAACCATCGCACAACAGGGCCTCTTGACGCGCATTGACAATTCGCAAACAACTCATACAAGTCTCTTCGGACTGCATATCGTACGGCGATCGCAAATGATGATTGTAACTAATAGTCATGTTTTCGCTCTCTATGTTGACCTTTGTGGTGAGTCCCCCTTCTAAATCCCCCGGTGGTGGCTTACCTTCGCTTCTGATCGGCCAATCAGAGGTATGGTATATCTGATTGGACCGCTTGTCTTATCCCCAACAATCGACCCGTCTGCCACCTGAGCGCACCGCTTCGTCACATAAAGCCCATTCATTCATTCTGGTGTGTTCTTCTTTAGCCGCCACAACAAAGCGATGTTTGATTGGGGAGATCAACAACCCCAACACAAGTACAATTGGTGTGAAGCCATTGTACGACATAACTGGCACTGCAATCATCTTTTCCGTTAAGTTGGTTAACTGTAATATTTACCGAATTACGATCGCATTTCACATAGATTTCAAGCATTGCCTGTCCTAATTCTCACTAGAACCTAAGCCTTCACTGTTCACTGTTGTATATGCGGAGGTGTTATGTCCTACTAAGAAGATCGTCGTCATCATCATCAGCATCATCTAGTCGTCTGTAGAACTGGTCCAGCAAAACTCACAGATGATGATTGATGTTGAAACGTTTGATATTTCTATCTATCTACGTCTATTTCTATGTATTGTACTCTTATTGAATAAAGTGATGGAGTCAGTTTAATGTTATTTTAATTGTACTTGTGTTTTTAACTAGTGGCTTGGACTGAACTTACGCAATATCTACTCAAGTCCTCATTTCCCACTAAAAGCATTCATGGGCAACCATGAGAAACGCGGCTAGTAGGGTCTAACGGATTAACCTATTTTCAGCTGTTGTTATTCCTGTAGTCCTAATCAAAGTGAAGCCATGTTTATTTAGAAACAGCTGATGTTCAAAGCTCTGTCTCATAGAATGGACATACAATGCTTCACATTTACAACCGCGGTCGCTACGAATCAGGATTCAATCAGTTGGAAACGTTGTGTAGATCAAAGACCATAGAAGCTTGCCTTCGTTACAAATATATTATATCGTTATTATCGATATTTCTCTGTATACTCTGTATTTTAAAATTCGGCTGAACAGTTTATAGGCAGAAAACGAGGCATTCCGAGGACATATTGAGTGAATTATACAACTATATTTATTTATACAGCATAAACACATTTTTTTACAGCGACCATAGATACCGAACAATAAGTACATACTACTACTATAATTATTTCGAAGGCATAAACACTCTTATTTCCATATCGCAACACGAGGCCGAGATCACCAGACACCAGGCCGAGATCACCAAAACAGGCCGAGATCACTAGGGCCGAGATCCCGAAAGGCCGAGATCACTGGCATCGGCATTTATCTGACATAGCCCCTTTTAAGACTACACTGTCACTGACACTGTCACTGATAGTCGACATGCAGGCCCCTATCACCTACATGTCATGATATGACATACTGGTGCCAGTGGTGTGGGCACAAATCCTGCGTCCTAATGGTTTATGCAGTTTTAGCGAAAACCTAAACAAATGTCTGAAATTTCATGATTTTTGCATAAATGCATACCTTATAGTCTCTTTCAATTTCCATTTGATTTTTCTCAACAAATAATCCCACACTAAAAAAACATTCATTTACGAACCAACATATTAAGAACCTATAGACAATGCTAATCAAATAACCTTGTTTCTCAAAAAGTCACTTTATAACAGTGTGCTTAAATTTTAGCAATAAATAAAAACACTACTGAAGATATATCAACAAATGATGCATCATTTCATAGTTTTGCGACATAGTACCCGCTTTGCTGTGGCAGGCCATATTTTGTACACTTAAACCTATGTTTAAGTTTACAGTACGATATGTGTAATATGAAACGGTTGGTGCATGTTTTGTAAATAATTTTGTTTAATTTCCCCCTTGTCTTCACAACATAGTACAGAAAAATCCATTTCCCTCAAGCTAAAGAGTGCCTGATCAGCTTGTAAATGAGCTGATGTCATGTAATGCAAGTGACGGTAATGCGAGTCATGCGAGTTTGTGGTAACATTTCAATAAAGTAATTGTGTTTTTGAAACCCTATTTATATTTGATCAATTCAAGGGTATTGATTGTTTTCTGTCATTTATACTTTGAGTTTGAGGAGAAATTTGACATGCATCAGGGCAGGTTTTTGTGTTTTCCTTTTGCTATACCACGAGTCACGTTACAATTATGTCTATACAACCGTGTTATGTAATCAATTTATTATTTGATGAATTAATTTAATACACAATGCCAATACGTTCCTCTTCACAGATAAGTTTAAAAAAATGTTTCTACAGCTGACGACATTCAGCAGAAGTGTCACAACCTCAGAACCTGCTACACGAGAAAACGAAGAAAGATAGAAGCATGTTCGAAGAGCGGGACAGGGACATATGCCGAGTATACCAGCACCTGGCCGTTCTATGCAGCACTCGATGCTTTTCTCAGACCTCAAATTGGAAATTATGCAAAAGAATGCATGCATTTGTGACAACAGTGCATTTCTGAGGTGACAAATGAATGTACTTATCCAATACACGGTTTCGGTTAACAAGAATACCAACTGCATTCTCTGACACTCTGCGTGCACGGCTAAGTCGGTAATTGTATATCCGTTCATAATCAGTAAGGACTTTGGCAGGGTAGGGCTTCATTAAGAAAGGTTTAAGTGGAAATGCCTCATCGCCTATGATTACGAATGGAATATCATTCACTCTACCTGGGAGAGAATGCGGAGGAGGAATGTGGAGGGTGTTGTTTTCCACAGCTGCTGCAATTTCTTATGCTGCAATGACTTAGCATATACACCAGCATCACAAGCACGGCCATTTGACCCAACATCAACAAAAATGAATTTGTAATTGGCATCAACAACAGCACAATGCTATAGAATTGCTTGTAGTTGTGGTACACTGATCCACTGTGAGGTGGTGCACGAATGGCGACATGCTTTCCGTCTATTGCCCCAATGCAGTTCGGGAACTGCCATTTGTTATAGAAGTCTTCTGCTATGGCTAGCCATTCTTCTTCAGTAGAAGGTACCTGTGAAAGAAATGTTATTTACTATTACAACATGCAATAACATAATTACTATTTTTCAGGATACCCGTGTCAATGAGCCAGTCACACTGGTACGATCAACATCACCATCAACATAACCGTCAGCCTCTGCTTCGACATCATCTACACCACCACCAGCCACAGCATCAACATCGGCATCAACACCAGATCTGTATGATGCCTCACTCCCAGAGATACCTGCCCCTACAAAGTGAAAACTGGAAGAGACATTGATGGAAAATGCTGGGAAAACACTGAGTGCCATCACCTCGTACATGGCATCCAAACGTACCCAACCAACCCAGGAAAGCCCATCATTGACTTTTGCGAGACATCTAGCGCATGAGCTGGATGTGATTCGCAGTGTGTGTCTGCGAAAGCAGGTGCAGCTGCAGCAGTGTGTGCCCGAGGCACAACTGTCTGAGATGGACTGATATTGAGTTTCTTTTAATTACATGTAGTTATGTTAGTTAAGTATAGAATTGTTTCAAATGCTGTTTCAGTTTTAATTTAAATGCATTGTTTGTTGTTGATTAGTTTTGGTGTGCATTTTGTTCTCCATACATTGGTGTAAGCTTGTTTAATTTATTATTACTAAGGATGTTCCACATTTGTTTCAATTCTTGTGCTGCATTGTTAAATTTATGTTTAATTATGATTTATAAATTCAATTTATTAATAGTTTATTTACAAACGTTTTTAAGTGTTCCATGGTGTTCATGCAACATGTAATATGGAAAATGTATTTATAATTTAAGGTATTTTTTTAACATTATTCCTTTATTACTGAAGTATTTTCTTGTCTTTGTTTAAATAATGTTATTGTTTAATACTTTATTGACAACATTTTTTTATTCGTTTTCTTACAATTGTTTCATGATGTTACTGTGATGTGTAAATGTAATTTATTTTATTTCATTCTGAACATTGTTTTCATTTGTGATGCTATATTGGATGAATAATTGTATATAATTATATTACATTAATCCTTGTAATTACTACAGTATAACATTGAATTTATTATATATGATTTATTATATACCTGATTGGATATGTTTCATACAATTCTCACAACTTGCCATGCATAACGGTTTGTATAATTTAAGTTTCTTTCATTCTGGATATTCCAGATATGTAATTAGTTCTAAAGATATTATTTACAATGTAGTTATTGAAATTGTTATGAATCATTAGTATAAGTAATACATGTGTAAATGCAATATCTTTGTACAATATACCAATGTCATGTTTAAATAAATAATTTATAATTGTGCATAATCTTTATTTTACATTGTTCTTTGATTACTATTACCTTTAATAGTCTTCTTTCATGACCTGATATATGGCTTCGCATGTCTCAGGAATGATATGTGAAATAGCTGATGTTGAGATACGATAAAGATATTCGAGCGACTGGTAGCTGTCACCTGAAACACATTAATTACAATGAAAAATACTATTGCTATTAAATCATTATAGCTCGTATCCAAACCTAACAACTGTCAACCCATACTGGCCCATATAGGGTATGGAATATAGTCAATACACACTATACAACAACAATTTGGCGCATGCATATGGAAACAAAGTGATAATATATGTAATAAAATGCTTATCATGTTTGTAAATGTTATCGTCGATCTACCTTAGATGGGGGCTGCGTATATGATATCAACTTTTAAGATAAGCTAAGTGTGTACGCAATACAAAACAGAAGCCAGCATACATACCAGACGTCAGAAATCTTAATGTTATGGCAAGTCGTTCAGGTGGAGAAATGCTTTCCCGCATACGAGTGTCTCGATGATAGGGGTAACTTTCGCCAGCAGTTCCTCAAATTGAGGAAGTTGCATCCTCAAGAAATTTTTGAGGGCTGCCGGGTCTTCTGACTGTAGTTCCTTCATGAGGCAGTGGTATGCTCCAGACATTTGTCTCCGTCGCAACCAACCGTCGGCGTCCATACCAACTGCATTGATCGATACACTTCATCGCCGCGTTGCTTGCAACCGCGTTGCATAGTGTAAAGCCAGCTAATTTGGGAGTGGTTTGTGCGCCTGCGATGGGGTATTGTATGTGATAGTTATTCATTTATAGGTGTATAATTTAACGTTTGCACTTTACCCGCCAGAGTTTCCTTCCTAGTCTAGTCGTCTATAAATGTGTTTATTTTTTTTACTGATGGTTGGTTTGAATGGTCTCAAGTAGTTATACTCCAAACAGCCCAATCTTAAGCTAACGCAGGAGTTTGGACCAACGGCTTTTAGTGTCTCTTCCGAAAGACACGAGCAAAGTGGGGTGAACGAAATTGCCCAAGCTTCGAAATGGCGGAGGTGGAATCGAACCACCGTCCTCTCGATCAGGCGGGTGCTCTAACCATTAGACCACCGCTCCCCATGGTACATACGTATGGTAAATGGGAGCTTCACATTGGACACATTTTAATTGGGCTTTTATTTATGCGATTTATGTTGCTGAGTTCCACTAGTGGCGTATCTATGATCTCACAAAGAGACGCCAAAAAGGGAAACAATAAAAAATAAGCCAAAGGGGGCGTGGCGCAACACCCCCCCCCCCCACACACACACACACACACACACACACACACACACACACACACACACACACACACACACACACACACACACACACACACACACACACACCCTAAATACGCCAATGTGGTCCATATGCGAATAGCTGGGAATAAAGTTAATTCATTAGCTATATAGATTACTACATCTGTGTGCGTCCCTTTAAGTATTGTCCGCAGCTTCGCGACGGGGATGGGGGGGAAGGGGGTGTTCTCAAGGTCGCGGTTTGTTTCGAGTGCGAGTGCGCTGGGGTCGTTCTTGCGGTGGTGTCTCGCGAGGAGTTGTGGAGGCCCCCGACGGCGAGATGAGTGCTGCCTGCCGCATCATTCCAACCGCTGTCCGGACTCTGCAGGTCTACAATTGGTGTAGGCGGCGCTGTCGTCTCTGTGGGAGCTGCGCTTTCTCCCCCACTCATCTTATTTTCAGAAACCGGAAGTGGATCAAGCATCGTTTTGAAGCGATAAGTATTGCGACGAACCGTGTGGTTGTCATCGGCTGCGGTGATAGCCGTGCCTTGTATATCTGTGACGACCATGCGTTTGTGACTGAATGGACTGAGTCGACAGCTTATATGACCTCTTGTCGTTCCTCATGAGGACCGTGTCTCCGACCTGCAAGTCATTGTGAGCAGCTCTGTTTCTCTTGTCAGCGTATGTTTTCTGGCACAGTTTTGCCTGTTTGTCGTTCACTCGTGCTGCAGCACGAACTGCCCTGTTGTCGTGAGTGTCCTTCGTTGATATGCACGAAAGTTTGGTCCCAGGTTCCCAGCCAAGTAGCAAGAGGTGTGGACTAAACTTTGTAGACATATGGGGCGTGGCCCTGTATTGTCGTACGAACTGGTACATTTCCTGTTTCCAGTTTTTCTGCTCCAGCACAACTGATCGGATCGCTTTCATCAGCGGCTTGTGCATTGCCTCGTGGCCAGCACTCTGTCACTCTCCTATGACGAAAACCACTGTGCTTAGCGAATGAGGCAAATACATCAGAGTTGAACGGTGCCCCATTATCCGATTTGATGACTTCGGGGACTCCAAACATTGCCAGTATGTTGTCAAGCATTATGATGACCGTGTTTGCTGACACCGAACGAATAATCTCTACTATCGGGTATCTGGAGTATTCATCCACCAGAACCATGAGTTCTTCTCCCGATGGCAAGGGGCCAAGGAAGTCCATACTCAGATGTTTTCATGCTGCAGGTGGCATATACGACATCTGCATTGGCTCAAGGTGTGGGTTACCGTTGTACGTGCATTGGCAGGCGAAACAGTGACGTACTGCTGAGGTTCTCGCAGGATTTGGTTGTGGTCCAACATGAACTAAATGGTTTACGTCATACCTGAGTGACCGTTCAATCCGTCCACTTCCAGGGAGCTGCCCGTCCTCTTGAATATGCGGCCCCCGAGTTTCCTCTGTTCTGCTTTTTCTTCAAATTGGTGGCGCATATGTAGGATCCCGCCCGCCCCACTTTGACTAAACTCGATCAGCTTGTCAATGAGATGATGGCAACGGCAGGTAAGAAGTTTAAGTCTCAAGTCTCAAGTGTCTCAAGTGGTTTACTCCAAACAGCCCAAACTTGGGCTAACGCAGGAGTTTGTGGTGGACTGTGCGCATGCGCTGTGGGTGGTACATTCGATTAAAAGACTAGTATCATTAATGTTGCTGAAATGGTTTTTATTTGATAGTTTTATTTATTTTATGTATAGGATGTTTAACGAAATTTTTTTTTAATAGGTTGGTTGTGTGTATGGACACTGTCGCTGCCTTGCCACATGCACACATAGACAGTCTCCATACCCACACCCTGGATAAGTTTACGCTGAGCACTGTGTTTTAAAGGCAGTTTAGGTGAGGAGGTGTGGTGAAAGGGAGTTCCATAATAGCTTCTTGAAATGATTTTGGGTTTTTTATGTTGGTAATTTTTGATGGAATCATATTCCATATGCGAATGGCTCTGGGATAAAATGAAAAGACCATTGCATTTATACGACACTTGGGGGCTATGTATTGTCCACGGGTTCGAGAGCGAGTTAGTAGACCTGAAGGGGGGGTGATCTCAATAATGTTGTTTAGAATTTTGTAGAAGGTAGTGGCTTGTTTGATAATGCGCCTTCGTTCGAGGGTTGGCCATCCAAGGGCAGTAATTAGATCTGCTGGATTTGTGTTTCGTCTGTAGTCATTTTTAACAAATCTGGCAGCAGAGTGTTGCACTCTTTCAAGGCTTTTAATTTGTGAAAAGGTGTGGGGATTCCATATGGGTGAAGAGTACTCAAGTTTTGGCCGGATTAGCATGTTGTAGGCTGTTTGTTTAACTTCGGGTTTACATGGGCCAAGAGTTCGTTTAATCATGCCTAAACATTTCGAAGATTTTGAAGTTATGTCAGTGACGTGATTTGTCCAGGTTAATTTGGAATCCAATTTTACTCCGAGGTATGAGTGGCTGGATACGGTGGATAATGGCTGGCCAGAAAGCGAGTACTTGTGTGTGCTGGGTTTAGTTTTGTTTGTTATTGGAAGGTGGACGCATTTAGATACATTAAATTCCATTTGCCATTTGTCTGACCATGTTTGGAGTTGGTTTAGGTCAGTTTGGAGAATTTCGTGGTCGTTTTTGGAAGAAATTTTACGATATATAATACTATCGTCTGCAAAAAGGCGTATAGGAGATTTGATGTTCCCATTTATGTCATTTATGTAGAGTAAGAAGAGGACAGGTCCTAGAACTGAACCCTGTGGGACACCAGATGTGACATCTGTGATGTCCGACAGGGCACCGTTAACTGAGACTCTCTGTTTGCGGTAGGATAGAAAAGATTTGATCCAATTTTGAGTGTTTCCAGTGATTCCGTAGGAGGTCAATTTTGATAGAAGACGTAGGTGAGGCACTTTGTCGAAGGCTTTAGCAAAGTCAAGCAGGATTGCGTCAATTTGGGTCTTGTTGTCCATAGCAGTCATCCAGTCGTGGACTGTCTCAATGAGTTGAGATTCACAAGACAGTCCCGACTGGAATCCGTGTTGGAAGTGGAGAATGATGTTATGCTTGTGCAGGTGTTTCCACATGTTGCTTAGGATTATATGTTCCATTACTTTACAGAGGATGCAGGTTAGTGATATGGGTCTGTAGTTAGCTGGGTCAGATTTATGGCTCTTTTTGTGTATAGGAGTTACTAATGCTTGTAGCCAGTCATTAGGAAGTTTACCTGTGTTGTATGATTGTTGGAAAATTTGGGTGATGATGGGAGCTATCTGCTTTGCAGTTTCTTTAAGGACTCTGGCTGGGAGTTCATCTGGGCCTGTAGCTTTGTTCTGGTTTAGATTTTCCAGCTGCTTTATTACGCCATCTATGCCAATTTCGAGAAGGGGGATGTTGGGGTAAGTAGAGGGGGCTATTTGGGGGATGGGGTGCTTTTCTTGGGTAAATACAGAGCTAAATTGGTTGTTTAGGGCATTTGCTTTATCTCGATCATTAATTATTGGTTGGTCGTTTACTCGAAGTGTGGGGATGCCAATGTTTTCTCGTTTATTTGCCTTAATAAATGACCAGAATTGTTTTGGATTAGTTTTCAGGCTGTCTCCAATGTGGTTGTTAACATAGTCTTTGTAGGATTTTGCTAATGCTTTAGTAGCTTGCTTTCGGAGTTCCTTAAATGTTTCCCAGTCACTGTTTAGTCCAGTTTGCTTTGCCTTTTTGTGGCTTTTGTTTCGTCTTCTCTGCAATCTAATTAGTTCACGTGTTATCCAGGGGAGGTGGGTTTTAGCTTTTGTGTATCGTCTCGGTATGTTATTGTTAATCAAGGTAGTCAGGCGTTCGCGGAAAAAGGTCCAGTTTATGTCTATATCCTGTGAGTTGGGGTCGATGTCGAAGTACTCAAGATTTAGTTTGTCTATGTCGTCTTTGAGTTGGTCCCAGTCTGCTGATTTGTAACTGTAAACTTGGTGGGGGGGTTTCTTGTTGCGGACTGGGTTTAAGTTGACATTGAAGGTCACGGATTCGTGATCGCTCATACCAGGAGTGGTGTGGGTGTTGATGATAATGGAGGGATTTGAGGTGAGTATGAGGTCAAGAATGTTGCCAGAAGCGATGCGTGTGGGGTCGTTTACCATGTTCTGCAGCCCAAAGTCGTTAGTTATTTCTAGTAGTTTGTTATGCTTGCTGGCAGTGCTGTTATTAGTGGTCTGGTGATTTGTCCAGTTGATATCAGGGAGGTTAAAATCTCCAGCTATGACTACGTTAGGGGGAGTTTTTTGTGATCTATATAGTTTAGTTAGGGAGTCGTGGAGAGCTTCAAGGGATTGGAGGTGGTCATTTGGGGGTCGATAATAAGATGCAAAGTATATGCATTTGTTTCGTGCAAAGTTAATTTTTGTCCAAATTATTTCACAATTTGAGTTTAAATTTTGGAGGGGTTCAGCTACAATGTTGTCACGGAAGGCTATAAGGACTCCACCGCCATGGACATTCCTGTCCTTTCTGATGGCCTCATAGTTGGGTGGTAGGAAAGAGTATGTAGCATAGTTTGCATCTAATTTAGTTTCAACTAGAAATATGATGTCTGGATTATTATATTGAATAGTTGCCTTTAGTTGGGTTGCTTTTTCTATGCTCTTAACGCTGTTGGTATTTATCAAAATTCCTTTAAGTGTGTTTCCTTGGGTTTTCTTGTGGCGTTCGGGGGTTGAAGTGTTTTGGGGGTTTGGGGCGAAAATTAAGCATGCATTTTGTGATGTGTGGAGTGTTGGGGTACTAAGCGTGGAGCTGTCAGACTGGGTGTTGGTAGAAATGGATTGCTCATTTCTAGATGGAGAAGTGGTAATATTTGGAATTGGGCGCCCATATGGGCCAGGGTTTGGGTGGATGTCGCCTGAGAGTGCTATCAGTCTGCTGAGGTACAGATGTGTAACAATGTCTGATTTGAATTTGATTTTGGGTGGGAATTTAATTCGGGGATTCAAAGTTAGGGCATAATATTTTGGTTTAATTTTGAGATTTGATCGAGATACGCGTTGACATGTTCCAATGATCGTTGCTATTAGGAGAGTGACGGTGATTATCTGCGTTAGCCCAAGATTAATCCGCGTGGAATGCTGGACTAGGTGAGGCGAATATTTCCTAAAAGGACATCTGAATTGGAATACATTTTGTAGCATGGTTTTCAGAAAGTTAGATCCAAATGCAAACAGTGGCGACTTGAAGAAAAGTAAGCTTACTAATGAAATGCTTAGCGATAAAATGAAAAGAACTCACCCGGACGGCGCCGGCAGTGGTAGTCCGCCATCTTTGAAATTTTGGTTCATGTGTTGCGGTAAAGGGCGTTGTTTTTGTTAGTTGCGTTTGTTGTCGTTTGGTTTGTCTGTTTCTGCGTGATCAGTGGATTATGTTGAGTTGTTGTACCAATTGTGGTCATTTGTTGTGTTGGTGAACATGTTGTGTTGAGTGAAATGTGTGGAGCGATGTAACGGACTCGTACCACACCGACGCATGCGCACTGTCGATAAGAATTTTTGATGGTCCCGTTTTCTTATAATCGTGCAAAACGTTAACATGGTCGCCAATGGGAAACGTAACAGGAGGCTGAACCCTGAACTATGCAGCAGTGTATTAAATTTTTCAAATGTATTCTTTAACATCACAAGTTGTCGCAACATTATTCATGCCCTTTTCTGAACAAAACAGCTGGTAGGGAAAAATAATTTTTGCTTCCAGCTCTAGCAAACAGAGAAATGCGAACTTAAAGTAAAATATGTCACATATTATGAAACAAAACATCAAACACAAAATACCAGCCACACAACCACAGCCTGTTGCGAGCTGACTGAAGTCGCAGAAAACCTACTGATCAGGCAAAGACATGCGATCGAAAATATCAACACCTCGTGCGCAGGACACAGTAAGAAGAAGATCCCTGCACCAAATTTCCCCATCTAGTCACTGTTCAACACTGGTTCTACTTTTTGCAAATTTCTGTCGAGTTGCACTTGCGACCGCCGGCCATTGACTTGACTGGCGCGACCAGTAGTGTTTGTGACATCATTCGTGCGCACTCACTTCGACTCCGCCTGGTGACGCCACTAGTTGACCACTGCCCACTTGCGCCACTGCCACAACTTAGATTTGCTGTGTAGTTTCAGCACATCTTTATTTAAATTGGTGCATTCCTAATTTTTATCAAGAAATCTCTTAATCTCGGTTGAATATAATTCCGGATAGCGTTTACAATGAAAATGTGTATAGAAACACAATAACGTTCGTTTTTGTTTGAAATTGTTACGTTTCTCAATTGCCTGCTGCAATGACGCAATAAGTCGTATACAATAGAGCACCGAAGTGTGACGTCACGTTGGTATGACAACCGGCTCGCTGGTTCTCAACACACATTTTTTAGATAGACTTTGGTGATATCACTGATATGCTGAGTGGCGCCACAGTCCGAGAGTGTGCATGGGTGAGATCGCGTTTTAAAGGTGAACTGGTTTAATCTGGCGTTGACTTCAGACGCGTTAATTATCGGGAGTATGTCATGGCATTCGTGCGATAAACGCGTCTGTAAAAGCATGTCAACCATTTTGGCAGTCCTGGCTACACTGCCTACGACGTACAAACAAGTCTGTATTCAGTTTGAAGAAATGAAATTTGTATTTTTCATTAAAAATTATAATTGCCATACGGAATCGTTAATCTGATGATACCATGCTCTTCGCTGAGATTCTCTGAAAATCTGGCTCTGCAAAGTGTTAACGTAATCGATCAAATGTTATAATATTAAAATCAGCAAACTCCTATTATCATTCAAATTTTCTGCTAGGTGGCACCACTGCTACGTGTCGATCTTGTTGGAGTTCATTAGTGCAAGAAGTGCTGACATCTGCAGGCTTGTAGTGACATATGCGGGTGTTTTCACTAGATTGATTGATAGGGGCCGGTACGTTCCTCCATGGGTAATGTTAATTGTCTGTTATTGAAGATTCAAAAGTAGCCTCCTATGAGGTTATACTTCGGGTGACCTTTTTCAATCACCCGTGGTTTCAATCCTGGTTTTTACTCCATCTCGGTTTATCCAGCTATGCACCCGGCTTTGGTGGAATTAAATGAACTGAATTGCCTACGAGGTATGGCTGAATACTTCCCAGATATGTCAAGTGCGTTCACATGAAAGTGTTTGACGTATTGATCCACCCGTCTTTACGAACATTTCACACAAGTCCCCTAGTTTCTATCGCTATAAGATTGCTAGGCCATCTAACGTCCACAATCAATCATTCACAATTAATCTAAGCACGCTAAGCCTGGACAGAGCAATTTCGCTGGGAAACAATATACAATGTCGTACTAATACCCAACAGACACGGATATTTTGCGCGGATTTTCGGTACGCGACCTCATCTAAGTCATTACATTTCACAATGGGTGGTTTGCGCGCTGCATCCTAAAACTAATTAGAAACGGCATTGACTGCCCGTTCAGTCGAATCGAATCTGGACCCAACGCAATCACACGGACAACATAAAACATTCGTTAGGCAATAGGATCGGAAATAATTATTACCGGTAATCCCGTTTGTTAATTGCCAGTCGAGAAATTGCCAAGACAATAATGTTCTCTGATTGTTACAATACCAATTAATGTCGCTAATTCGCATTCGGAGCGGAACACGAACGAGGCAGATCTGGTCACGTACGCTGATTAAAATCAATCACCCGCAGAGGCTGTGATTAAATAAAATGCTTTATAATCTCATAGACCAGTATTCCGTGTCAAAGACCTGTCTTCGTTTTCCACTACAGGAAATAAGTCAATATCAACATCGAAGTATCTTTTTTATTGCTTATGTCATACATAAAACATGCACGTAACACTATACATCATTCGATAATATTATAATTAATAATATTGAAAATCAATGTCGTTGTTTTGTACAACATCTTTACAACTGTTCGCGCGACAAATCTCAATATACACACATGTACACGGCTGAAAATTTACAAGTTGGCAGATTAACAATGGCAGTCGTCACAATTATACGAGTCAAAAACTCTCAACTACATAAATTGGTCTACATACTGTACACCATGTGGCAGCACCAGACCACCAGCGCGGGAAACGTTCAACAACGCACTAGCCAAAAATAATTACCGTTCACGCCGACGTTTCCCGTGATCGTAAAATATTTCCAAGTTTGGAAAAGACTGCTGTAAGTAAAAATTAAATGAATGTTTTGCTAATGCATTCAACTTCCGGATATGAGAAAAACGCATTAGCTAATGTTTGGTAAATCTCACAAGCGTCCATGAAAGAAAGGACAGACCGACATAAATAAATGCATGATACTTTAGAACACAAAAGCCCCACTTCCACCCACTTAACAAGTAGACAAAACCCAAAGACCAATATGTATGATTGCAGTCTCCACCCAATATACAGCCACAACATTACCAAATTTCACCCAAAACATCAAATTAATATACACAATTTTAAATTGCCTCTTCCAAACAGCAACAAAGAAATACATGATTATAGTTATGCGCATTTGATTTCCTAACACCACAATCAAATAAAGTATGGGCTATCTATCTGGCCCAATGACATTTTATCAGTGTCTGGTTTCTATGGAAACGTGAAAGAAATAATTGCACTGGCATATTTCCTGTCCTCTCCCAGTGAAGTTAATGTTTCCTTGGCGTGATGTTATTTAGTTTTGCCAACAACCACACCTTTGAGTGTTAGTTGAGAAGATATTAAACCTTCCTCCTCAAATTATTTAGCCCACAAGATTGTTGATCAAAGTTTTAGTGTGAATAGTTTAAATAAATCGATGCATTAATTAAAATAATCAAAATAATCGACTTGAATTGTTAGATTGGGTAACTTGCAAAACTGCAAATAGCATTATATACAACTTGATAACTTTTTGCAGAATTTTGACCGGATACGGTAAAAAATAATTTAATGTCAGATGACTTCAGTAAAACTAAATAACAAATTTGTACAAATTAGCTAGCATGTCATACTGGATATTAGGTAGGTTATTTTTTTGTGAGTCTGAAACAAGACAAAAAAATCAAATTGAGGAGGATCCTTTAGCATCTGCCATCAAATTGCTTTATAACAGGTTTACTTTCCTGGTAATATTTAAGTTATATTTTTAGCACCTTCATTTCAGGGTTTTATAATTTATATTGTTTATTGTCCATTTACGCCCTGTCCTATAGGTTTTTCTTTGCCAGATATATAACATGTGTGGATATGTTTTTAGGCATGATACTCTCAGCGGATCAACATCTGAATTGTCGTTTCATTCAACATTTACTGCTACCGTCCTTTGAAACCCAGACATTGCTGCTGTTCTTCGTTTGCCGAGCACAATCAACCCGGCTCTGTCAGTGATGACACGACTAGCGTGACTGTCCTTTCTTGTGTAACTGTCACGCGGCTGAACCACATGACAATGACACCCGACTCCAAATACTAATCGAAATTACTGCAAATGCTGTTTTCCCCAACAGTGTCCTTGAGAACTCCATCTTCTGCTTTCCATCACCAAATTATGCCACTTGCATTCTGTATCTCGAGCAAAGGAGAGTTCAAAACCACACCAATTGAATTCTGGGATCATCTCAGGTGAATGGAGAAAAAATGACGATGAACAGCTATGACCACACCGACGCCAAGAACATTGCCATAGCAACACAAGTTCCTATCAGTTCCTTGCTAATGCAAAAGGTAGCTTTTTCTTGAAATATGTCATTAACATGTTACGAAGTGGTGCAGCAAATGCACTAGTCGCCGGTGTTCTTCGCCCCACTTATCGACCGCCACCGCACAAGACGTGTGCCCTTTTCACAATGACAACTCTCAGAGAGATCGGCCACAACAGAGAATGTCTAGATACGACAGTCGCCGGAACAAGTCCGATCCAGTCACCGCCGTCGTCAGTCCGTGACCAACAAATGGCGCCAGTATTACGGCACACCGTGTCCAAGCAATGCGGCGCCTTGAATGTGGTCGTTGCCACGAAAGAACTGTACATGCGTGCACACACGCACGTGATCACTTGCAACGCTATGTGGAGGTGGGGCTCGGACTTCCGTAGCCGCTTGAGGCATCGTCACTGAGCATCTGTGCCTGACGCTTGATGTGAGACAGCGCGTTGTAGTTGTAGGACATGCTGGCGAACACCATGCGCTCCTCATAGTCGTACTCACACAGGATCTTGTTGTCGCACATGTAGAACTTGTCTCCCACGCAAAACCTGCAACACACCGCCTCAATCACTCACAACACGACACCTTCAACATGTTATTATGAAAACAAAAATACCTCACTGTCTGTCTGTGTATATGTGTGTCTGTCTGTCACTCTGTGCGTTACTCCATCTGTCTGTCTGTCTGTCCATCATTACGTCTGTCTGTTATTCTGACTGTCTGTCACTCCATCTGTCTGTCTGTCTATCACTCTGTCTGTCTGTCACTCCGTCCGTCTGTCACTTTGTCTGTTTGTCACGCCGTTTGTCTGTCACTCCGTCAGTCTGTCACTCTGTCTGTCTGTCACTCTGTCATAAAATAGTTCCCTTGTAAGGCACAATAATATTCTACTATTTTGGACAAGACATAAAATGTGTAAAATATAAACAGAGAATGTTGTACTCTTTTGCTTATCATAACAGCTACTACTTCACGAACAGTTCTACAATGGCTTACATAACCTGCAGCTGAAAACAGGTGCAGCTGCTAATGAAGAAATCACACCGTCAGATGGCAATCTGAAGAGATCTTACTGGGCATGACTGTTCAAGGCTCAGAACAGGCTTACTGGATTACTGGCCGTCCAGAAAGTCAGCGTTTACGACCAAGAACAAAGCGAACTAATTTCACACCTTTCATAGCAAGAACAAAGGTTTCATATAGCGCAACCCCAATTTCCCACAGATGGAAGAAAGTGGATTACAGTTCGAGCGACAATTGATTGTTGAAGTCGTCACAACGTAACATTATCACTCGTAACCTAGGCAGCAGCTTGTGCGTTGGTCGTTGTCGTGACTGGCGATACAAGGAGCAACTAATGAGATCTGACTAATCAGCACCTATGCCTCAGTAGCACGCGGAATATCTGGCCACTGCAGCCGCCGAGTGGTACATAATCAAGGCAATAAAGAAACGAATGAATAAAACAAACGCTGTGCACATGACGGATATAATAACTGCAATTCCAATTTGCAGATCATCTGGAAAACTCGGATTTAATCATACTCGCAAATATTAGTCAGAGGACGTTGACGGGGGCTACACTGCTAATGCCACGCAATTAGCATCTTGCAAAACATGGAAGAAGTATTCGTTCTTGGATGCCCATGACTTGGACTTTTGTGCACTTAACTGTAGACGGTGGGAGCTCGGGGGGGGGTTCAAGGAAGGGGAAAAGTCAAGAGTGGGGAAAAGCTTTAGTTGTATAATAAATATGGAAAGTATGTTGTCTACAAAAAATTTCAGATTTGTAGCATAACAGCTCATATTTTATAAAAGATGTAAACAGATTTATGATGTTCTCAAATACAATTGTGCTATATATTAAAATATCAAGCTATTAAAATACCCAACAAGAGGTACTTAAGAAACTACCTACATTATGGAGGTTTGGAGTGGTTACACAATCATAATAAATGCACAACAGAAAGTATGACAAGAAGTGCCAACTAACAGACCAACCGCCAAGGCACTACCAAGGTTTACCCCATGGGTTGGTTTCTTAATGTTTTCACCCAACTGTTGGGGGGTTGATGACCTTTGAACCCACCTATGATTGCACTGTTGGCAGGCGAAACACTCGAGGTGGTATACGTTGCCCCGGGCTCGCATCACCATCTCAAAGGCTGGAATCACCTTCGAGCACACGGAGCAATAGCCAGTCGTCCCAAATAACCTGAAACACAGGGAAGATTTAACAAGATTGCCATACCAAACTACGAGTTCCAGATGGCAAGTGGACAAGGAAGCCATTGGCTTATCGAGAGTCCAACAATTTTATGTATTGTATGTATAGCCCTTACCAGATATCTGTCAATTTTATTTTTAAGCATATTCACAATACTATTACTACTACTGAACTTCAACCACAGATCATTGATGGGCCCGATATTGGAGAAAGCAGGATGAGATCAAGGGACCTGACTAGGTGAGGATTAATTATGAACTGTGTTGACACAACACCCCCCCCCCCAGTCAAGATGTTTCTGATTGGAGAATCATCTAACAGGAAATAGGAAAAAAATTAAATGTGTAATTTTTTCAACAAATTACAATATGTTTCATGATGGCAGAAGACAAATATAAAATTATGTTTTGTATACGTTGAGGCAGTGTATTTGTGTTTATTGTTTTTTGGGTGTGCCTTTGACAAGTGATATCCATTAGTCATGGTTGTAATTTTTTTTTAAAGCACCCCATAAATAAATAATTATTTATTGTTATTTTCCTTTTAACATATTAACAACACTGATGCAACAAACAATGCATCTGCCATAAAATGCATTATCAGTGCTCTGTACATCTGCATGCACACGTGCAAGCGTTTATCCACGCTTGAATGCACACAACAGGCTCGAGCACTAATGCGATCGTTCGCTGTCATACAAAGCCTGTCCAGCCAAGGCCCATCATTGCCTTGTTTGCATAATTTACGATGAGGCATAAATGTTTTAGACGGCCACAGAATAGCTGTCGCCGTACGCGGAGTTGTGGACACGTTTGCACACAAGAATGTTTTAAAATGATAGCGCGACATCCGCAATCGCGATGAGACGCGCCAGAGAATGCAGATGAAATATGGGCTGCGTGTGCGCAAAGCAATTATTCGACGACTCAGTTGGACGTGTCCCCATCATTGGCGAGTTGCCCCAATAGTGCTTTGTCTTCCGTGCTAACAGATTGGATGGCACTCCCGATGGATGCAAATGGCGGTGGTGTAATCCGACTGGTGGAGGTCGGTTAATCAGAAATTTTCGCCCACTTTAATTTTGCAATTTTGCGTCGGCCCCTCTGAATCCCTGCAAGATCGGACACTGATTGCCTGTTCGTATTATTAAAGTCGTCGTGCGCCTCGATCCAAGATTAGGGAGAAATTAAGTGCAGTCAATTAGACGCTATATTTGTCCTCTCAATTTGGCCGGTTTCATCTGCGGCCACTCGGCAGCAGTAATTGCAAAAGGGATCATGTCGGACTCCTGGCGACTTGTAGTGCTTTGGCAAAGAAGCAATCAGCAACATTCAATCGGCGATGTTCGTCTAAGGAGGAGCGCAATATTGGAATGCTTGGTCACACGAGGCAAATAATGCACGGGAAGCACATACGTGCACACGTGAACATGCGAGGTCGCTGCACAGTGGCAAAGTACACTCCAGGTGCACGCTGCGTCCCCCATGTTCAGCCCTACTCATTTAATCTCTTTCTCTAAAGATGTTAATTAACATCAAGGCTAATTACAAATTTCAAATAATCAAGGTCTTCATTCATTGTTTACCGATGAACTTGTTCACACTGACGGGATAACTGTATTTCAGTCCTGTGATTAAGTAATCCACCCTCACAAGAAACAACAGAATCATCCAGCGTATTCACGAAGGCAACCCCTGGAGATAAGCAGAACAGTGAAATGTATTTACGGCCAGGGAACGGTGGCACCGTCGCTGGCGACAGCTGCCTTCATTAGACTGGCAATTCGGGTGATAATAGCCACTTTGAAATCTCGGCACTGATTGGAAGCATCAGTAGTCATCAAGAGCAGAGGCTGACACGTTTAACAAAGCTCATCTATACCATTCCCAACCATCTCTCCAAGACCTGCCGCCGCTACCGTAATCTACCCAGTGAACGCCCCGTACTATAGCAGTCACCCTAACTCCAGCAACCCCTTGTAAGAATACACATTTGCCTAAACTACTTCTGTATTGAGAACACCTGCAAATACGGCAATCAGACGGCTCTAGTGCTTTTATGGCTATACTAACCTAAAACTTTTTCTTCAATTTGCAAATTCTGTTCAGGCCAACACTGCCCAAATATTTTTGTGAGACCAATGTCTTTCTGCAGCTATTCTGCCAACTGTTGTCACAGTTCTTCCCCCTGCCCTTAGTATTGTCTTTTCCAACCCGCTGTGCCTCTTAATGTGGCGAAAATATTTCCGTTTGCCACTTGACAAAATTACACAACCAGTTTTATGGTTCATGTAATCCATTCAATACTGATACGTTGCTCTAAACCAGCCACCACACCAACAAATACACTAACAAATAAGCTCACATAGCACTCCCGCTATTACCAGATCTAGCACCACCAAGCTAAAATTCACCAACTTTCTGTCACCTGCTCTACTGCTCTGAACCTAACCCTAAACGTAGCAAAATCAACCACATCTACGACCATAGTCACCACACATCACTGGCAGTCATCCTCACATAAACTTCCAATCAATTCCAATCTCGTCCCACTAAATTGCCCCCTGAATGAATCGGTAGACACCCTAGGGTGCTTATTACACTGACTACGGTATCCCCAGCTCTGCAGGCCTCATTGCATCGAGCAAGACAAACGAGGCTTGCCACGGAACAATAACAATTTCCAAGAGGGGATTTTCTTTATCTGCGGCTGGATCAACGGCTGTGTTCTCCTGATTGTGCAGAAGCCTGCCACTGACAGACGATGTCGTTTGTCAAACATCTGAATTAACTCGGTTTCTGCGCAGTCTTAGGCAGCGCAGTATTGCCAGATTTTCCAACACTATCCAATCTGGTGTTTTTTAGCTTGATTTTCCTACGCTGACCAATCTGGCAGTTTTCAGCCTGATTTTCAAGGCTGTCCAATCTGGTGAGGGTTTTTTAGGCTTATGTTCTAGTGACATCCAATTTGGTGTTTTATAACATAGATGAATAATCGCTGGATTCTGGATAACTTAATGGCTCCCCGTCTACTTGCCATCTGTAATTTTTTACTTTTTACGGCAATCATGTTACATCTGGTTAAGCCTGGTTTAAAAAAAATCTTTTTTATCTGTAAAAAAAATCTGGTATTAATAAAATCTTGTTGAAAAAACATGGTTAAAAATATTTTTTTTATCTGGTAAAAAAACCCTCATAACATATGCTCACCTGAGGTAGTCCCTGCGACACAACAACAGGTTGGCCTTGGTGAAGAGCGTTGAGCCAACCTCGCCGAGTCGACAGTCGCAGCAGCTACATTTGAGACAGTCCTCGTGCCAGTACTGCTCCATGGCCTTCAGTAGGTAGCGGTCCGTGATCTTCTTGCGACAGCCGATGCACTCCCGACACTCGACCCCGGCTGCTGCCTCATTGCTCTCCTGTGAGATCTGCATCACTCCTGTGAGGGAAACAGACTAACGGTTAAAGGTCCTTCATCAACTCCATTTTTTAATCATTTCGTTTCAGAGACATTTCACTAAAAATCTAACCTATCTAGTCTGAAATCATTGGATAAACTATTTAATTATTTTTGACCGTCTAGTGAAAATTTTGCCCAAAAAAATGGCAAAAGTGGTCCATACTTTCATAAGTTACCTGATTTAACAGTTTTTCTGCAACAGTAATTATCCCCATTTATGTATTATGTAGTTAGATATATGCTACTAATCAACCTACAGGGTTGTATATGGTTCTCCAAACTCCTAACCACTTATTATGTTTAAAAAAATGTTTAGGATTGGGGTCACAATTCTATAGTAGGGGTCACATTTCAATGGGCACATTGCTATGGAAAAGTGACCCTTGGGTCACAATTCTGTATAGAAAAGCGACCCAGGGGTTATATACCACACCGGTTCACAATCAAAACGTTAAATCGAGCCCAGACCGATTGCATTATAAATGATAACAGGCTACATTATGATGGCATGTTTTCTCGATTCTTCGAAAGACAGTTACAAAATAAAAAAGTATATGACGGCAAGCAGACTGATTAAAGGTAAACATAGCAGACCAGATCTCCTATATTCACATAGATGGCTGTATTCATTACTTAACTAGTAATCAATTATTGCCTTAACGAGGGTTGTGGTCGTTATTGAATCAAGGCTGGTGGACAAGTAATCCAACACCGGCTCAGAAATTCATCTCAAAACATTGCTGCATGATTCAAATCGAAACACAGTTGACTGCACGGTGTAACAGTGCTGCACCATCACTGTGTAGTACCACACAGTTCCACTAGGTGCTTGTAGCCGTTATTTAATCAAAGCTGGCTGGACAAGCCATCTAACACCGGCTTAGAAAGTCATCCAAAAACACTGATGGGTGATTCTAATCAAAACCCAGTTGATTGCATTGGGTAAGGGTGCCAGACCATTTCAATTGACATTGTACAGCGATGCCAGTAAAAAGGCTGAGATGTATTTGCGGGGACATAGAGGTTGATGTATCACGTCTATGACGGTTGGGTAGTTCAAGGAGCCCTATGGTAGATTAAATCTGTAAAATGTGAGGTGTTAATCTGCAAAATGCAGTATATCCAAGATGTGCACTTCAAGATAAATTATGTTTTCTGTTGCATGTAGTTAAATTATTGAAAGGAAAACCATTATTTCATCAGTCAATAGAGTGGCGGGTTACACGTCTTGCTGCAAAACACTTTCACCTCCACCACTATCAACTTGATGGTGGCACAAAACACTTTCACCTCTGCCACTATCAACTTGATGGTGGCACAAAACACTTTCACCTCTGCCATTATCAAGTTGATGGCAGCACAAAACACTTTCACCTCTGCCACTATCAAGTTGATGGCAGCACAAAACCACCCTTAACTAAATTTATATGATTTTTGGGATTTTTGGCACATAACAAGTTATTAACAACAAATTTTATGGATCAACGCTTCACGCACGCACGCACGCACGCACGCACGCACGCACGCACGCACGCACGCACACACACACAATCACACACATATATATAAACACACATCACTAAGTTTAGATGCACACACACCAAAATAATGCATTTTGCAGATAACCGCTTCATACACATGCAGGCACATGCATGCCAGGCGATATATATTGACCATAAATGACCTACTCTACTACACAACCAGTGAATCTGGTGGGGTATATGCGTGACACCCGATCATTTGCTAATCAGTCTGATGGCAGGTGAAATGGACAGTCAATGTCCATCAGACGACGTGATAGAACACCTTCGTTGTGCTGCCGTGACAGGGCTGCTCTCTACCACTGTTACAGCGAACTATAGTCGATTTGCTAGAGTGGGTAATCAAATTGAATCGGCATGCGTAACGTCAGCCCTCTTGCTCAATCGATGTGGATTTGAACAAGGCTGAGGGTGATTTACTGATTTATGGCTCTGTTCAGGATCAATATTTTAACAGACTTCTTTTTAAAACAAAGTATTCTTTCTAATGCAAGGCAATCATCAACAGCTGTCGTCAATAAAATGTCATCAATAAAATAAGTGCCATAATGGTTGTGTAATCGACTGGTGTGGACCGATTGTTAGCATGGTTGCATCATTGGTGCAGTCTTGGTTTCATGTGTTGTCTGTGTGGTCGTAAATTAATGAGTACGGCTTTAATTTAATTGGTAATCAGAAATGATAAACAGCTGTTTTATTAGGAATTAGGGAACGCCTGCATTGTAAAGGTAGTCTTAATTTAGGAAGGATTGTATCACTGCGTTGGTCTTAATCTGCTAACGGTCATATCATCAAGGTGGCCTTATTTGAAAATAGCTGTACCATCAAGGTGGTCTTATTCGTCAGGCAGTCACATTCTCTGAGACTGGTCATGTCTTAAAGGTAGGCTAAACTTGGGAACAACAATTGTCACAGCAATCTAGATATAATTGACATACAAACTCAGCATTGGCTTACCAAGGTTATCACCGAAGGCAACAGCCTAGCTGTCGGCAAGGTAGTCTTCAGTTTACACACTTGCTGTGATTACGTCATTAATTTTATCCGGATCATAAATGCTGCTAAATATTCATAAGTCTTGTAGAAACTTGCTACTAGAAGAACAAGAGCATCCTTGCAGTGACGATACCATTTACACAGATAACACTGAAAGACATGTCAACCCAGGCAACAATTCCCCCAGTGCGGGTAGTTCACTTCTGTGTTCATGCATTAATGCCAGTGAGTGGACACATGTCTCCAAAAGATATTTTGCCCTGTTGGCTCTCACATAATAATACATGTATCGCTCCTAAGTGATCGGAAACCCAAGTACTGGCTCAGAGGCGCATCAAAACAAAAGGGCTTAGCAATCTCGTAATTGGTAAACAGTGTTCAAGTTGCAACAGATGGATGAGTATGGTTGAGAAGAATGCCTACACACACAAGCACTTGTACACGCACGCACGCACGCACGCACGCACGCACGCACGCACGCACGCACGCACGCACGCACGCACGCATGCACACCTTACATGTAAGATGCTTTGTGGCCTTCAACGAAATAACAAATTCAACACTGATCAAATAAACATCGCATAAAATAATAAACACCGCACACAGCTGATGCAAACAGCTCAAAGTATGCATTTGCATATTATTTATTGTAAAATATTTGCAAAAATACACAGGTCGTCCAAGGGCCAACAGACAGACAACATGTGAACAAACGATAGTCTTGCTATCCGAAGGGGTAGCAGAATAATAAAAATACACAGGTCGTCCAAGGGCCAACAGACAGACGACATGTGAATAAACGATGGTCTTGCTATGATGCTATCCGAAGGGGTAGCAGAATAATAAAAATTCCTCGTGCAAAATATGATGTGCGTACAATGTGAGATGAGTGTAGGACAGACGTACGACAGACGTGTGACAGACATGACAACTGCCTTGACACAGGACTCGTATCAACAACTACCCCTCAACGGACCTCTCCGTGGCTATATGACAACGCCACTCACCTGAATCTGAGCCGCCACCAGATTCACTCTTCCATCGTCGGAATCGACTTTGTGAATGCCGCTCTAATTCTGTGTTTTCCCGATGGCCACTGCCGATTCACACTAACGAAGTTCTATGGCACAACACACGCCGTCTGACAGTAATGATGTGATTCGGTGCATGAACAGTGTCGAGACGCGTGAGGGCACCTGTGGCTTGGGAAGGCTTGGCTGCAGTAAGTGCTCGATGGTATCGCAGTCGTGACATAATTACATTTGTTAGCAGTTAGTACTGCTCAGTGATCAAAGTGGCAGGCGTTCGCAGCAATTACATGTGATCGTTGTATGGTGGCGACAGCTAGTGGCACACGAAGCATGCACGCACACCCCGTTTATGCATGCACTAACCATGTGTCATAGTAGACAGCAGTGCTATATATATATATATATACATATATACATATATATATATATATACATATATATGTATATATATATATACATATATATATGTATAAATAATAGTAGAAGACTGGAAGTAGCAGCAGTATTAGTGTAATAGTTGTCATGTTAGTGTTGGTGGCAGTGTTAGTGTAACAGTTTTCATGTTAGTGGTGGTGGCAGTGTTAGTGTAATAATTTGTCATGTTAGTGGTGGTGGAAATGTTAGTGTAATAGTTGTCGTGTTAGTGGTGGTGGCAGTGTTAGTGTAATAGTTTGTCATGTTAGTGGTGGTGGCAGTGTTAGTGTAATATTTGTAATGTTAGTGTTGGTGGCAGTGTTAGTGTAATAGTTGTCATGTTAATAGTGGTGGCAGTGTTAGTGTAATAGTTGTCATGTTAGTGGTGGTGGCAGTGTTAGTGTAATAGTTGTTATGTTAATGGTGGTGGCAGTGTTAGTGTAATAGTTGTCATGTTAGTGTTGGTGGCAGTGTTAGTGTAATAGTTGTCATGTTAGTGTTGGTGGCAGTGTTAATAGTAATCACCACCATCTCAGCCATTGTCAGGCCACTGCAGGACAAAAGCCTCCCCAAGCTGGTAATAGACAGCTATAGGGTGATACAATAACCATAATTACTGTGTTTGCATCAACTCTGCAGAAAGTTACAGATACAACCAACAAACATCTGATTCCTCTTATTCAAAACCTGCACCTTGAGGACAACCAACAAACCAAGGAATCATCTCAACACACTGATGCATGACACTAAACCATCGAATACCCCTGGTCAATCCTGTCTCTCACAGAAGTCATCAATCCAATCACTGACAACACACTGATGCATGACACTAAACCATGAATACCCCTGGTCAATCCTGTCTCTCACAGAAGTCATCAATCCAATCACTGACACCACACCCCCTAATGTGGGACCATCCTAATAATGGTTAGCATTAGGGTCCAACAATCTACCCGCTCAATCCAACTACCCGCCCCACCCCACATACCCTCTGTTAGCTGTTTACATAGACGGATTCATGCACAAACCTTTGTAGAAGCGTGACATCTCTCACACCATGTCGCCAATTACTTAGCTCAACAAAATGTGATGATGACACCATTATCATCAACATCGTCATTGCGGAGACAATGTCGCTAATGGCGAGCGAGTCTTACGCATTCATGTGCACTTAGCTGGCTCCCTCGGGTGCGAGCACTAACAGAATTGCATCGATGACAAGCTCGACGCGCTGCAACGACGGTGTGACACAACACGGGGCCTGCACAAGTTGTGCTCGTTAAGCTAATGGCTAACGAGTCTTCCCATTAATACGAGCAAGTCAAGTATATTATGCACGGCACGCTAATCACTGCCCAGGAAAATATCCTGCAGCAGTGTTACCTTAAGCTCTTGATCACCACTAATGGAATTATGATATTCTAACAGTTTTACGCTGGATCTTACATTAGCCGCCCACACTGTGCAATTCTGGGAATGTATGCACATTAAGCATACATCTCCCAGACACCGACAGATAACGAGGATCAACAGTTGCGATCCATTGTCAATTAGCCAAAACAGTGCTGCCTCCTGGTGATCAATAAGGTGTCTTAAAACTCCATGATTAAAGAACTATCCACCCTGAATTAAATTTTCAAGTCTCGTTTTAGAATAATTTCGCGAAAAATAAAACCTATATAGTACCAACTATGACATGCTAGCTGGTTTGTGCAAATGTGTCGTTTAGTTTTTGCAAAATCACCAGACAAACTATTAAAAATGTTTGACCGGATGCAGTCAATATATATATATATATATATATATATATATATATAAATATATATATATATATATGGTAATACAAATAGTAAAAGTGGTCTGGCTCTTTATATTATGACATTAAGCTATTTACACTTTGGTAAGTTACCCGATCTAACAACCAAAGATTATTCTTTCGATGACGTTAACAAAAGCACACACTCAGGACATGCACATTACTTAAACTGCTTATGCACTAAAGATTTGAACATCAATGAATCTGATTCACAATGGCTTAAATAAATTGAGAAATGAGTTTTAATTAATAAAAAAATCCTGCCCAGTTACGTATCATCACCAGCTCTGGTAATTAGGTAAAGAAATCCTTAGAATCCAATCACTGTCAAGTATATAATTCACACTAATTTGTCTTCTAAGATCTACACTCATAGGTTACACATCAACTTTGGCACTGCCAGCAAGGAATTCGCATAATCACGCAGACATAATGTTGTTGATCTCAACCATACATTTTACAGAAATGCTTGTCACTTTATGCGTGTGACCAACATGCACAACATCTAAATTAATACTCTGACTATTATATTACATCATTTTTTTGTATACTGATTAAATCTTTATATACCTCGTAGTTATTGTCATAGTATACCCTACAGTATCTGATTAAATCTCCAAATGCACATGTAGACAAAATACTGTTGCCTTCAAGACTTCAACCACACTAATATGCAACCTCTGAAGGCATTGATATTTCACAGAAAATTGTCAGCCAATTTGTACGAGTGAGACACTGTGTGATTGGCATTCACAACATCCAAATTAATATTCTCTCTATTATATTCACATTGATTATCCATTGACCACACACGCAGTATAATATGGGAATTAATATAACTAATTAAGCTGATTAAATCTCTGAATGAACCTCTGGCATTATGAAACTTACTCTAATAAGTCATCAGGATATTACAGGTATAGAGTATATTTTAATTAACACCATCTCATGCTGTGAGACTTATTGACGCTGTGGCATTTCTACACTATTTCAAAGCAAAAGTCTGCAATATCCAGACATTATACAGAACAGAACAATAAATCTTGTATCAGTAATTAATGCAGTAATATGATAATGACAATAGATCTAGGAGACTCCTGCCAAAACCAATTTCTGGTCGCTATCACAGGAACCCCGTACAAATTATTTGATTATCACTTCTTTGTATGTATGTATGTTTGTGTCTGTACACTTGTATGTTTATTATCATGTGTCTGTACGCTTGTATGTTTATCATCACGTGTCTATACGTTTGTATGTTTATTATCATGTGTCTGTACGCTTGTATGTTTGTCATCACGTGTCTGTACGTTTGTATGTTTATCATAACGTGTCTGTACGCTTGTATGTTTGTCATCATGTGTCTGTACGTTTGTATGTTTATCATCACGTGTCTGTACGCTTGTATGTTTTTCATCACGTGTCTGTACGCTTGTATGTTTGTCATCACGTGTCTGTACGCTTGTATGTTTGTCATCACGTGTCTGTACGCTTGTATGTTTGTCATCACGTGTCTGTACGCTTGTATGTTTGTCATCACGTGTCTGTACGCTTGTATGTTTGTCATCACGTGTCTGTACGCTTGTATGTTTGTCATCACGTGTCTGTACGCTTGTATGTTTGTCATCACGTGTCTGTACGCTTGTATGTTTGTCATCACGTGTCTGTACGCTTGTATGTTTATCATCACGTGTCTGTACGCTTGTATGTTTGTCATCACGTCTCTGAATGCTTGTATGTTTATCATCACGTGTCTGTACGCTTGTATGTTTATTATCACGTGCCTGTACACTTGTATGTTTATTATCACGTGTCTGTACGCTTGTATGTTTGTCATCACGTGTCTGTACGCTTGTACATTTATCATCACGTGCCTGTACACTTGTATGTTTATCATCAAGTGCCTGTACACTTGTATGTTCATTATCACGTGTCTGTACACTTGTATGTTTATTATCACGTGTCTGTACACTTGTATTTTTATTATCACGTGTCTGTACACTTGTATGTTTATTATCAAGTGCCTGTACGCTTGTATGTTTGTCATCACGTGCCTGTACACTTGTATGTTTATTATCACGTGTCTGTACGCTTGTATGTTTGTCATCACGTGCCTGTACACTTGTATGTTTATTATCACGTGTCTGTACGCTTGTATGTTTGTCATCACGTGCCTGTACACTTGTATGTTTATTGTAATGTGTCTGTAATCTTGTATGTTTGTCATCACGTGCCTGTACACTTGTATGTTTATTATCACGTGCCTGTACGCTTGTATGTTTGTCATCACGTGCCTGTACACTTGTATGTTTATTATCACGTGTCTGTAAACTTGTATGTTTATTATCACGTGCCTGTACACTTGTATGTTTATTATCACGTGCCTGTACGCTTGTATGTTTATTATCACGTGCCTGTACACTTGTATGTTTATTATCACGTGTCTGTACGCTTGTATGTTTATTATCACGTGTCTGTACACTTGTATGTTTATTATCACGTGCCTGTACGCTTGTATGTTTATTATCACGTGCCTGTACGCTTGTATGTTTATTATCACGTGTCTGTACACTTGTATGTTTATTATCACGTGTCTGTACACTTGTATGTTTATTATCACGTGTCTGTACGCTTGTATGTTTATTATCACGTGTCTGTACGCTTGTATGTTTATTATCACGTGCCTGTACGCTTGTATGTTTATTATCACGTGCCTGTACACTTGTATGTTTATTATCACGTGTCTGTACACTTGTATGTTTATTATCACGTGCCTGTACGCTTGTATGTTTATTATCACGTGTCTGTACACTTGTATGTTTATTATCACGTGTCTGTACGCTTTTATGTTTATTATCACGTGTCTGTACGCTTGTATGTTTATTATCACGTGTCTGTACACTTGTATGTTTATTATCACGTGTCTGTACACTTGTATGTTTATTATCACGTGTCTGTACACTTGTATGTTTATTATCACGTGTCTGTACACTTGTATGTTTATTATCACGTGTCTGTACACTTGTATGTTTATTATCACGTGTCTGTATGTCTGTATGTTTATTATCACGTGTCTGTATGTCTGTATGTTTATTATCACGTGTCTGTATGCATGCGTGTGTCAACTTATGCATGTTATGTTTTTTAAATCATCGAAACAATTGATTTTGGTCGTTAGTAACTTGGTAAAGTGTGAATTACATCATGTCATAGTACATAGAGCCTCATGTCATAGTACATAGAGCCGGACCAATTTTGCGGAATTTTTACTGGACCTGGCAATAAATTAATATTCTGTCTGATGGTTTCACTAAAACTAAATAACACTTATGTACAAACGAGCTAGCATGTCTTAATGGATACTATGTATGTTTGATTTTTTGGGAAATGATTGGTAAATGAGACAAATGAAAAACTGAATCGCTGACGTAGCTTTAACATAAGACGACAAATAACAATGGAAAACCGAAGGAAATTCACAGGAGCAACCAGGCAGGTGGCACCATCACCAAACTGCACACAATGGAATAATTTGAACGCACATCCACCCACCATTACCTTATTCGGCAGAGATATCACACATCCCTAACCAACGATGCCTCACAAATTATCTCCCACTTCATTTTGAGAATTTCTACGTCATGAGCGGTACTGCCAACAATAGAAATAATGTTAATTAACACAATCAGTGTCCCCTGCGCTCAACAGATCCAGTCAAGATAGGCATTTAATTACGCTGGCACTCAGAAATTACTTATTATTTCCTGCAGCGTCTAATTACAATTGCCCAGTAATGAAAAGCATGTTCTAATTAGCCGCAAATTCTACCTGTTTGTGCAAAATGACAGACCCTAATTATGGGTTGGGCACACGCTTACTTTGTCAGCGGTCCTACCCTGACACTGAGCCTACAATGCTTCTCCAACGAGATGCCACAGGGAGGTGGAAATAATGAGAGCTGGACAGTTCGTAATCAAAGAGTCTCAGACGATTTCTCCGTGGTAATTAGTCAGGTGAGATATAACTAGAGGGTTGTATGGAGAAATCGGAGCCAGAGCCATAACTTGATGGCTTTTCCAGGAAACAACATTTAAAATTGCACTTGCTGCAAACTGTCAAAACATGTCAAAGCTATTATGACATCACAGCATCTGTCATTCTGAGTGGTCTGCCATCTTGGCTCTAAGTGAAGCCAGTGTGAGATTGTAATGGCAATATAGATCTGGGTACATAGTTCAGGGGGTCCTCTTTTATATCACAATGGAATCTGTATGTCTTTAGGTGCAAAGAATTTGCTTATTTTTTTCCAGTAAAACAAATCGAATTAAGTAACACAATTCAGACAATCGGCCAAATCTTGCTTGTTAATACAATGTACCTATTAGCCATACCAACAGATTTTTCCACCACAAGGATAAGTACAACCCACTGTCTGCCCAAGCATAAATTTTTTTGCTCATTTTTGTATAGTTATGCGTTTAAAAAGTACAAGACAAAAGGTGTGAAATAGTATTAATTTGATGGCAAACACTTGGTATGAAAACTCATCCAATGGTCCAGACATTCCTAGCTTGTTTACTCCACATTCTAAATCTAATGAAACTGAAAGCCCCCCCCCACTGAGAACAATCACCCCCAGCATTGATGTGATATCCATGTGTAATTTAATGAACGTGGATTAAATGAACACATACACATTAATCCGTCTCTGTAGGTTCCCTTAAGTAATTAGATGCCTTTGTTAACAGCACCTACCATCTGAACGAATCGAGCATCGCAACAAATGAAATTACTTTCCGTAATGAAATTGAACTGCGTTGGTTCCCGTCGTTCTTGGAAGCTCAGGTGATCAACAATTCAATTACATGATTATAACCCGGAATCAAAATGAACTGGACAAGGTGTAACCAAATTCTCAGTATTTATAAGTATATATCGAACAACAACAATATTATGTTACGTGCAACCAATTATGTCTAAAATGCCTTCGAGAATAGAGTATCAGTTGCCAGCTCAAGCTGACAGCTATCATGATATTGACAATCTGTGAAGATATATACAGACAGTTTATGCAGGACCCACTTTGTAGATGAAGTCGAGCAGCGGTAGTGACAAAGACAAAACGAAAACGTCGATATGATATTGCCAATAAGCAATAACAATGACTGTTCATAAAGACATGCCAATGTTATGTTGACAATGCCAACTTTGCAATGAAGAAAACAGAGTAGGTGATTGTGTAATTCGATCATACACGCCATTCACGATTCCTTCAATTAACTTGCAATATGCAGTGGATTTTAATCTGAAGACTATGTGAGATGGAAGGTGAAATGTTCAGAACTTGTAATGGCATATTTTGCACAGGTGTCATATGTCAAAGCCGACCTATATATATATATATAATAATAATAAACTTTATTGATACAATCATATCCAGAGTAAGACCCTGTTCAGGAGTGTTTACATTTTACAATAAAAGATTAAGTATATAAAAATACCGTTGGTAGTTAAGCTATTTGAAAACTTTTAATTGTCAACAGTTACATTCAACTAAGAATATAATTTTTTATAAATAAATAGATTATTAAATATTAATTAATAAATCACTAGAATATACATATATATATATATACATATATATATATATATATATATATATATATATATATATATATATATATAACAATATATATATATATATATATATACAGAGAAAATATATATGTTGGAATATGAATACCGCCATAAGTTGCATGTATCGTGACATGAACTGTATCATGACTAGTGTTATATATAATAGTATTACATATATGTATGTATGTATGTATGTATATATGTATGTATGTATGTTTATATATATATATATATATATATATAACACTAGTCATGAAACAATTCATGTCACGATACATACAACTTACATGGCGGTGTTCATATTCCAACATAAATATTTTCTCCATTAACAATCTTGGTGATGCCTTCCATAGTGTCATATTCCGTAGTATATTATTAAACGTTAAGAATAAAACAATATTTTTACTATCAGCCAAGTGACTGATGCATGTATGACAGAGGCACCTCTAAAAGTGTGACAAAATTCAGATCCACAAAAAAACGTACCTGCACAAAACAGCTCATTCAAATGCTCATCCGGAATTTTGTCCAGAGGGTGTGAGAAGGAGTAGGCATTGCGATTTCAGTACAGATTCAGGGTAGCCCTAGATCCTGCTTTCAAGAGAGTTATCACAGGGCCAGGTGTCCAGGAATAACCACAGCCTCCAGTCATCTACATTGCCAAAGCTGAATTTAGGAGCAAGACAACTGCCTTCATCTGGCCTTCCTAGAGACATCTATTACACCCACCCCTCTGGCCCTATCACCAGGGGTACAGGGAGCAACTGTCACCAGCTGCCCTCTCTCAATGCCCTAATCACCCTCCACACTGGCTAATGGGGGCACAATGTCCAAACAGCCCTACCCCTAGAAAGAAAATCAAAGTGCACAATTACCCTCCAATCAGGCCCTTCCGGAGGCTATGACAACTCTGGCAGCTGGTATGACAGATACATTAGAAATTGTCAATTAAGAGTCTGGTCAAATTCCAGGGGGGTTTCTTTACCATAATATACATTTCAAAATCAAGCAAATGTCATTTTATATTAAAATAAAAAAAATTGTCCAACAATATTCACTTTGTAGCAATTTCCTACTTATCCCACTATTTCATAAGGTTTATGTTTTATATATACGGGGGTTGTACGTCATTTTATTCACTATGGATGGAAGCTATCTGAACATCCTTTGTTACTAAAAACTACGGTAGGTAGGTGTATTTCACACATCCTGCAGAGAAAATACCCAGTTGCTCACAAATGTAACGCCATAAACATCATCGCACCTCAGCCACACAACATACAGTGTATGAAGAGCCTTCCAGACAGATCTATTGACTTCCACCACGACGACAGCCGCGGTGCAGTGATTTACACATAAAAGCTTCATGTGTGATTCTGTACTTTGTAAAAGTATAAATCAGCATTTCTTCTTGAGAGTCATACAAACGTTGACGGGGTGTGAGCTATCCGCGACCACGAATGGACTTCCTACTGACATACCGACAAGGCAGTGTTCACTAACACCTTACCAGACATGCTGGTGGTGCTCTGTATGGGTGACGAATGCACAGTGACGAATGCACCATGACGAATGCACTGTGACTGAATGCACCGTGACGAATGAACCGTGGAGTCAATGAACCAAGAATGTGACACATAAAACGTTTTCAGACAAACACAAGAATCCTGTTAAATTTATGTTAAGCCAAATTCCAAGTGGAAATCTTATAATATGAAAATCTTTATATTCGTTATAATACTATATTATCTTTATATTCGTTATAATACTATATTACAACAATACTATATTACAACATACACTTGAATTGCAAACCTGTGCAATTATTCGTATATAGTTATGTTGTGCATACATGTTTAGGTTGACTCCTGACTAACAATTTTCAACATAAGTTGATTAGGTGATAGCATTATCATACACATGGTATCTGCGTAATTACGACAATATCCTGTCCTGCGATACCTTGATAAAATAATGATAGTTTTCTGAGAATTTTCTAAACAAAACAAAGTAATCATAATAAAGACAGCAGTTGCAGGGTACAAATTGTGTTCCTGATAAAAAAAATTTAAATGCTGCAGTGATTAGAACATGGTCAGAGGAACGACGTAAAACACACAAATGATTCTTGGAATCAAACAGAAAAACCAATGACATAAGACGAAGATATTATTTGCAGTTAAAAATGAAAAAAACGACTAGAAAGAGATAACATCATGTCTTATACAACGAGAGTGTGAGATATGCTACAAAAATGTACAAAAACGACTAAGAAGAAATCCTCACGGAAAACTGACCAGATGATTTCGCCAACATATGTTCCTCCATACTCTGGTAACCTTCCATAAAGACAAAGCACCTTGTCTCCGTTCTTCCAAAGTACAACCTGCAATGTCCCACACTTGAAGTCCTTCCCAAAACCACAGCGAATCTTTAGTAAACTCCTCACTTTAAGAATAACCTTCTGACACAGCACCTGAAGTTAATCTGTTACCTTCAATGCCTCACGCAGCTCTGGCAATGTCTTTACCTTGTCTGCATAAGTCACCACCGCCAGTGTCACCACCACCACCACAGCACCACCTGGCTGTCACACAGGCTGTCACACAGGTCACCAGGTGACTTCCAGCTTCAGACCCCCACCTAATTGCCACCTTTGTTGATTAATCACCAGCAGTGCCCCAAAGGCAGGGAAGCCTCCAACATCCAATCCACAATTTCCAGGCCACACCTCCCAGGGCTGACTGCCCAGGCTACTTAATTATATGTCATAAAAGCAATGTTTCTAATCATGCCTGTTTCTAACCACTGTAGGGCCAATTACAGTTCACCTTCCCTGCATGTAATATGCAGTCAACACAAAGATGTTGATTAGGATTTTGTGGGATCGGTTAATGTCTATGTAAGTTGAGGGGTGGCAATTTATTTAATTATATTAGTTATTGTTATACTTCAGGTTTTGTGAAGTTCAGAGGCCATGGGGATATCTGTACCCAAAAGAAAAACCAATTCTGCGAGGCAGTGGATCATAACATATCAAATTAAACAAACAAAATGTTCGTCACCATCACTGACAGAAGAGTATTCTTAAAGAAAATCTATATTATACTATTCTTAAGTGGTTTAATATTATAATGTTGCAAAATGTTCAATTAAGTATTGCTAAGAATAAGTATCGCCATAGATAAGAAGCATTTTTACTGTTATTGATCTGTTTAAACTTACATGTTCTCTTTAAGGCTTCTCTCGAGTAGCACCATCATTTATGTTTGATCTTTTGTAAATGTTAGTCGTTTAGCTGCAACTGTTTCATGAAACGATAAGGTAATTTTACAGGGATCTCTGGAAGAGTGACTTCAATTAGTAACTGGCCAAAATAGAAATAATATCACGACTAATTCTAACCACATCAGAATCACCCTGGAGTGTTCAGCAAGCAAACAACTTTTTATTGTCAAGAAATATGAGAGTTCAAATCATGGGCAGTGGGCTTTCTGCTTGCCCCAATGAGGGTAATGATGCATACTCTTTCATAAGTACACTGGCGCCCTGCTAGCATCTAACTGCCCCCACTACAATACTCTTCCTTATCAGGGGGTAACTGAACCACCCCAACATCCCCCTGGCTGGGACATGGCAATTAACCAGCTCATTAAGGTGTGGATAAGCACAATTAATCACTCTAGGGTGGAGTGGCAAGAGGGAAGGGGCAGGACTATTGAAGCAGGAAGTTATTTCAGGATCACTGCTTCATTTGACATCATTATTTACCCAGAAGGACTATTGTTGCCAAGTCATGGGTGAAGATAAGGGACTTTGAAGTCTATAGCTGGCCAGATAGATAAAGTGTTGCTGTGAACCCCAGAGATGGATTGACTTGCACTGAGCACAGTGCAACTGTCACCAAATAAAGACATTCAGAGACAAACATATTTAATAGGATGCCCAATTGGACAATTGGACAAGTTTCCAACATATGGGAAATAGTGTACCTAGACAAGACGTCCTTGAAGTCTTCAACATTGCCACATAAAACTGTTGTATATTATTAATTATATCAATGAAATAGATATACATTTTACAGCTTTAACCTTTTAGCACAGTATTAATAGACATTAACAGAACTGTGGATCCTTTACCATGGATTTTTACCATGGATCTTTTACCGTGGATCTTTTACCATAGATCTTTTACCGTGGATTTTTCAATGTGGATCTTTTACTGAGGAAACATAGAAATAAATGAGATAAATATATATACATGTGGTTTAAGATGAATCCTATTCCTCTGCCGTTCATCCCTTTTTGTATTGGTACAGTTTCTCTGGATTCCCTTAAGAACACTCTGAAATAAACCATCAGTCCAGTTACTTGGTACTTGGACTTGTTGGAACTGAAATAAACAAACAAACTACCCACAGTTTTCTACCTTTCCCTAAACCTTGGCTCCTGGATGTCTTTGACAATTTAATCAGAAATCAGACTGCTGCAATTACACCTGTCCACAGACTGGGCTAACAATGCACCACCAGACAGTGAACAGCCACTGGCTTCATTGTTCCAATCAAAACCATGACAGACAAACACCCTGTCATAGGACCATTGAAATAATGCAGGACAACCAGGGGGTGTTTACAGGAGTGACAAATCACTTCCAATGTGGGTAAATAACCCCTTATTGCACAAACTGAGATCACAGTATCTTCAAAGCACTAATCTATGAAATACTAACACAGAAAATGTGTACTTGTTTGGTGGAGATTCAGATGGTGTTTTGGTTAGACAGTGCAAACCCAGACTACAGACATTGGTGGATATATGTGAACAAATAGTCTTCGCACAGTAAGTGCAGTAAAGCTGAATGCCTCCTAAAAGTCAAGGTGGTGCAGGAATGAACAGGTCTGCCAGGAGGTGAAGTGTAAAGCACTTTGAGTAGTCCAAGCAAATGGATACCGAGGTATGTAAGAACTTACATTTTAACGACACATAGAGATTTGCCTTTAATCTTGCGTATTTAAGCAAGCAGACCGAACAACAGCATGACAAAGTTCCAGTGCACTTTAATGACCATTATCTAGGGACCTGACCAATTATCTAGTTCCAGCAAATCATTTTAATAAAACGAACCCATATTGGGTATCAAGCATTGGGTAAACGTAGCAGTGCATTCACGTAGGTCATGTGACTACGACCTTCCCTGCGACAGGTGATTCAAGCAGAATCTCATAGCAGACGAAATTTAATCAGAAACAATCAGGGCCACGCGCGACACAAGAGCCTAATTAATCCATGAATACGTGATGCAACCAAAAACAAAACCCGCTCCAATCGGATCCGTGCACAAACTAATCTACGTGCAATGCAACATGTCGTCTCATTATTCCAGAGATGAATCGCCCTGATTAATCCCTGATTAATTCTTGCATTTATTAATGAAAACGTAACTGGCTGCGAGCAAGCGAACGTGCAAGCACAGTACACGTGCGTGGTGCTGCATGTGCACATGGTCAGTTGGTCTAATGCCTCGCCTGCTGCCTGCTACTTGTGGCATGTGTAATCTGGTTTGAACTAAGGAGCAAATGCTACAGGGAAATCATGACCACCAGAGGAAAGCAGCCGTAATTAAATGTGTATCTTATCTGTCTTCGCTCTCGTTAATCATCACACAACTATAGAGCAGCAGCTGGGAGCTCGCCTAGCATTCTACAGTAGCTGCTTCTGCTACCATTCTTTTGTAACAGCTACAGTAGCAGCAGCTGCACTGCTGAAGCAGCCACAACTAGCAGCAGCAGCAGCAGCAGAACTCTTACTAAACGTCCCCTTAATAATGGTGTTTTAAGCAAATACATTACACGTTTTTAATGTTATGTTCTAACAAAGTGCACCATTTTTGTCAAAATGTTAAAACGTTGTTTAATAGTCACCACATATTGTTGTGTCTTTATTTAAGGACCCGTAAAATATATTTAGATGGTTGTGAAGTAATAATTATGTGAAGAAATTGTATATATGGGTATAGTTGATTTAAATTCTGATTTTTTTTATCCCTAGCCAAAACACAAGCCACAAAAAAAAATGTCTAACAAGGCCGAACTGGCCACAAATATCTAAATCACCAACAGAGAGCGACCACAATACCACATCAATCAGCAGCAACTTTGTTACTGGGTCTTCGGACCCGTTGGAGCTGAATAAAATACAATACAATACAAAATCTATCAAGCTGATATCTTCCATAGGTTCTGTCCCTCCATCCGGAATCCCCAGAAGACATGCTAACTGGCCAGGAAATTGAGAAGAAAATCAAATGTGACATTTGACCAGTGAATTGCTTTGTGGGTGTCTGTTGATGGTATTAAATGATTATTTGGGCAGCCAGACTGTGGTCATTGCTGGGCTGGGGGGGGTATTGTGGGTGGTCATCTGTCAGCACAATGCCATTTGCTCTATCAGAAATAATTGTGATCACCATGGATAGTGCTGGGAAGGAATGAATCACAATAAACACTGACAATAAAGATTTCATCAAGTTTAATGGGCATTCCTATCTCCTGAACTGCAGGGTAAATGTACTGTCAAAGGGGCTTCAGATAGTGGGGCATGGTACCACACCGGATTGAAGTTCACCTACTTCCATATGGAAACTTGGGCAATTTTGGTTTGCCTGTGTCTCCCAGAGGAGAGACTGAAAGTTGTATCTGGTGTCTATGCCAGGCAGAGTAAAAAAAACCCGCACAGGGAAATAAAAGAACCTGTCGTAGACTCACAGAGCCAATGGTAATTTTACAAAAATCCACTCAGGTGTTACATCAGCTGCCGCTGAAACCCTTGCTCTGGTAGTGAAGTGCGCAGCATGCGCGCCTTGCATAGATGAATACAAGCCATAGGAGACAACTAAAATATTATTATCATTTAAAATATTTACCTTTGACACCTGTTTCATCCTTTTGAAGTGCCCTTTTTGAACTTAGAGCTGACCCTCTTCCTAGGGACAACTCTACTCATTACAAGACCTCACTTAAGACAGTGGCCACTGGAGGGAAACCACCTCCCTATAGAGCACACCTTGCTAATGGAACAAACACCTCTGAAGATCAACTCGCTAATGGAAATACGTCTGCAAAACTGAAACCCCGGCACACCTACAGACTTCAGCGAACAAGTGTCTCAACTAACTAACTGACAACCTAACTACAGTCAACAGAGATGGATTAGACCCAACCACAGACACTTTTCAAGGCCATAAAGCGAACCAAGAAGATCATAGCTTTCAATGTCTTAAAATGCAAGAACAATGCGGAGAATTACCTGAGCCAAGAGGGTGGATAGAAGGCGTATGAATGACCCGAGGGAAGAGATTGGGATGCAGTTGAGATTAACAGGAAGAACAGTAAGAAGCCGGACGATGTAGGTGGGGCGCTTGGTACAGGTGGAGGTGACTGAGAGAGGAGAGGCAGTGAAACAGCAAGGTTGCAGGAGAAGGTTAAGACCGCAACTAAAATGACGAGGAAGAAGTGGAGGGAGAAGGCAACCGATAGGGAGAAGGTAGCCGATAGTGAGCAGAGGAAAATGAGAACCAAAGCAGGGCAGCAGAACAAGACCTAGTCGGCCTCATCCCTTTATAAAGGGAATCACGAGTAACAACAACAAAGCACGTCTAAAAGAGCGATCGTACTGCTGAAACTCACCTCGGGAGCAGCAACCAGAAGCGAGCAGAGAGTTGGCACTAGTACAGACACACGCCACTGCTGTAGTCCTCGTTGTCTAACAATCAATCCACTGTTCTACTTGGTAGCCTCTCCCTGATCCACAGTGAGCGCTGCGACTTCCTCTGGCGCAGAGCAATTAAGTTGCCAGAAAATAGCCGATCAGACAGAATTAGCACGATGTGCATCAATGCCTTCTCCCTTCCACTAATGACAACCATTGATTCGCCACCGCTCCATCGCAGGGCAGCGCCACCTGTGGTATCATTTCAATCGAACAAATGAGCAAATCAAATCAGTGAGTGCGCCTTATGACCAATGAGTCATTCTAATCGTAACAGACATGATTTTTGGCCATTTATTTTTATGTGAATTACGTTTCGTGCAGTCAATCCTCATTACTGTCTACTTCATACATCTTGTTAATATTGTCATTAATATTTTATGGTTAATCATGTTCACGTATTTTCGGATCTTCAGACTGAGTTTTAGAAACTTACTGGAAATAAATTTGTTTTGTTTGTGAATATCGACAAATGTCTCGATGAAATAATAAATAGCCAACTTTTTTGTGCCTAAACCCTCGGAAACCTAGCTCAGAGGTGCAGCTAAACAAAAAGGATAGTCAATCTTGAAATCGGTAAGGAATATCAAAGTTGTCAGCATATGGATGGATACACTGGTATGGTAAAAACATGTTGTTTTTGATATAATGACTACAACAAATTTCTTCGCCCATCAATCACGGGCATCGAAGTGAATGCGCATCATCAGGGGATTATATAAATGACTCCCAATCGGGACAGAAGATCCCCGGACGGTAATGCCGACTGGAAGCCGGGAACAGACAGAGGAAATTGGCTCTGTTTATTCATTTCCTTGCCCGCATTATTTTTCCGACTGGCCGTATAATGCCCGTCTTACAAGCGGCAGCTGCATTAGTGAAAAGCATTTTCCCACCGCGGGAGTTTTATGATTGATACGACTCTTAAGCCGGTGTATTTAACGAGGGAGAGTGATCAAGGTTGGAGAGAATGCGGGAAGGACAACAAATATTTCAATTAGTATGCTCGTTATTAGATGTACTGGATCGTAATTATGACATAAGAACTGGAATTATATTGCATAAAGGTATTTCAATCCAGATCAAAAGTGTAAATCTATATGAATGTCACTTGCATGCATGCAATAAGTGACAACATATCAATCATTGCTTAACTACTTGTGTCATTAGGTAACTCTTAACGATGATAAAGAAAGAAATATAATGATCACAGATTAGAACTGGGATATTACCCAGCACACAGGCTTGAGAAAGCAACGGTTGGGTGAATAAATATAGTTAGGAATTAAAGACTAACTATTTTTGAATTAAACAAAGTACGATTATACAACAAAATCATTTACCTGACTCTTACAAATATAAAATTACATAAAAAATATGATAGACATAAATCAAACACGAAATAATATACATTTTAAAGGTACATTTTCATGGACCAATTGTTTATTTGTCTGACTTTGTAAGCCTGGGAAAGAAAGCAAGTCAAATATAAAAATGTTGTATTTGTTTATATAGCACAAAAATCCAAATGATGCTATGTTCAATGAGCTTCCGATGGCTATAATACTAGCAGTAAAAATGTCACTAATTAATTAATAGGAAAAAGATTAGTCTGCTTAATAAGTGTGTAATTAAATCTAATCCATAATAATGACTGGTCATCAGAAGCAATTTATCTAGTGAATCTTAGAACCACGGCTCCAGTCCATGTACTGCCCACTTTTCCTGTCTTTTGTAAGAGACACTAAAAGACCTTGGTCCCATCTACCTGGTGGCTGACTATGCCACAAGTAAAAGACCTTGGTCCCATCTACCTGGTGGCTGACTATGCCACAAGTAAAAGACCTTGGTCCCATCTACCTGGTGGCTGACTATGCCACAAGTAAAAGATCACAAACAGGGAAACAGAAAAACCTGTCGTGGACTCACAAAGCCAATAGTCTTGATCTACAAAAAACCTACGGGCGCTGCATTAACTGCTGATCAAGGCACTTGCTCTGATACTGGAGTAAACACCATGAGAGCCTTGCCTAGCTGGATAACGATAATATATAAGATCACACATTATTAATATTATTATATAATTACCTACCTTCCAATTCCATGTTGCCAGACATCTTCTAGCACCACAACATGCAATACTCCTCAGGTTAAACCTACACCTCACCAGAAAGTTGAAGCCACACATCAACAGCCTGACCAATAACTTGGGTTCAAACTGCTGTACACTCTGGGTCCAAACATCAAAGACCTGACCAGTCAGGGGTCCAGACATCGACTGCCTGACCAGTGGTCTGCAGAAATCAATTTCAACTGACCAGACGACATCAGATTCTTATTTATCCTGCACACAAAAGACTTCAATCGGACTTGATTGTTGTTTTGATGTCCCAGTTGAGGCCAATGACAACGCACCAGTGCTGTGGACCCATTGTTATGTTATACCACCGTTGTTCTCAGTTATTGTGCCGCTGAACTTTCCAGTTTGATTCAAGGCGCTGACAAAGCCGCCCCATCTGATATGGGTGGATATCGCACCATCGCACCGAGCCACACAATACCGAGGCCCAGCGGGCAGGAAAAGCCAGATTGGCGCGATTTACGACAATCGCAAGTGTCGCGACAACTTGAAGGAATGTCAGGATCCCTTACGGCCGTGCTACGGACAACTTCTGCAGGGCAGGATTGTATACAGGAATTTCGACAAAAGAGAACACAGAATTTTACATGTAACCGCCGTGTAGGCGTTCTACACAGGCAGTTCTAGGGGTGTATGTCACAAATGGACGACCGTGACAAGAGAATGACAAAGACCAGAGTGAGACAGGAAGATGTAGTGATACAGGGACAGGAAGCAGCGCAAAGGGAGGGAGGTAGGGGAAAAGAAATAGAAGAGAGGAAGGGAGGGGGAGTCGGAGGAGAGAGGTAGAGAGAGAGAGTGAGGGGAGACGGATGGACGGGCGGACACACTATTGCAAGAGGGTTAGAAGACTGGGAGCAGAGAGAGATCAGAGAAAGACATACAGAGAGACAGGTTCAGTCTTGACAGAACTCTTTCAATTTGAATAAGGCTAGTTACTGCTTACATTTCAGTCCCCTAGTTGCCCTGTTTGATGAATAATAGATGTATGTAATTGATGATCCATCTCTTCGCATCATCCTAATAATTATCTGCCACTGTAAGGGAACACCTTCCACAGCATTTGTCCAAACAAACTAACGGTTGGCACAATTCAAACATGATTCCACGTTACAGATGGTGTGCTTGGAGTTCTGAATAACTGGCAATTTAGAGTTTTTGAAAGGCAGCTGCTATTGACGAAACTATCTCATTTGTTCCATCTTGCGAGCCAGTCTCAGGAGCATATGCGGAAATGAGGTAATTACAAAACACGCAGAGGATTAATTAATTCCTTCCCAAAGCTGCGGCGGTTCCCATAAATCAGTTGTCAATATTGCTTTTGATGCGTCGAAGTACATAACATGAGCGGGACATTTCATGCAGTTTCTAGTACACCAGAGCACCTTTGGAGATTTCACCTTTACATGTAAACGGATTAAATACATATAACACTGGCTAAGTTCTCATCTTCAAAAAGGGGTTATGATTAAAATTTTTATGCAGGCGTTTATGGTCAGGTTTCCAATGCAGATGTTTGCGCAGTCTAGATTACGTGTTACAAAGCCATCAAATTTGCAGTGCAAAATATTGTGAAGAACATACCCCTAATGCTGCGCAAACCCCACAAACTGTGCTCGGGATAGCAACAACCTTAATCTACGCAACCCCAAACTCAACCACTGGTCCGCTACTTACTAAAAACACACAAGTATTAGATTCACCAAACCCATCCAAAACCTTGCCACCTATCACGAGAAAATCATCAGGAATTAACAGTTAAACATCTTTGCGTTAACTTATGCAAACATTGTCTATGATAACACTAGACCCAAAACATGAGTGATGTGTAAGATATCGGTGGACTCCGCCACAAAAGCAGTGAAAGCGCCCCAGTCGCCATAGATAACCCCGGCGCCAGGGGAGGGGGGATAGCCCCAGTGGGGGCGTGTAAGCGGCACACTTTGAACGGCTTCAAACAGCTGTACCACAAAACAATGCTCACAGGTACGGTGCAATCAAGATACACATGCTGCAGCCGAGATTGCATACCTTGATGAGGCCAGCCGGACATACCCTCGCTCCAACTACCTGGTTGGAGAATTACCCTAACCTTGACCATCCCCTGAAGCAGGTTTTTAATTGGCCACAGATCACTAGTTTTTTTCCATTGACGACAGTGTTAATGTATTTTTTAATGCTGTTTGCCAATTTTTTGTTTTAATATTCTGAAAATCAACTATGATTTTTGTCGACTTGCTTGAAAAAATGTGATGCCTGAATTCCCACAAACACACAAGAAAATATTAATTTATTAACTTATATTCTGATATATTAACACGGCTGTGCTCTCATAACACATCTAAAACAATGTACATATAAGGTTAAATTATGTTGTGGGTAACGGCTGGTGGATTGTAGTAAAGAGCTTGGAATAACATTGCTTGGAATAACAAAACAATAACTGTTGACTGCGCCACTTTGTTGGCAGCATTGGTGATTGTGTTGTTTGTTGACTGCATTGTTGATTTTGATTTGATTAGGTCAGACTGGATCAGTGAGACACACAACTACAGTAGTTATGATCTAGTAGTACTTTTATTATTTTCTAAACAACACTCAATAACTTTGCCTAACCAATTTGTCCTTATTAGTTATAGACCACTTTTTAACACTTCTTAACACAACTTAGCAGGAATTAATAGCCAGATTCTCTGCACCTTTGTAGGAAGATCAGCAGCCGTGCGATTACATTAATCTACTATTCCGCTGACTCACCTCGCGTTATGCGATACCACTCCCTTTCTTTACGGGCCCACAAACTCCCAAACCCCAGTGCTTTTACATCTCCTGGTGCGTACTCACCTACAACAGAAAAGGAAAAGATACATGAGTATTGATTAAACATTTAATAAGATTTAATAAGATTGCCATCCAAAGCAAAAACTAGATGACAAGGAATTAAGCCTTTGGCTTATCGAGAGTCTGATGATAATTCATCTATGTGTGAGTCGCCCTTATGAGATATTTGTCAATTTTGTTTGGCAACATATTCACACTGCTAGCATTTGCACAATCAGTAAAGAACACAGGCATGGTCAATGAACATTGGCAACAGGGCAAATAGTGAGTCATGGATTTATCAACAGCGATAACTATTTCAGAAACACTCACACTTCATCACACTTCATCAAACATTTAAATGCCTGAATCATTATACTCATGTTCAACTCTATGAATCATTCCACTTCACTGTTCTGTGTGACAGGACTGTGCATCTTGCATGCAAAAGTTTGGATTCAGCAGAAAGAATTGTACTTGGAACCAAAACTAAGTCCTTAGGTAGGTAGCAACGATGCATAGAAGTCAATGTTGATTTCTTGTTGAATGTTGTTTTAATTGTCATGATCAAAACCCAATCGTAACAATGATTATATGACATTGAGTGGTTGTTAATAAAGATAAGCTTGTATGGTGAATGCACACAACTACATTACATAATGGCATTCAAACTAGACATGTAGGCCAGGCAATTAACCTGAAAAGTTAATTAATTAAATTACAATTAACACAGAAATTCTCCAATTAAATTACATTAAATTAGCCTTACACATTTCTCAGGTCAATGAAATAAAATAAAATTAACCTCCCAAATTTTTCAATTAAATAAAAAAAAAATTATTCAACTGACAATTAAATCATGTGTTGGTAGAACTGTTTACACATTTAAAACAGTTCTAAAAGCACAGGACTTGTAACAGAAGTTGTGTAACTATGTTATAAAGAGATTTGCTCATACAATATCTACATGCCAAGACATTTCTTCATGGCGCATTTGATCACATTTTAAAAGTTGTAGATACTTGTTAAAAAAATTATTATTTTATCTGAAAGGACTGAAAAGTTGTGGCTGAAAATTTGCTGGTGTGTGGGGGGGTTTCCTCTTATATTCAAACACCAAATTAACAAAACACACACACAAATTATATATCAATAGGTCTAATGCCCCATAGGTCCACTTGGCTGCAAGTTGCCAGCCCGATTTGCAGAAGCCAAGATTAGCCATCAACTTATCACCCTACCAGAGGACATTCTATTGTCTAGGCCTTCTCTCTAATTCATAGGTGTTCTGTGATGTTCTCCCTGCCATTCACACATGCCTGAACCTGATCTCTCTCAGGCTAGTGGCTGGAATAGTGACTGCAGGCCTTCTGGAAACACCTGGATAATATGGCTGCGAACTATCCAATAATATTATTAATTGTTAAATGAGCACTTAATTGAGAGTTAATTGGGAATGTGTACATTAAATAAAATTAGCCCTTTTGGTAAGGTTAATTAAATTAAACAAATTAACAATTGAAATTAACCCATGCATGATGTAGGGATATGCATGTGTGCATGATTTGCTATATGCATGGATGCATGCATCGACTTGACATACAACTAAACAAGAAATAACAACAACATTTGAATCAAACTACAAGTGTCCTTCAAATGTATGTGAAATGTGTCGGAAATTGACAACTAACACAAATGACACATACAAGCGTTGACTGCGATGACAATATAAACCAAACATGTAACAGCAATCTGGGCTCACGTACACAACATGACAACAACCAACAGTGTGTTCCCCCTTCGCCGACCCTGGACCCCGATACATGCCCTGATAAAGATGTCATTTGACTATCTAATGAAGCAAACATTCTTCCACAGACCGCCCTTGGTTGTGATTGACTCCAGACAATAGGGCGGTGCCCGGAGGGTGAGATCGTGACAGTGATAACAAGCCAATGCATACTAGTAGGGTACATTGTAATACATGACTTGTTGTCATGTATGGCAAAGGTAAAGGCTGTGAGGCACTTGGCTAACCGGACTCAACACTTACACTGACACCTGTTTACTCATACAGACAACATTCTTGCCTTGTGTGTAGTCAGTCAGCCAAGCTAACTTGTCTACCTGGTACTGTGAGCATTCACACAACACAATCACAGCCTGGTTGATTCAGATGTAGTTTGTGCAAACATACGCAAAACATATACGTATCAGTACTGTAAAGAAACACCTGTTTTGTGCGTTTTATTTATTTAACATTTTTTAACTTATTTAAAATTGATTTTACTTCATTGCTAGCACTTTTGAGCAGGTTTCTACCAGCATACTTAGTGCATTATAAATTAATTTATTAATTAGTTATAAAACACTCAAAAACTAGACAAAAGAGCTCAAACAAACCATTACATCGGCATCATCACTTTTAAGAATAGATAACAAATCAGTTATAAAAAGCACAAATATATTGGTTAAAAATCTAAAGAAAAACCTTAATAGTAATAATTAACAGTATTTTTCTCAGGAAAAAATAATGAAGGTAGCCACTCTTTCTATCAGGTGGACAGTTCGATAGCATTCATGCAGTTTAGAAACCATTATCAGAAACCACTTTTTTATTTTGTGGTCATCTAAAATCTCACTCATTTATGTAATTAAGGCACTGCAAATAAAAAATATACTAAAAAAGATCATGTACATATATAATCCAGAATTACACAGCCTCACATAGCAGCAACACAAAGATTTTTCCATAATTATTAATCGTAGGTTTTCTTGTAAATAATATCTTGGTCATTACAAAGCCTCTCCTAGTAACCTAATAAATAACACTTAACGTGTAGCTCAGTTTTCCACACTGATTTGTTTATGGATGCTTACCATATACATAACCATTATATCCAACAGTGCATTTCTACCTTACCAGTAGTTTTATAAAACTACTCATCTATGCAAAAACAGGAGCTTACTCTCCACGCATAGAGCTAAAGCTGGTTTTGCGCAAGGTAATATCCTCGCCATGTTGAGACGATTGTTTACATCATTGGATCAGGTCATGGCAATTTTATATCAAAATAGGATAAGTTCTATTTCAAATGATGTCGCTGCGATGCATCGCCGGGACATATAGTTTACTTGGGCGATCAAGCCACAATTTAGTCGTTAGCGATGGCATCACCTCATAGCGGTGACGAAATAGCCTTATGTATAACCAGCGAAAGTAACTGCATAGTTTTAAGTAGGTGACATGAAACCGACCCCAACACTGCATGATAGGTTTGGAGACAGTTTTACAAATATTGTGCTTTGCTGGATAAGCCCCCATTTTTTTTTAGCCAAATACAAATTGCTTCAGCCAATTTTTTTACATTTATCTAGACAACAAACGCTGATGTATTCTGCATGCTTTTCAACAAAATGCTGGCAGCCAAATTGGCTTAAATGGGTAACTTTTTCTTAGCCAAATCCGATGTCATGTGGCCTATGGCCTAAATGGCCATCGGTAGCGCTACAAGGTAAAGGTATGTCTTATTAAAATTTGCCTTATGGGGCCAAATAAAATCTTCTTTATCTGTATAGGAAGTTTTTATTTTTAGGAACACATCTTGAACAAAACACTACTGGCTGAAATGTAATAAACATTCTTTGACAAACTTTTGAAGCAGAATGGCACCAATCTGTGGTGTTAAGTGGTACATAGATAGACACAACCTTTTCAAGAACAATTTCAAGGTTGCATAGTGATTAAAACTGTATTAGATTTAACAACTATTATTATCATAACTACTTTATATTATTTACCTCAAGATTAATTTTAAATATTTTTTTATAAATGTTTTTTTAAAGTGAGTGCTATTGATTTCAAGTAAACTTAAAAACTTCAGACTGAGCACAGCTCACTAGAATAATCATTTCAATGGTGTCAGAAAGTTCATTATTGTTATTAATAACACAGCATATATGTGTTATAAAGGCTATCACATGCATGTTATGGCCAAATTATACACAAGCACACATATACAATTTATAGCATAATTGTACTAAATCCTTCTGACTTCCTCTCTATATATGGAACATTTGACCATTTAATCTGACACACAAGTATGGTAGGTCTATTATAATGACATATTGCGTCAAACATGAAATCCAAGTAACTGCGACCCACCCACCACACGAAGCAGCCAGGATAGGATTATTATTTACTGCCTTGTGGAGTTGCCATGTAAAAGCAATGCCGCATTCATTAAACCTTCTCACACAATATTGCCTCACCTTGTAATCTCCAGATCACCTCATGATCTTCACTTGATTTACATGTATTACTACAACTAATAATCCATTACCTTTTATTAACTTCACTCAGTAACTAACTACACTCAGTAACTAACTGCACTCAGTAACTAACTGCACTCAGTAACTAACTGCACTCAGTAGCTAACTGCACTCAGTAGCTAACTGCACTCAGTAGCTAAATGCATTCAGTAGCTAAATGCACTCAGTACCTAACAGCACTCAGTAGCTAACAGCACTCAGTAGCTAACCGCACTCAGTAGCTCACCGCACTCAGTACCTAACCGCACTCAGTAGCTAACCGCACTCAGTAGCTAACCGCACTCAGTTGCTAACTGCACTCAGTAGCTAACTGCACTCAGTAACTAACTGCACTCAGTAACTAACCCAGCCTAGTTTGATTATGCAACTGCCAAATTTCTCCGCCTGATGTAACTTATACTATGACTTATCTGGTTGCATTAACACCAATTCTACCAACTTCGTCAACCTTGACAGAAGCCGAATAATTACACGCTGCGTGGTGAATGTCTCCTGTAAGCAATAGCCCATTCATTAAACACTGCAACACAATATTACCTCAACTTAGTGTCTCGTATGACACCTTACAATATGCTTGGCTGTGTCATTTTACTGTACAAGTAAAACACAATAATTTAAAGAAAGCTTTGTATGACAAGGACAGCAGAATCACAAGGACAGCAGAATCACAAGCAATAATCATTTTCCAGTTGTAATGCTAATGCTTGTGATGAAAAGAAGAATTTTTTTTAATGATTTTTGACATTTGTTGGCATTCAAAACTAAAAAGTTATATATTAATATAATATTGAAAAAATACAAAAGTACATTACTTATGCATTCCAGAAATGTTCAATAATCAGAGCCCACAAGGAATGAATAAATGTGTTTAATGTATATTGTAGATGAACTCTGGAACTTTGATTATTCTTGTGCAACAAAATTGATGAATAATTTTGTTTTGTGATTACATTTGTACAATTCCTGACTTCGGAATTTTACTCGAAAAATGTAAACTACTAAATGTCAACCAGGTTTTTTGGAAGCAAGCCACACTGCCGTTTCCTCACAGATGAACGTTGTACTACAAATGTACCAAAAACATTGCGGAGCATGTCAGTGAGACTCGCTTGTAGAATCTAATGAACAGAGATTTAAGTTTATCTACAATTACATAAAATGTTTGTCTTTGCCAGTCTGTCAAAACAACCCCAGCAATGAATGGTAGTCTTTTGAATGGTGCAATGACGCATCAAAACATGACAACTGGCACATTAAAAATAGCAGTATGCAGCTTAAATGGTGACATCATGATTCAAGTGGTTGTAGACAAACAATGTCATAATTTTTTATAGACATTAGTTAATAATTGGAGTTTGGTTCCAGTCACATTGTCAGTCATATATGTGCACCATTGTCAGTCATATATGTGCACCATTGTCAGTCATATATGTGCACCATTGTCAGTCATATATGTGCACCATTGTCAGTCATATATGTGCACCATTGCTACCTTTTCATCAAGGATCTAGTTGCAACTAATTAACCTCACTGGCACATACAAATATTATGACAATTAGCAAAATAAAAATAGTGGTCTGAACCCTAAAATGGTTGGGGGAAATAAAAATGGTGGTCTGTACACTAAATAGGTAATGAACTAACCTGTTAAGTGCACTAAGGGAACCTGTCTGTCTGGGTCGCAATAAATCCTGTACAACATCAGACAAGTACATTCAATAGCTGTCCAGGGAAATACTCAGTTCCACTCCCATGAGTTTGGCTGTTCTTCCCCACAGGCTTCATAACTATCGGGAGCAAAGGGGAAGACATCCTCACAAGGCACCAGATCCCTAGTAACAGGGAGTTTCTCATAAGTGTCAAATTGGTTATCATCACTAATATTTACACCGCTTCCAGTGGCAACGTAAAATATGTTAACTATAATATAATAATTTTAGTATCTATTGTAGACAAACATTGTAGTTGCTCTATTCATTGTAATTGTGTTTTATCATTAATATTTTCTGTAACCTTATTCATATTTCTTTGGCAATATTTATCAAAACAAACAATAATCTCACTTTACACTACTGAGTATAGCAAATCACACCTTAATCTTACATAGAAAAAAGCACAGAAGCCTTACTGGATTTCTACTGCCATCTTTTAGATTCTGTTATCATCCTTCCACCCAACTGTCTATCGTCAATTTTTCTTTGCACTCCATATAAAACGTTACTCCTAAAAACACATATTAATTTTTTCCTGTCATTTAACCATACACTTTGGTTTGTGACAGACCTGTCCACAACACAGCTGTCTTACTACCTTTGTGATAACTGTTTAGATCTCATGATTAGTCTTTAACGGACACTGCAGTGAAGAGAAAATGACTGAACACTAATGGGAATGGGTCGAGTGCATGAATGTTGATCAATCTATAAATTGGTAGGCCTTGATAAGAACAAGGCCACATCGATTGCCTAATACGACCAGCTGAAAACATGAATGTACTTGCCTAAGTTCGGCTCTGTACAAACTACGGGTTAAACAAGACCAATGTAAAACTGGCCTTAAAATGCCTCCGTAGCAGGATCTTCCCATCGAGTCAAGGAGAGCTACTATTAAAGCTGAATCATATTACCACCATAAGATGGTGTACATCTTAAGGATTGTCACCCATCATGACCATATATGGTGCACATGTGCTTTTATTTTACATTGACTACATATATATATATATATATATATATATATATATATATATATATATATATATATATATATATATACATTTTATATTGGCTACATAAGGTGTTTTATTAATAAAATGCCTTTCTTTAAGATTTGCAAGCAAACACCTTTTCGGATGGTATATTTCACATTTTTATCATTTTACATTTTGAAGCTCCAGACTATAAAAAGGCTTTAAAATGCTACTTATTTTCAAAATGAGATACATGCCCTAGGCCTATAGCCCTCCGGGGTTTTGGCAAACACTGAGCAGCAATTACTCCCCAGGAAAGCATTGGTAACAACATTATCAAGTAGAATAGCAGACAAGTTATATCACGCTGTTTCAAATAAAACTACCTGTAGGTGTCACTACCATCTCTTCGCACTTGCAACGATCCAACAGTTGGGACTTTCATGGGAACATTTCGACCTCGAGACAAATTCAACATTACAGCTGCTCCGATGAATACTTAGATATGGTTATGCTTGGTAACTCCCACAAGTTTGACGAACAGTAGCCGACCAAAGCGGACTCTGATGTAGAGATACTGCTTCATAGTAAGCCACAGTGGACAACGCAGCGGAGACGGCTGACTTTTTATGAGTGACTGATGGGAATCAGACAAGTAATTACAAAAAAGCTATTAATATTTGGAAAACTAATGCGTGCATTTTGAACAAGGAGACACATTTAGAGAATTGTTCACAGAAACGACATGGCGAAATAGTGATGAATAAATCTACTGTAAACACTAGCCAAAAAATAACATACCTCATTTCGGAATTCCCAGCTACATTTTACTTCATTTACAATTTCACAATCCATAACTGCCCAGTTGTAACATACTATACATACTATACATACTATGCATACTATGCATGTTTCACTGAATTTGAACTACTCGATCTCATGTTGTTCATAAAACATTCCATGTTATAGACACACTCAACTTGCACACTACTTGCTTTGTTATTCTCGTTCAGTAAGCTGTAAACTGGAACTTATTTCTTGTGCATATAAATTATGTTCTGACTTCTTGTGTAAACACCACTAAAAGCTGTAAGCTTGATTACACTCGATTACACTTGATTACCATGTTGTAAGACTTTACAATCTGCAAGGTAAATAAATGGCTGATGCACCTTTGATATGGTAATAAGAAAAGGCCAAGGACAAGATGGCAAATTCAAGAGAAAGCATTAAGAACACTAGGCCAAAACACATACTTCATTGGAGAGGAATATTAGCTATATGCGATATATCTTTATCATAACCATAATTAGATCCCACAATATCCATTCTACAATATTACTTGACAATAATCTTGAGAAATATTTGTTTTGTAGCTTGCTCCATTCTATATGTCAGATCTTTCCACCGATGGCGTTTGTGCCGCATAAGAATAATAACTTATGAATAATAACTAATGGTGTCAATATTTATTATATTAGAGTATAATTTTGTGTAACTCAGGCCTGGTTCCAAAACCAGCATTGTGCTAGTACAGAAAATATGTATCGTAACCAGGAGACGGTGAAATATGATGTCTATATTGGCAATGCATACATACTACAAAGTATCATACATACTACAAAGTATCATGGTCTTCAATACCAGACAACTTATTTTATTAAGTCAATCTCAACAAGGTATGACTACACTAATATTAACAAGGCATAGATTCTCTAATTTCAACAATGCATGGCTTCAGTGAATGACATATGGAGGTCCACGTATGTAAGCGTCCACACACACACACACACACCTATATTCAACCTACCTTCTTCCACGAAATGACGATGACACTACTTAACAGTGTCCGACACAAGACTGACACAAGACTGACACAAGACCGAGCTCTAGCTACAGTGTGCCATCCGACGCTGTCGACTGCCACATTAAGCACCCACTCACACAGCGGCGGCCGCGTGTGCAACCAAGCACAGAAAGCAATCATTTTTCACTGTCCTATGTAATACAAACTTACTGAAATGTGAATTCAAAACGATCTCCTCTCAGTGACGAGGGTCGCACGGCTGCCGCATCATGCCACAGCGGCGGCGGTGCTGGCGCTTCATTACCCTCACAATCTCCCAGCAGGGTGCTTTCCCAATCCACCCCACCCCTACCACAGCAGCAGTCGATGAGTGACACTACCCATTGTCCTTTTGGCTTACCTCCGTGATATTGCGTCTTTCCCACCAACACAAGCACACTAGCACGACATCACATCACTTCCCACGTGCGCCACGATCGAATGCCTTTCACGAGTAAACACCAGCGTCGCTGTCACTACCACCACCGCCACACCACAGCGACAACGATGCTGTATTTATCTTTCATTACAGATCGTTATTCTAATGAATTTGTTACCAATCGTGATTTATCGGCGGGACCGTGCATTCTGCGCATCACTTAATGATGCCACTCGCAACTCATCAGTGCCCACTAAATAATCGCTTGTTGGGCAGCGATGCCGACGATTCTTTTTCTTGCTGATTGGCAGCGGACGGTCACTCCTGCCACACGAGTACTGTTACCATGGCGTTTGTAGTGTCACGCTCGCTACATTTAGTTACACAGCACCGATACGATTATGCTAACTTTATTACAAGTCAAACTGTAAATTGTCACCAACTTACGGAATAAAAGTCCTGCAAATGACACATTGCAGCGGGAATGAATGTCATCCTTAGTGGCTGTAATTAGGCTGCATTCAGTGTCGGGTAGTGCCACAAAGAGATGCCTAATGACAAACACGATTAAAGGTTTCAGTACGTAGTTACAGTTGACACCGTCAGTGGTGGTGAATCATTTCTTTCTGGGGCGTCTCAATGCTGTTACCCAAAAACATGAAGTATAAGTAATTAACTTAATAACCTTACAGGTTATGCCTTTTAAATGTAAGGGTCTAAATTCGCCAAATAAAATAGCAATAAAACAAAATAATACTGGGCGAGAGATGAGTTGCATAAGTTTGCTTTGAGGGGAGATAGCCCTCCCACACTCTCCTCCCTTAGCGTCACCCCCAGTAGGACCCTCCTTCCCCCTAATACTTTAACTTTACCTGTGCTGGTGCTATAAAAGCATAACCCATTTTTCTTACAAGTAACTTCCTGTAGAAAGTGATTTCTTTAGTTGATACAGATTTGCTGTTCTGACTTTGTAGCATTCTAGACAACCAACTCTGGGCAAGTTGTTCTTGCTTACAAAACATAACACAAAAATTGTGTCAAACAATGAAGTCTCAGTTGCATGGCAATACATATATCGTGGTCACTACTTCCAGTTTTCATTTCGTGGCAAAATGTCCTGTGGCGAAACGTCCTAGATTCAACACCATTACTGCAATGCATGCTGGGTAAAATAAAGCAAATGGCACAATCTGCCAGACGTTAATTACTTGGGAGTATGTTAAACCTCTCTGAATAAAATACAGCAAACAGAGCGTGGAAAATCTGCGGAAATTACTTGAAACTAAATGATCCGAAACTAACTCCCCGCAATAGCTTCGGTATGCAAACGAGGTGACCCTAGTAGACCTGGTAATGAAATTAATGGAGTGCACAGTGTCTGGTGGAGATTATTTAAATTACAGCTGAATTGGATCTCCACTCTTGGCAGTGATTTAATGATATACCACGAGATTGCTCCATTAAGCATGCAAACCAGAGTTAGTTACTCTATTCCCCCCACCCCCACCCCCCCCCACTAAGGAAAACTGGCACATCAATAGGGAGCATGATATTTAACAAGGGGATGCATGATTAGGGACCACATAACAGGGTCACCCTGGGTCTAGTAATAAACAGAAAATGGGACAAGCAAATTAACTGGAAACACAGGATGTGGACTGCAGAATGGAAATTGCCACAAATAAAGGAAGAAAGAGCAGTCCTTCTAAGCGTACCCATACTTCAGTTTATCAAAGAGACTGCATTTTTGTTAAGAATACATCACGTTTTGTGTTGGTTGCAACTACAAGACAGATGGTGTGACTTTTCCAGGTTTCCTAGACAAAACCAACCATTATCATATCATGTTACCGAGCAATTTCAGTAACCAGATAATTACATAAAATGATAATTGAACTGCTATTTGCATACTTTGTAGAGATCCTTTCCTAGCATGTAGTTGTAGGTCAGCTTCTCACTGCTAAAGGAGTCAGACCACTGTTGAGAATTGCATTGGTGGCCATGTTAACGTTTTGTCTGATTATAAGAAAACATGACCATAAAAAATTCTGAAAAGTTTTCACAGCAACTACCATCATCTCGTTGACATGCTGATGAAATTTTATAAAAATCACATACCTGGCCCATAGCAGAAAAATTCCCATAAATCCCTCCGCCTGTTAAACTCTCAAAAAAATGCACCATTTCAGAGCCAATAGCTTCTACGAACAAACCTGCAAATATGCCTGCTCAACTGCACTTATGTCACATCATATGAATTGTTTAAATTCACATATCGCAATTTAATACGTCCTACATTCGTGTGAAACAATAAACAGGAAGGTCAACAGTGGTCTTACCCTTAAACCAAATCACTGCTAGCATTCACTTTCCACACTGCAGTTATAACACATTAGTCACTAGGAGTCAGCACTTGTAACACAAGTAATAGTACGGCACTCACTGGCAGCCAATGAGCCTGCCACATCAGAAATGTCTCCTAAAATTATTAACAAACGGTAGAACCATGTGATTGATCAGTTTGTGCTTAACAGATTTAATAACAACAAGTCATGACTTGACATTTCCCAGTTGTGCCTGTGCGGTTGTACTTTAAATATTTACTGCTACCGAATATAAACATAATCACGTTCTCATACAGCACATCATATATGATATGTAGTATATGTACACACAGATGTTTGTTTTTACTCAAGGGAAACTACTTAGACAACTACCTACCAGACAACACAGGGCTTTTCATTTCGTGCAGGCCACCTTCCGCCACTGTATCACATCAAAGGCTATCGCCAGACTCAACGACAAAACAGGAACAGCAACTAGCGTATACAACTGTAGGGTTTCAGAATCAGTGCTACGGTTTAGAGCACTGTTTCTTCCCGTTAACCATGTTCCCACTTCACATGCAACAAAACAACGGCATCTTTTTCAGCAGTCGACCACGATGGTTTACTCATATTTTTACATCAGCATCCATTATTGCGGGCGAAACTACAATGTAGCTTTTAGGTCAGACGAAGGTTTCCGCTGCACCACATTCTAAGGACTTCCTGGCTCGAGAGGTTGGCATTCAACTGGGCATTACACTGAGAGCTTTTCTGTGTCTGCAGGCCGGCTGCGCCACGCCTGATTGACCTGACATCTACTGGTCCTGCAGCACCCGTCCAGCGACAGTGCATGCTCAAAAGTGAATTGGTGATATTCATCAATTTAGTGAGATGCACTGGCATTACGCGTGCGCTTGTGCATACAGGGCACATGCACATCGCAGCGAGATGGGAAATTGCATGCGTGTGTGTATGTGCATGAGCAAATGTGCGATTGTATCAAAATTGTGTCTCACTTGACATTGATTCAACGAGACAGTAATTATGGTGCAACAACTTTGGAGCTGTTTCACTCACCATAATTAGTATTGTGAGACCTGGGCAATAAATAAGTGTATGGAAGAGAGATTAGCAGCAATACACGCATGACAGGTAAAAAGGTTCTTCAAAGAGCAGGACAGCAAAACAACACATGATAAGTAAAGAGGTTCTTCAAAGAGCAGGACAGCAAAACAACACATGATAAGTAAAGAGGTTCTTCAAAGAGCAGGACAGCAAAACAACACATGATAAGTAAAGAGGTTCTTCAAAGAGCAGGACAGCAAAGACAATTACTGAAAACGTTAAGAACACAGTATCAATTTCTAGGATGTATATTAAGAAACAGTCAGATTGAAAAACGTTTAAATATTGCAGAAAAATCGAAGGACACAAAGTTGGAGACAGAGAATAAACTGCATTAATAGCCTAAACAAATGGCTTGAAAGACCAGCCAGTGACATCCAGCCACTGGCAACTGTAGATGACAGAATTGTTTGCAGGACCGTAACCGTTAATGTCACCGGACATGGCACCTGAAGAAGGAATATGTTTTGTTTCCACCGTAATAGTTGTCTTCCTCACACCATCACTATACTAAAACCCCACTGATATTCCAAACCCTTCTAGTCCATCCACTCTCCTCATCCATCTCCCATACAATGCAAATCGATGGAACATAAAATCAAATGTCGGCCAATTTCACCAGAAATCATGTAGCAAACACAATCATGGCATATCAGCACAACCACGGAAGTAACCTAGACTGACCTGTCCACTGGTGGCGGTTCTTGGCAACAAAGATGTCTAGGCCTATTTTCTCTGCTTTCAAATAAACTCAAATTACGATTCTGCAGTTTCACGATGGTAATTCCGGGCTAGTTAGCATTCCATACTTCTTCCTAGCCTCCACTAATTATAATATATTGGTGTCGAGATTAATGCTGTTGCCATTGCGATTTAATCAAGTCGTCCTAATGCAATGCCAGCGCACAGCCGTAATCGAACAGGGCCATGCATGTTATGAAGTCCACTGCGGGACATGCCCCAAAGCATGCTGGGTCGCTGTGGGCAGCAGGGCACTGAACCACCAGGGATCCCATCTCACTGATTCACTACTGGCAAATTAATTCTTCTGTGTGCATTATGGGATATATACTGCATACCCCCTACAAGTACATACCCCCTTTCTGTATAGACAAGTCCCCTTCCAACACAGACCCTGTTACAGTACAGACTACATACCGCCTTAAAATACAGACTGTAGACCTGTACAGACCCCCTACTAGTAGAGACTGTACCCTTAGAGTACAGATAACAGACCCCCTTCCAGTAGACTCTAGACCTCTTTTATACTGATCCTCCTAATGAAATAGTGCTATTTTTATAAAGGTGTCTAGACATATTTAGCTATACACATATGTAACGGATTACTATAAATTAAAATTACAATTTACCCATTGTTTCAGTACATTCATTAGTTAAAACGCCATTCATTGACAAACTACTTGTGAGTGTCTGAGAAGAGATGCCATCACTTGTACTGCAGATGCTGACCAATTGTAACGACATTAATCTAACCTGACCTGGCAACATGTGGCTACATTACAGCAGGAATAATGTGCCCTATATCTGTCAGGGATCACACTACCCCCCACCAGTGTTGACCCCACATGGACCCCCCATCACCCACAGGATGTGCTGTTACTTCTTTCAACAACATAACAAGACATTTAGAGCAAAAACACATGGGCAAGACACTGCTTTTAGATGTCAAACCCAGAACCTCTACATATGGCAAGAGTTGGGATGGGGTTGGGGGGGGGCATTTTACCAATAAAAATAAAAGAGCTCTTTGAAATTTATGTTTATAGAGCATAGAGTAAATTAATATAACTGTTGAGCAAGAAATGGTAAAAACAGTTCCTAAGTAATCCATGGCTTCATTCACTGGTGTCTAACCACTTTTTATGTCTGACGAAATAATATTTGTTCTTGAGAAAAAAATGTGTTCAAGTACATATATATCATTGGTTACATAAAATGGACTTGCGGACACTTCCTAACTTTCCTCTGTAACTAAACTGTTATGTTTGAATGGTTCCTTTTCAGTGAATCCGAATGGATCCGATGAAAACAGCAGACTTGGGGCCAACTGAAGGTTTAGACATGACTCACAGGAGGAAGTAAACGTGGTGGCACTCCAGAAAGTGTAACACTTTCTACAAAGCAAAACACCCAGTGCTCTGGCATGAACACACCATCTTTGTTCATGTTTGCCAACACCACCAACAAGTCGCCAAATAAAAATCAAATTACCGGGCAAGTGTCGGTGCTCTGACTTTCAGTTGTAGTGAATTACAATTCTGTTGAGTAGTAAACAATATGACTGCCTGTGGGCATGCAGACATTTATACAGCTGACTGAACTAAGGCAATGGAGAATGAATAAAATGGGCAGGCTTTAAAAAGCATGATTCAACCCCCTTGATTGAGTCTGCTTCTTAAAACATTGTAGACTTGCGTGCGTGCGTGCGTGCGTGCGTGCGTGCGTGCGTGCGTGCGTGCGTGCGTGCATACGTGCATTTATACAGGTACAGGTAAGTTCCTATATAGCGCTGTATCCAGTCTTTGGGATAGGTCAAAGCATTTTGCACTGGTAAAAATCTGTTCATCCTAACACAAACTCCACTTCAGCCACACTGCAATTGCTGTGCTAAGACACCCTTTCATCTCTGTCCACCAGCCAGGCACTTGTTTATACAGCTGAGTGAACTGTCCACCACTGTCTGTAGATAGGCACTTGTTTATACAGCTGAGTGAACTGTCCTCCACTGTCTGTAGCCAGGCACTTGTTTATACAGCTGAGTGAACTGTCCACCACTGTCTGTAGCCAGGTACTCCTGTATGCAGCTGAGTGAACTGTCCACCACTGTCTGCAGCCAGGTACTCGTGTATGCAGCTGAGTGAACTGTCCACCACTGTCTGTAGTCAGGTACTCGTGTATGCAGCTGAGTGAACTGTCCACCACTGTCTGTAGCCAGGCACTCGTGTATACAGCTGAGTGAACTGTCCACCACTGTCTGTAGCCAGGTACTCCTGTATGCAGCTGAGTGAACTGTCCACCACTGTCTGCAGCCAGGTACTCGTGTATGCAGCTGAGTGAACTGTCCACCACTGTCTGTAGCCAGGTACTCCTGTATGCAGCTGAGTGAACTGTCCACCACTGTCTGCAGCCAGGTACTCGTGTATGCAGCTGAGTGAACTGTCCACCACTGTCTGTAGTCAGGTACTCGTGTATGCAGCTGAGTGAACTGTCCACCACTGTCTGTAGCCAGGCACTCGTGTATACAGCTGAGTGAACTGTCCACCACTGTCTGTAGCCAGGTACTCCTGTATGCAGCTGAGTGAACTGTCCACCACTGTCTGCAGCCAGGTACTCGTGTATGCAGCTGAGTGAACTGTTCACCACTGTCTGTAGCCAGGTACTCCTGTATGCAGCTGAGTGAACTGTCCACCACTGTCTGCAGCCAGGTACTCGTGTATGCAGCTGAGTGAACTGTCCACCACTGTCTGTAGTCAGGTACTCGTGTATGCAGCTGAGTGAACTGTCCACCACTGTCTGTAGCCAGGTACTCGTTTATACAGCTGAGTCAACTGTCCACCACTGTCTGTAGCCAGGTACTCGTTTATACTACTGAGTGAACTGTCCACCACTCTCTGTAGCCAGGCACTCATGTATACTACTGAGTGAACTGTCCACCACTGTCTGTAGCCAGGCATTCATGTATACTACTGAGTGAAGTGTCCACCACTGTCTGTAGCCAGGCATTCATGTACACTACTGAGTGAACTGTCCACCACTGTCTGTAGCCAGGCACTCATGTATACTACTGAGTGAACTGTCCACCACTGTCTGTAGCCAGGCACTCATGTATACTACTGAGTGAACTGTCCACCACTGTCTGTAGCCAGACACTCATGTATACTACTGAGTGAACTGTCCACCACTGTCTGTAGCCAGGCACTCATGTATACTACTGAGTGAACTGTCCACCACTGTCTGTAGCCAGGCACTCATGTATACTACTGAGTGAACTGTCCACCACTGTCTGTAGCCAGGCACTCATGTACACTACTGAGTGAACTGTCCACCACTGTCTGTAGCCAGGCACTCATGTACACTACTGAGTGAACTGTCCACCACTGCTTGTAGCCAGGCACTCATCATGTACACTACTGAGTGAACTGTCCACCAATGTCAGTAGCCAGGCACTCATGTATACTACTGAGTGAACTGTCCACCAGTGTCTGTAGCCAGGCACTCATGTACACTACTGAGTGAACTGTCCACCACTGCTTGTAGCCAGGCACTCATGTACACTACTGAGTGAACTGTCCACCATTGTCTGTAGCCAGGCACTCATGTACACTACTGAGTGAACTGTCCACCACTGTCTGTAGCCAGGCACTCATGTATACTACTGAGTGAACTGTCCACCACTGTCTGTAGCCAGACACTCATGTATACTACTGAGTGAACTGTCCACCACTGTCTGTAGCCAGGCACTCATGTATACTACTGAGTGAACTGTCCACCACTGTCTGTAGCCAGGCACTCGTGTATACTACTGAGTGAACTGTCCACCACTGTCTGTAGCCAGGCACTCATGTATACTACTGAGTGAACTGTCCACCACTGTCTGTAGCCAGGCACTCATGTACACTACTGAGTGAACTGTCCACCACTGCTTGTAGCCAGGCACTCATGTACACTACTGAGTGAACTGTCCACAAATGTCTGTAGCCAGGCACTCATGCATACTACTGAGTGAACTGTCCACCAGTGTCTGTAGCCAGGCACTCATGTACACTACTGAGTGAACTGTCCACCACTGCTTGTAGCCAGGCACTCATGTACACTACTGAGTGAACTGTCCACCAGTCTGTAGCCAGGCACTCATGTATACTACTGAGTGAACTGTCCACCACTGTCTGTAGCCAGGCACTCATGTATACTACTGAGTGAACTGTCCACCAATGTCTGTAGCCAGGCACTCATGTATACTACTGAGTGAACTGTCCACCAGTGTCTGTAGCCAGCCACTCATGTACACTACTGAGTGAACTGTCTACCACTGCTTGTAGCCAGGCACTCATGTACACTACTGAGTGAACTGTCCACCACTGTCTGTAGCCAGGCACTCATGTATACTACTGAGTGAACTGTCCACCACTGTCTGTAGCCAGGCACTCATGTATACTACTGAGTGAACTGTCCACCAATGTCTGTAGCCAGGCACTCATGTATACTACTGAGTGAACTGTCCACCACTGTCTGTAGCCAGGCACTCATGTATACTACTGAGTGAACTGTCCACCACTGTCTGTAGCCAGGCACTCATGTATACTACTGAGTGAACTGTCCACCACTGTCTGTAGCCAGGCACTCATGTACAATACTGAGTGAACTGAGGCAATGTGGAGTGAACAAAATGTACAAAATTGCCCAAGCTTCAAAACAGCAGCAAGAGAATTTGAAACTCAATCTTCTTGACTGCAACATCCTAACTGCTGTACTACTACACCTCGTACGCACGAGCGTGCGTGCTTTTGTGCGTGCATGCAGGGAGAGCAGACTACAACGACTGGAAGGGAAGACTACAACGACTAGGAGGGAAAACTACAACAACTGGGAGGGCAGACTACAATGACTAGGAGGGCAGACTACAACAACTGGGAGGGCAGACTACAACAACTGGGAGGGCAGACTACAACAACTGGGAGGGCAGACTACAACAACTGGGAGGGCAGACTACAACGACTGGGAGGGCAGACTACAACAACTGGGAGGGCAGACTACAATGACTGGGAGGGCAGACTACAACAACTGGGAGGGCAGACTACAATGACTGGGAGGGTAGACTACAACGACTGGGAGGGCAGACTACAACAACTGGGAGGGCAGACTACAATGACTGGGAGGGCAGACTACAACAACTGGGAGGGCAGACTACAACAACTGGGAGGGCAGACTACAACTGGGAGGGCAGACTACAACAACTGGGAGGGCAGACTACAATGACTGGGAGGGCAGACTACAACAACTGGGAGGGCAGACTACAATGACTGGGAGGGCAGACTACAACAACTGGGAGGGCAGACTACAACAACTGGGAGGGCAGACTACAACAACTGGGAGGGCAGACTACAATGACTGGGAGGGCAGACTACAACAACTGGGAGGGCAGACTACAATGACTGGGAGGGCAGACTACAACGACTGGGAGGGCAGACTATAACGACTGGGATGGCAGCTCTGTGGAATACTTCTACAGTAAATGCCATTTCTATATTGGGACAGAGCAGCCACAGAATGAGTGCTGGTAGATCATGCAGGAGGCTGGTAGTGTTCATAGTTTATACTGATGTTGGCGTCTGCTGCGGGCATCTGTTGTCGTAATAATGGTAGGCAAACTGATGCAAACAAGTCCATAGTATATCTCTAAAAATAGTGGCATCTCTGAGGTAACGTCTGCAGGTTAGCAGCAGTGACACTTGAAAATCTCCAATTGTCACCAGCAACAAAACAAGCTGCAGAACGCTTCACTTGTTCAACTTTCTGAATAACCATCTTGGTGTGAAGTGACCAGGCGAAAGTAATAATCAGATCTGAGAAGTCCAATTGTCACAAACTGGAACACTGCTGAATGATTCTAAATTAAAGAACACTGGAGTAGCCTGTGTACGAGGCCTACGAATATTAATAAAAACGATGGCAATCACTGACCGCTCTGTTTCTGCTGTCTCAGAGACTCATCTTTCAACATATCCACCCACCCATATGGCAAAGATGTCTCAAAAACAACTATTTCTGACAAATAATTTCAGACACACAGATCATGTACTCAATTGGCTTCCATTTGTGAGCATGTGACCACGAACAATGCCAGGTGATATCAACCGTTGATCAGGAATCAAGTAATATAACCTGAGTTGCACGGTTGGGCCAAACAAGTTCCTCCAAATTAATTGTTTCTTGCCGAAAACGCCAGAGATGATTCTACGATTACCATTACCGGGTACCAGGCAGGGAATCTTATAATGATAACTTGACGACCATGTGTGTGTGCGTGCGTGCGTGCGTGCGTGCGTGCGTGCGTGCGTGCGTGCGTGCGTGTGTGCATATACCTGGTGCATTATTGGATTAACCCGAGAAACATGTCCTATTATAGAACATAATTTTGCAGGAGCATGTCTATTAAAACATAGTAGTAAAGTTTTATAAACGGTCATCATCCTTCTCTTCATCATAAATGTAGTTAACTGTTAAAGATTTTTTTGTATTTTACCTATATATAGGTAAAATGCAAAATAAATCCTTAACAATTAACTACATTCGTGATGAAGAGAAGAACATTAGTTTATATAACTCTGTTGTCATATTTTCTATGGAAAAATTAAACCTGCAGAAATACTGAAAACACTACCTGGTGGTGAATTGACAAACTAGTTGTCGGTACATATGGAATTGCCAGTCCACCTTATCCCCATTAATAGTTGGCTGACTTCGTCCACATCCATATATGGCTTCCTTTAAGAATATCTTCCCTTAGCCATCTCTTGTCTTTTGCATTTTTTCAAAAACCTTCAAACAACCTTCACCTGAAATAGTCCCAGTTCTAGGAATTACCACCTTCCTTTCATTGAAATTGATAGGAAACGAAGTAATTTTTTGCGAGTCTCTCGTGATGTCGGAAAAGACCACCAACACCCCAATGGAACACGTCGAGGCACCATGGCAGCATGATGTAAGTCACTAAAATATCTACCTATGTAACAAGAACATCACTCACAGACAAAGACATCGGTCGGTCGGCCATCAAAGCATCAACATTTTTCCCAAAGCCTCACCAATTCAGACAAAACTTACTCTAATCCAGCGACGCAGTAAAACACAGGCTTTTAGCGCCGGATGTTTTAACACACTGGCGAGTGGTGCAAACATCAGCAGCGCATTGAAACCGGCTTTTAGCAAGACTACACGGGACATTAGGGGGAGCGAAGAGGTGTGTGCCACCAGAGTGTGCCGGCACTGCTGGGAGTTTGCGATGGCGGCACTGGAGGACGATGTGTGAGTTTTGTCACTGAAGCGGATTACAGAGAGCGATGCATTAGTTGTTTTAGGTTGCACCTGGGGACGTGGGCCATAGACCGCTAATTGAAGTTCTATTTTGTGTTTGTGCCTTGATGTTAATAGCTCAGTTACGCTACAAGACAGACGATCTACTTGCTCTAGTGTGGCGTTTCTAAAAAGATCTCTGTGATGTTTAGTTCTACAGTGTGGACATTAATCTTCAATCCTTTCAGTCTACAATCAATAATACTTACTTCTGGGTACATTTACAATAGATCAGTTGTGGAAGTTCAGTTACTTTATTTATTTATTAAAAGCAAGAAACATGGAGACTAACTAAAATAAAATCCTAACTGTTTCCACAACTAACAATGCATTTTAATAACACATCACATCTTACAGTACTGTAAATCTATAAATGACAATAATCCCACCATCTTTTTTCAATTACGATAATCTTATTACTTTCTGTAAAACTTACGTTAACCACAGCACACTCTTCATTCACACAAACGTGTAGCAATGTTCAGATTTAACATCACAACTGCCTGTTCAGTGGGAGACAGAAAAATTAACTAGACTTTAACCAGAGAACTGCAGCTGTGTTGAAAAGGAACGTTCTCCCTCACAAATACCTTTATCCCGGACACAGCAACGATATAGCTCCGTCTACACAGTGTGTTTGCATACCCACATTAATAGCCATTTATTATCGCATTTCTATTTGCGCCTGTGAGTGATATAGTGCGGGATCTAATGAAAACCTGCAGTTGGTCAAACTGATTTCCACAATAAATCTGTATTTGATCTGTACCTGGTCATGTTCGCTTACGAATTGAGACAGATTGCACGGAAATTAATTAGCCCTAACCGGGGCAAGGTAAGCCAATCAGGACAGAATGGAGTCAACGAACTCAATGTGTATTTAGGGTGATTCTATTGCATTTTCTCTGAAGTTCTGAGTGCCTTAATCCTTTCAACTAGCATATAATGTAAATAACAATACTGTGTGGTCTTATACAGCACCCGTACCTGCCTAGACAAGGGGCTCGTGATGCTCCATTATCACCGCAAGTGATCAGCATTGACTCGCACAATGCTTACCATTTTGGATATCCACTATTTTTATCCTTACCAGATCTAACGATTCAGTCAATTCTTTCGAGGAAATGAAAAAAAATAGGCATTTTTTTATTAAATCGACTGCAAATGTTACATAAACTATTCACACACTACATATCTGGACACCAATGAACCGGATTTGCAATAGGCTAAATCAGTTGAGGAAGCAATTTTAAGCATAACCTCACTTTTAGGAATCCAAGTTGGGATGGATTTAATAATTTATGCCTAACAAGGAAGTCCACCACATGGTCTTTAATTAACCTTTCTAATAATTTACAAATCACTGATGTTAAATTCACTGGTATATAATTCCCTGACTTATTTCTCAAATTCTTTTTAAATAATGGTATGATGTTTGCTTCTTTCTATTCAAAAGGAACCACTCCCTCTTCTAATGACAAGTTGAATACTCTTGCAAATGGTACAATTTGCTCTACTGTTTTCGTGAGGAATTCCATCCACTTCAGATGATTTATTATCTTTCGGTGCCCTTATTTTTTCAGCTACCATTTTTGGAGTTACAATTAACTGCCCTAAATTATTATATTATTATTTCGATTCTGTGAAGAAATTTCTGTCCAAAACTTGCTGTCCGAAGTACAGTTCACTCTTTATGCATCACACAAGGTGTATGGACGTATGTGCAGTCTAAACTAAGAACGATGATTGTCTTTACACAGACTCACTTACATAATACCAGTTTTAATCAGAAACCATGGCCAAACCTACACATGACATTCAACATTACGTTTGTTTTTTGTTTATTTCTAGTTGATTTACCGGTAAGTAGTTTTCTGGTGTAACACGTACATAAATTCCATTTATGTAAATGTTTCTATTCATCTGCCATTCCCACTACAAAGTATTGTATTTGCTAATTTCCAAATGGAAAAGCAGGCTTTATAGTAATATACATCACTGGCATGGCATAGAAAAAAATACAGCTTATCTTTTAATCAATCACAGTGAGCATATGAGACATGGCGGCCATCTTCAAAACTAATAGCCAAAAACCCATAAGTAGTAAATAATAAGGGCCTCCCTCTTTCTTTAGAAAAAAGTCTGGACGAGAAACTAGTTCCTTTTTTACCAGGCCTCTTTGTAATTTGTATGATCTTCAACCTTTCCGGTACACCTAAAACCTTTCTGGTACACCTAAAACCTTTTCTGGTACACCTAAAACCTTTCTGTTACACCTAAAACCTTTCTGGCACACCTAAAACTTTTCTGGTGCACCTAAAACCGTCCACAGTTTGCTTGGACGCTATTTTTCTATATAGTCTATAGTTTCTTTTGACCATTTTCCGTATTTTTCAAGGGAACAAATTGTTAAATGATACTCACTTTCATATTTTAGAATAATCAGTGACTCCTATTAAGACACAATAGGAGCCATCTCATTTAAATAATGATTTATTTGGTCCTTTTACAGGGTGTTTACCTCATATGTTTGATATCTGGGAGTACGTGTTGTGTGTAAGAATGTCAGTGTGGTTATGTGCTAATAGTATGAAACATGTGCATAAAATATATGGTATTTATTGGTTTTGTTGACATGTGTATCAATTTGATAGTATGCATACATCATTGTATTTGTGTAACAGAAATGTTTTTACATAAAATGAGAAACCTCGTAAGCTATGAGTGTACATTTTGTCTTTGACTATTTCAGGGGTGTCACGCAGCAAGTTATATTTGAGACATTTAATTGCAAATTCATGTTTAGTTCTGAAAGTATATTTCATTTTCCGAGTGTTATAATTGTGTATGTTTGTACTTATTTGCCAGTTTATTAAATAAAAAGGTAAATTGTTATGAATGTATTTAAAGTAAAATTTTAATTCATGTAACTTTAATACGTCTTCTACTTTCAATAGTTTAAGTTTTTTTTAAAGTGGTTAAGTGTGCGAGTTCTATCTATTTAAAGTTATTATTCACACACCTTTTTACTTTATTTTCGTAAGACAAAACTATATCTAACACATCCCCTGGTTGGTTTTAGCATGTATTGAGTAAAGATGCTATCCTGTATTAAAAATGTTGGTCCTCACCCCCTGTACTTTCTAAAGATGTCCACTGCGTGTCCATGGTTAAAATCTCCCATTATGATACAGTCTCCTTTACTCACTTCCTTTATAGTGCTTTGTAATTTTCTGTTATCCTCTTCATCTATGTTTGGAATTTGGTAAACTAATCCAATAGTTAATGCTGCATTTCCTGTAACTATATTTCACCAAACAGCTTCATCGTAATCTGTAATTTCTAATTTTATTTCGTAAGCCTGAATAGATTCTCTAATAAACAAATAACTCCCCCTCCCCTTCTTCCTATTAGTCGAGTCCGTAATCCAGGGAAAAAAACACACATTTTCCGCTGCTCTCCCCATATGCAAGATACAAAGCATACACAACCATGAGTCCATAATCCAAGAAAAAAGCCACACATTTTGCCCTGCTCTCCCCTATATGCAAGAAACAAAGCATACAGAACCATGAGTCCATAATCTAAGATAAAAGCCCACACATTTTGCCCTGCTCTCCCTATATGCAAGATACAAAGCATACAGAACCATAAGTCCATAATCCAAGATAAAAGCCCACACATTTTGCCCTGCTCTTCCCTATATGCAAGATACAAAGTATACACAACTACAAGTCCATAATCCAAAACAAATGTCAATTATTTTGCCCCGCTCTCTCTTACACATATTAAACATATTAAACATATTAAACATAATGCAACATTTCTCGTATGTAGCCTTTTACAATTTCCTTGTTTTTACACAAAATACAATGCACGTTAACCAAGCATTGATTTAGTAACTTAGCCAGACGTAGTAAGACAACAACAAACTAATGTTGGTTGCCTGTCTGTTTTGGGTGTGACCGCATCCAATCATGGGTTTCGCAGGTGGGGGAACTCCGAAGGAAACAAACGTTAAGTTAATTAATATGCCTTAGCTTGATGAACAGCCATGTGCCCGTGCTGGTCTGGCAAGATTTAATTAGAAAGAGCTTGTTAAGGAAGAACATCTGAAAGGGCACTGATGTAAGTCAGCGATCCTTCTTAGGTAACTATGTCTCAGCATGATATGTTGCAACGCAATACAACAAATGTGTCGGCGAGATTTTAGTGCAGAAAGTCAAGTATAAACAGCAAATGAAGAAATTAGATCTGCAAAAACAATGCAGGAGGACGGCTGAAATTGGGAGGTGAGTATAGGGAAGGGGGAATAAAGATAGGGAAGGTGGAACAGAGGGATGCACAGTGGGAAGTAAACAGGTGAAAGGGGATGTGTGTAGATCATATGGTACATGAAGATGAGAGAGATGAACAGCTGGATGGACAGAAGGAGAGAGAGCGTGATGGAGGACAGGAGAGAGCATGATGGAGGACAGGAGAGAGCGTGATGGAGGACAGGAGAGAGAGCATGATGGAGGACAGGAGAGAGCATGATGGAGGACAACAGAGAGCGTGATGGAGGACAGGAGAGAGAGCATGGAGGACAGGAGAGAGCATGATGGAGCACAGCAGAGAGCATGATGGAGGACAGAAGGAGAGCATGATGGAGGACAGGAGAGCATGATGGAGGACAGAAGGAGAGAGAGCATGATGGAAGACAGAAGGAGAGAGATCGTGATGGAGGACAGAAGGAGAGAGATCGTGATGGAAGACAGAAGGAGAGAGATCGTGATGGAGGACAGAAGGAGAGCATGATGGAAGACAGAAGGAGAGAGCATGATGGAAGATAGGAGAGAGCGTGATGGAAGACAGGAGAGCGTGATGGAAGACAGAAGGAGAGAGAGAGCGTGATGGAGGACAGAAGGAGAGAGAGCATGATGGAGGACAGAAGGAGAGCATGATGGAGGACAGAAGGAGAGAGAGCATGATGGAAGACAGAAGGAGAGAGAGCGTGATGGAGGACAGAAGGAGAGAGAGCATGATGGAAGGCAGAAGGAGAGAGATCGTGATGGAGGACAGAAGGAGAGAGTGTGATGGAAGACAGAAGGAGAGCGTGATGGAGGACAGAAGGAGAGCGTGATGGAGGATAGAAGGATAGAGAGCGTGACGGAGGACAGAAGGAGAGTGTGATGGGGGACAGAAGGAGAGAGAGCGTGATGGAAGACAGAAGGAGAGAGAGCGTGATGGAAGACAGGAGAGAGAGCGTGATGGAGGACAGAAGGAGAGTGTGATGGAAGACAGGAGAGAGAGCGTGATGAAGGACAGAAGGAGAGAGAGTGTGATGGAGGACAGAAGGAGAGAGCGTGATGGAAGACAGAAGGAGAGAGAGCGTGATGGAGGACAGAAGGAGAGAGAGCGTGATGGAAGACAGAAGGAGAGAGAGCGTGATGGAGGACAGAAGGAGAGAGAGAGTGTGATGGAAGACAGAAGGAGAGAGAGCATGATGGAGGACAGGAGAGAGTGTGATGGAGGACAGAAGGAGAGAGAGCGTGATGGAAGACAGAAGGAGAGAGAGCGTGATGGAGGACAGAAGGAGAGAGAGTGTGATGGAAGACAGGAGAGCGTGATGGAGGACAGAAGGAGAGAGAGTGTGATGGAAGACAGAAGGAGAGAGAGCATGATGGAAGACAGGAGAGAGAGCGTGATGGAGGACAGAAGGAGAGAGAGCGTGATGGAAGACAGAAGGAGAGAGAGCGTGATGGAGGACAGAAGGAGAGAGAGCGTGATGGAGGACAGAAGGAGAGAGTGTGATGGAAGACAGAAGGAGAGAGAGCATGATGGAAGACAGGAGAGAGAGCGTGATGGAGGACAGGAGAGAGAGCATGATGGAAGACAGAAGGAGAGAGAGCATGATGGAGGACAGAAGGAGAGAGAGTGTGATGGAAGACAGGAGAGCGTGATGGAGGACAGAAGGAGAGAGAGTGTGATGGAAGACAGGAGAGAGAGCATGATGGAAGACAGAAGGAGAGAGAGCGTGATGGAAGACAGAAGGAGAGAGAGTGTGATGGAGGACAGAAGGAGAGAGTGTGATGGAGGACAGGAGAGAGAGCGTGATGGAAGACAGGAGAGAGAGCGTGATGGAGGACAGAAGGAGAGTGCGTGATGGAGGACAGAAGGAGAGAGAGCGTGATGGAGGACAGAAGGAGAGAGAGTGTGATGGGGGACAGAAGGAGAGAGAGCGTGATGGAGGACAGGAGAGAGAGTGTGATGGAGGACAGAAGGAGAGAGAGCGTGATGGAAGACAGAAGGAGAGAGAGCGTGAAGGAGGACAGAAGGATAGAGAGCATGATGGAGGACAGAAGGAGAGAGTGTGTGATGGGGGACAGAAGGAGAGAGAGCGTGATGGAGGACAGAAGGTGAGAGAGTGTGATGGAGGACAGAAGGAGAGAGAGCGTGATGGAAGACAGGAGAGAGAGTGTGATGGAGGACAGAAGGAGAGACAGTGTGATGAAGGACAGAAGGAGAGAGAGCGTGATGGAGGACAGAAGGAGAGAGAGCGTGATGGAGGACAGAAGGAGAGAGAGCGTGATGGAAGACAGGAGAGAGAGTGTGATGGAGGACAGAAGGAGAGACAGTGTGATGAAGGACAGAAGGAGAGAGAGCGTGATGGAGGACAGAAGGAGAGAGAGCGTGATGGAGGACAGAAGGAGAGCGTGATGGAAGACAGAAGGGGAGAGAGCGTGATGGAAGACAGAAGGAGAGAGAGTGTGATGGAGGACAGGAGAGAGAGCGTGATGGAAGACAGAAGGAGAGAGTGTGATGGAGGACAGAAGGAGAGAGAGCATGATGGAGGACAGAAGGAGAGAGAGCGTGATGGAGGACAGAAGCAGAGAGCGTGATGGAGGACAGGAGAGAGCGTGTAATGGAAGACAGAAGGAGAGAGCGTGATGAAGGACAGAAAATGAGAAATGATCAGACATGTTTCAATTTACCAAAAACCGACAATGCCACTTTATTTTCCAAAACTATCAACTAGTTATATATTAATACCAGAACAAATTGCCAATATCATGTTCGGCATACAATCACACCAGTAACGTTTCACATCAATAATCAGAAACACACTCATAATACATACAGCGCTGTAAATCACGTGCACGCACATCATGCATGCATTGTGCGTGCTTTGTGCTCGTCTGCCAACACACTACTGATATTGCAATATCCACTGGTGCAAAACCAATCTACACCCGCCGTATTCATTTCCTTGCGTCTTACGTTACTAAATCATCACAATTTCCTGTGCGTCGCCAGCAATTGCCACATCTCAGGAACTTGATTAAGGTTTCACGCGTGAACCTCCATGAACAGGTTTCGTCAAGACGCGTCTTCAGAGGAGATAAAGCGCTAAATGAAATTGTGGCAACTTCGTATCAGCCATTAGCGTGTATGTACCTGGCTCGAGATGAAACGAAAATGAGCGCTGCTAGGAAGCAGCTGAACGCATGCAATTTGTCTATAATTGACAACTGTTGTTAGTCACGGTGTCGGCGTATTGTTTTCAAACGTAATAATAGCTGTGATTTAACCTATCCCTCTCTGCTTTAGAAAAAGGATATTATCCTAACCGTATCAGTTTACATGTTTCCAGTGATCTGTATTTAACTGCAATGAACTAAATGTGGATGTTTGCCACAATCATCAACATAACTAAGTTTATACTTTGACTTGTCATCCTTTGCAGTTAGTAGTGTATTAGTTTCCAATTTTCCATCCATTTGAAATAAATCAAACGCACACAACTTGGAAGTTATTCCTACAATTGAACAAACAAACGTTGAACAAATAAACATCACCCTCACAGTTCAAGCCACATAACGCCCTATTATAAACAAATGCATCTATCAAATATATTTTTCCAAAAAAGTCACCTGAAAAACCAACAACTCAAATAATAGCATAATTATAATTCACATAACAAATATTAATTCCAATTACTCACCTTTATTGTTCAAAGCACAACACATGTGCACCATGGATCAACGGATGACATTAACTTGTGTTTTGCCTAATTTCCTTCACCCTTGGTAAATGGACACCCGATGCGACCCCACAAGGACATCTAAATATAGTTGTAGCTGGTACACGCTTGCATTAGTAAACTACACCAAACATCATATCTAAATCCCGTTTAAACAATGCACACAGATTTAGTTTTACAATCGGAGCAGCCAGGTTTATCTTACTTGCCAGGCTAGACACAGAATGTTATGCAGATTCCGCAGGGATGAGAGACAGTTAAGCAGTGTTAAACAGATTCAGCAAGCATGAGAACCACATTTGGATCAACATCTCCCGTGACACTTACCGCCAACAGTCGCCGACAGGTACAGCCTTCGAAGCAACACACACTCGCAGTAATTAGACACAAACACAGACACAGCGATCAACACACAACTTTCCACTTTGAAGCCCCCAACTATCAATTTCCTTAAAAGCAAACCAATGTTCGCATCGCAGCTGGCTGAGTGTCGTGTAGCTATTCCGCCGCTGCCACATCAAAAACTACTAATGGAAGCTTTCGGATGTTATGCACAAAAACCGCCATTCAATGTGGCGGCGATTTCACCCGAGTGAATGTATGAAATTCTTTGCGTTTCCTTCGCGAGCTCCACTGAGAAATGGGCATCTGCAAAGGATAATGCCTGCGCGAAATGACACTGTCAGGTGGTAGATTTAAATGAGAATGTCTCCTGTTATTAATGGACTGCGAGGTGACAGCAGGCTAAAAGTATCGCCTACAGTAATTATGCAATTTTCTTTCTCCTTTCATCTGTTGAAAGGAAAACTCGGCTAAGTGAATCGATAAACAGACGCTTTCTGGAGGGCAGTGATTAAGCACTCTCCCCATGCCGTTGTCGTCCACGGATACCTACCAATTATACCTGAGTTCGGGAATTCTCCACATATTGCCATGCACCTCCCTAGTATTACAAATCAAATCAGTTCAGTAGATTACTTCTGCCACAGTCTGATTGCAACTCAACGCAAGACATGCCGAACAGCCTTGCTCCGAAACTAACACCCTCCAAAATGTCACCACTTTACAAGTGTGGGAATGTTGAACACATTCCTACAGACCAGTCTTTATGGTCATTCACGGTTAATATGTTCAGGGTTGTTATTATTGCAATCTCTTGATACTGGCAGCGTTGATGCATTCCCAAATTCTGATTCTTTATCCTACATTTTCTGAGCCAAATGTCCAAGGCCAAAAAAGTTCTTCCCATTCAACCAGAGGGGTTAAAGCTTTCGGAGTGGTAACACACAGGAGGCGATACATGCTGGACAAAACATTTCAAGGCCAAACAAAGAAAGCAAATGGTTAACATCTCTAGGCTAGGTAACAAGGTTTCCATATTATACTCTAGATCACATTTATCATTCTCCTGATGTGAACATAGTTTCTAGTTGCATGCATGCAATGCAATTCGTCAATGATCAATCAGGCCCAGGACCTTATAATGAGTGCAATGTAATCTACTCTCGCACAGCAATACCATAAAACATTCAAATTATGAAGCTCCAGTTTCATTCGGACGTCTTCAAGTTTATTTGGGATTGGGGTGGGTTAGTGTTTTTTAATCATATATAAAAAAATATTTTTTTATATATTGGTAATACCCTCTAAACTGGAGTAGACTCATAATACAGAGCTTGATCTCATGACTGGAGCATTTTCAATCTGAATATTTTCACTACGAGTATTTTCACTCCGAGTATTTTTCTTCAGAGTAATTTTCATGCCGAGTAATTTTTACTGAGTATTTTCACTCACAGTATTTTCAATTGGAGTAACTCTGCATCGAGTGTGCATTGACGGGGTTGACGACTTTAGCACTAGAATGGTTACAAAGATACACAGCTGTGCTACATTACTAGGAATGATATATCTAGAATGCACCACCTTCCAGCTGTGCAACGGACCACGAACCTGCCAGCCATGTGTCTTCCTTCTACACAAACATCTTGTTTCTTCTCCCAAGATGTTCACCATGTTGAGTGACAAAGTGACTTCAGGGAAAACATGTTACTGAGCAAAAGAATCTCTGCCAACAGTTTCCTCCGCCCTCTGTGCGAGTGTTGCAAAGAGCTTGTGTCGCTTGGGGCTGATTAAAGCTAAGACCTTTTTAATTAGGAACTTCCTTTTAATTAAGACCAATGCTTTGAAATGTTAAGACCTTTCCCATGACAATTTCAATACAAAATAATAATGGTATTTCGCTCAAACACCCTCTTGGAGCCATTTATTTATTTGCTGTTCCAACTGTATCATTTGATTAAAGAAGCTGATATGTAGTCCTCACCGCACATATGGAATATATTATGTCCAGTTCGGTTATATAAAATTTCTGACATTTCTTTGAAAATTCCTATTTTTAATACCTTATTAAAGCCTTAAAACATACTCTAATTTCTAAAATTCCTATTTTTAAGACTTTATTAAGGCCTTAAAACACAAACTTCAATTTACTTCTTAAGGCTCTACACTCTGCACACACCCCGGAATTGCTATATGTTACATCATTAAGATTTAATCAATGTCTGCAGCCAGGTACTCATTTATACAGCTGAGTAAACCGAGGCAACGTGGTTGAACAAAATTGCACAAGCTTCTCAAACCTCAGTCCTCTTAATTAAGAGTCCGATGTAGTAACCATTTGGCTGCTGAGCCGCAATCCGCCCGGCAGTCTTAGACAAGTGGATGGAGAAAACGTTAGAAGAGAAAGATTGAACAATTCCTGGTAAAACAATGCAATTTACGACGTGCCTTTTTGCACAGTTAATTAGCTAGAGTAGATGCAAAAACGAAGAAATATAAATCACCTGTTGGGATCACTTGGCAAACTGCTGCAGCAGCGTCACAAGTTCGCTCCTGATTTCCCAGTTGCCTCAGTTTAAGCAAAGCTACCCTAATGTTTAATGCCGAAAATTAATGAAACCATCCGTCAGTCTAGAAACTGGTCCCTCTGTTTCAAGTCTGCGTCCAACTAGTAATGTAATTACCACTAAATTATGAATCGCTCAGACACTTAGTGCATGCACGAAACTGATGAAATACTTTATTATTCACTAGAAATCACCAATTGATATTCCTTTTTTATGTTTGTGTTTAAGCTTTTTTTTCACATCTTAGTTCAAAACATGTGAACCGTGCTACAATGAAAAATGTGTACATTAATGATGTACACATTGTTGAATAGTGCTACAATAAAACATGTGTACAGCAATGGTGTACACATTGCTGTATAGTGCTAGAATGAAACGTATACAGCAATGATGTACACATTGCTGTATAGTGCTACAATGAAACATGTGTACATCAATGATGCACACATTGCTGTATAGTGCTACAATGAAACATGTGTGCAGCAATGATGTACACATTACTGTATAGTGCTACAATGAAAAATGTGTACATCAATGATGTACACATTGTTGAATAGTGCTACAATAAAACATGTGTACAGCAATGGTGTACACATTGCTGTATAGTGCTACAATGAAACATGTGTACAGCAATGGTGTACACATTGCTGTATAGTGCTACAATGAAACATGTGTACAGCAATGATGTACACATTGCTGTATAGTGCTACAATGAAACATGTGTACACCAATGATGCACACATTACTGTATAGTGCTACAATGAAACATGTGTACATCAATGATGTACACAATGCTGTACAGTTCTACAATGAAACATGTGTACATCAATGATGTACACATTGCTGTATAGTGCTACAATGAAACATGTACATCAATGATGCACACATTGCTGCACAGTGTTACAATGAAATGTGTATAACAATGATGTACACATTCCTGTATAGTGCTACAATAAAACGTGTACATCAATGATGTACAAGCTGCTCGTCGTACAGAGTGGTACAATGAAACATGTGTACGGCAATGATGTACACTATTTGCTGTACACAGTGCTATAACAAAACATGTGTACAGCAATTATATACACACTACTTGTGGTACACAATGCTACAACAAAACATGTGTACAGGCAGTACAGCAATTATGTACACCCTGCTTGCTGTACACAGTGCTACAACAAAACATGTGTACAACAATGATGCACACACTATTTGCTGTACAGTGCTACAACAAAACATGTGTACAACAATGATGCACACACTGTTTGCTGTACACAGTGCTACAACAAAACATGTGTACAACAATGATGCACACACTGTTTGCTGTACACAGTGCTACAACAAAACATGTGTACAACAATGATGCACACACTGTTTGCTGTACACAGTGCTACAACAAAACATGTGTACAACAATGATGCACACACTGTTTGCTGTACACAGTGCTATAACAAAACATGTGTACAGCAATTATATACACACTACTTGTGGTACACAATGCTACAACAAAACATGTGTACAGGCAGTACAGCAATTATGTACACCCTGCTTGCTGTACACAGTGCTGCAACAAAACATGTGTACAACAATAATGCACACACTGTTTGCTGTACATAGTGCTACAACAAAACATGTGTACAACAATGATGCACACAATGTTTGCTGTACATAGTGCTACAACAAAACATGTGTACAACAATGATGCACACACTGTTTGCTGTACACAGTGCTACAACAAAACATGTGTACAACAATGATGCACACACTATTTGCTGTACAGTGCTACAACAAAACATGTGTACAACAATGATGCACACACTGTTTGCTGTACACAGTGCTACAACAAAACATGTGTACAACAATGATGCACACACTGTTTGCTGTACACAGTGCTACAACAAAACATGTGTACAACAATGATGCACACACTGTTTGCTGTACATAGTGCTACAACAAAACATGTGTACAACAATGATGCACACACTGTTTGCTGTACACAGTGCTACAACAAAACATGTGTACAACAATGATGCACACACTGTTTGCTGTACACAGTGCTACAACAAAACATGTATACATACATTTTAAATTTCAGAAATGCAAATGCAGGAGATTTATGAGTAAATCGGAGGGTCTCGGGGTGTAATAGGATTGTGTAAATTGGAGTATTTCACATCTTTGCCACGCATAAATTACACTAGATCAGCTTCAGTTCCCAATACGTTGCACATGTACTATTAAATGGTACACTGACATGTTAATATAAATATTGTGGCCGTTGAAAATTTCCTTGTGGACTAGTAATGACAAAATAACATGTTTACTACTCAGATGGTCTAGGAACAAAACAAGTTGTTCTACTCCCAAAATACATTACAATACAACACAAATCTCTTACCTGACTGCCCATAGCCTACATATATTATATTACACATGCAGCTAACATAATAATTAGTGTCAGAGCTAGAGCTGAAACATTTTCTTTTTTTCAAAGTTTGTGATCCTTGGTGATGAAGGCATTTGAGACCCTAGGTGACGGAGACATCTTTTATTTGTGAAACCTATTTTTAAAATGTTTTTTCATTCATAATGTGCTCCGATTGTGACAATTAGCAAACATATATAAATTAAATAGAACTTGTATCAGTGGAGATGTATTGGTGGGCATCGTTTACTGGAGGGAGGGATCATTCGTTTAACGCATATTATAGACAGTGCAACATGCAAGGCACAAGGATGCTGTTTACCTAAACCCCCGTTGTCCAGTCTGCACAAAACTTAATAACCCTTGCTGTTGTTGTGGGCGTGAGTAAAAGGAGGTATTGACGATCTTTTGTTAATTGCGGCCATACATATTTTTTATTTCATTAGAAATCCAGGAGATTTGTTCTCCTGTGTGGGAGACCAGGAGATTTATTAGATTTCCAGGAGTCTCCTGGTGATTCCGGGAGACTTAACATGTATGTGTATATAACAATGATATACATGTCGTTTGTTGCACACAGTGCTACAATAATACTTGTGTTACCGCTACGTAGCTCACACCAAATGCATTATAACAATCACATGATCATATCTGAGAAACCCAGTAGATTTTCTCTGTATGTATAGATGAAGAAACATCGTGTAAAGATAATATTAATTTCATTGTATACGTACATATCAAATCATTCTGCCAGAAAGTAGAACTACAAAAAAGCGGCTAAAAAATTAGAATAATGTGAACAGATGTCACAAAACGCAATGCCTATACCATTAAATGCAAACACTGTCATAAACATGATATTTCCAAATAATCTGAGCTGCACTTTCACAATGCAAGTCAAATGCAGATCAAGTAACAGTTTCATGTTAAAAAATTATTAATTACCCACATCATCTCCGATTTCGCATCCGGCTACACTACAGTAAAACTCAACAAAGACACCAACACCAGAGACACAGTCTACAGTATCACTGTCGGGACATTGACCCGTCATTTCAGCGAGTGTGTCTCATGGGCAGCAAACTGTGGCTATACTATATCTCAAGCTGACACTTATTACAAGGTGGCAAGGACAAGAAATGTGATCGTCTTTTTCAAGTTGGCAAAAAACAAAGTAACACAGTGAGTTAGTGCGAGTGTTAAAAGTAAAAAAATATGTAGATATGTGTAGGAGAAAAAGAAGAAATGACGGCAACAAGAAAGTTCTAAAGAAAGAAAGATAGCCATGCATAGTAGTGTTCTCAGATTTGAAACCAGCCACAGAGCTGTCAATAAACAGAACCCAGCCACAGAGCTGTGGATCAACAGAACCCAGCCACAGAGTTGTCAATCAACAGAACCTAGTCACAGAGTTGTCAATCAACAGAACCTAGTCACAGAGTTGTCAATCAACAGAACCTAGTCACAGAGTTGTCAATCAACAGAACCTAGTCACAGAGTTGTCAATCAACAGAACCTAGTCACAGAGTTGTCAATCAACAGAACCTAGTCACAGAGTTGTCAATCAACAGAACCTAGTCACAGAGTTGTCAATCAACAGAACCTAGTCACAGAGTTGTCAATCAACAGAACCTAGTCACAGAGTTGTCAATCAACAGAACCTAGTCACAGAGTTGTCAATCAAAAGGACCCATCAATACAGGTAGATGACTAACACAGATTAAAAGTTAAGTTTAAATAAAATACCTTCAAATTATTCAAGTAACTCAGCACAAATTAAGAGAATGAACCATATGAATATGGCATAGTGCAGACAAGGGGAATGCAAGGTCCTCCACATATAACAGGTACTACGAAGTGTCTATGACGATGTCATCTAACAACTAAAACCAAACATAGGAATGGTTGTTTTTGTGAGCATATACATGATGACTTTAATAGACCACATGTAGACATGATCACGGACATCATTCTTGGAAAAGATAAACCATAATTCTAGTAATAAAGGGGTAATATATTTATTCTAAAATGCGTTAAAATACTAGGTTTTTGTCTCCCCTGAGCACTAGAAATTTGCATATTTGACAATTTGGGGGTTCAGCAAGAAGATTTCAGAACCGTCACTCACTGCTTAGTGGATAAAAAGCAAGACATCATTATCTATCCATAAACCTCCTCAAGTCTGCCCTGTCACACCCTAAAACTGTGCACACCCCGGCACAAGGAGGAAGCTACAGACCCTTGTATGGCCCTAAATATGGCTGTTCACAATAAAAGGATCTCAGTGTTGTAGTTTAACTGTAAATTGTCATAAATCACAGACAGTTTGTGTTTACTTGTGATTTAGTTTGATAACACGGCCAGGTACGTAGGGTGGATGTCGTATGCTCCGTACCATCGCTGCTCTAATGCCACTTTGTTGTACATTCTGTAATCTGTATACAAATCTCTGTACAACAAACAAGCTTTCTTCTGTGGTGTCAGCCTGATTGTGATCCTACTTGAATCGTCACAAACACTTGACATAAGCCACAGCAACGAATTATATCAGCACAATGACCATAATATTGTAAAGGTTGCCTTCGATGACCATAAGTAATGGTTGTCATTAACAACCACATGAAAACGTTGGCTTCGACAACCATATGTAAAGGTTACATTTGAAGATCATATGTAAAAGTTCCCATCAATGACCATATGAAAAATATAATATGTAAAGGTTACTATCGATGACCATATCTAAAGGATGACCATATCATGTAAAGGTTGCTGGCCAGCATTGTAACATAATCCTGTAACATAATCCACTCATATAGACTCCCACAATATATCTGCTAAATTAGGAGATAATTACCAATTAACCAAGACTGACACCCGCCACTCACATTGTCAATTGGAGTGTCCACCTCCAATTTCATCAATTCTCTCCTGGACACAGTCCAGCAGCCTGCTAATTAATAGAGCCATTAATAGAGACAGACAGGCAGCTGCTTGTTTATTGCTGATACCAATCTATCACTTGGGTTGTGAGTGCTCTTCACTTCCAGCTCTGTTTGCTCCAGATAAGGACACTGTCAAATCTGTTATGTGCTTCAGCATTAGCCTAACAAGCTAATGGGTAACAAACCCCAGGGAGACACCCATCACTTTCACCACTAATAGTCACTTGGTTGGTGTTCTCTTGTTCCTAAATTACCAGTGCACACACACCCCAGGTGGCGTATTCAGCCGCCTCACCTGGTGAAAGGACATTTCAGGTACAATTTCTGGCCAAGATTCTGAGAATATCTCGTGTCCAGTTGTAGAGAAAGTGCTTTAATTTTGAACGTGTTTCAACGGGTTTTAGGAATTGTTTTTATGGTGGTGTGCAGTGAAAAGTACGTGGAAAATAATAGTTACATGTAATATGCTGTGCACATACTCTGTATGTATGCATCCTGCATGTTTTAAATATCCCCAGGCAGCTGAGATCATTGATCTCGCTAGTTACATGCTCCAAAAACCGCTCAACCTGGCTAAGCACTTTCTCTGTAGCTGCGGCCAAAATCTGGAACGAACTCCCCTGTCACTTTAAAATCTCCTCAAGCTATATAACTCCCTTCTACAAAAATCTTAACACATTTTTGAAACTACATTTCTGTGCACCCTGAATTCTCGGCGGTCCCCCCCCTCTGATGATGCCTTTTGAGCATGCCCGTTCATGATATCATGCTTAACGATTCTTGTTTGTTGTGCCTCTCTGCTCGGGCACACGACGATGTAGGTGCTATAGAAGTTTCATTATTACTATTATTTACATGCTAACGTGAAATGACACAACTCCGCAGAGACTCTTCTAGCTGTTAACTCATTTACAGCAGCAACTAGCAAAATACGTCTAAAAAAATTTACGTTCTGCGCTGTGTAAAATGTCAGCGCCCTTGTGGCTAATTTCACGCCTCCTTAATTAACATACAGCTCCAGCTGCCTGACCAATAGGTGGCTAAACAGCTGGCTAACGTCAGCCTTTGAAGAATTAACTGCAAAAGCCATTTATAATTATTATCTTGTGCCTGATCCATAGAAGTGGCCATTTAAACAAGAACATATGCTTGCCAGGCCTGTGAAATTAAGTGACAACGAAATAACAGCTGGTGCATTCACAGGTTTCCATAGTTATCTTGTTTTCGGAGCATGCATTTGCACTGCTGGTTAATGTTTTTGTTTCCATTATTTGTGTTGGTTGGAATTCTGGACCAATTAGTCCTGGCCCTTTGCCCTGCTGGTTTCATTATAGGAAGCCGAATGGCTAGGGGTCTCTAGGGCAATGAACCTACCAAGAAAGGGCAGTTCTGTGTGTGCCACAGAGCTGGTTGATGCCTACCATGCTGGCTGGCTGGCTGGCTGGCTGCCTGCCTAGTAAGTTAGTGTTAACCAACTACACTTTAAAAGACACCCTACAGCTACTCGGCCAATGAATTTCAAATACACCTAAGGTAGGTTTTAACAAGATTTTTTTTATTCACACTTCCAACATTTACACAGTTGGCAAACAATGTATTATAATCATTTATTACTCTCTCTGAAGTGTGATAGTAAGTTTTCCTTTACATTCAATTTAAAGCCCTCTAGTTTTTCAACATTCTTTAAGTTAAAAAATACTTTTATTAATCAATCTTTAGTCATTCAATATTTTAAGAATTTCAATTTGATGTGCACTTAATATCCTGGTCTCAAATGTTATACAACATCACCACAATTATATATAATTAGGCGAGAATCCCATTAAATCAAGAATCTCACTAAATTACAAATGATAATTACCCAATAAACATAAACCTTGCAAACACATAAACAGGGGTAATAACACATCGTTAAGAATCTCATTAAATCAGAAACAAAATTAATCATTTCCATACGCTATTAGAACCTATAACCCCCGGAGGGGGTGGGTCTCATTAACATTCATTTATCCTAATGAAATAGCATTAAATGCCAATATTTGATGGCATACATTCTGTGTAGAGGCCAATGCATCGCTTCGTCTCTGCAGAGAACCAATTTGACAGTCCAATTGTGTGTTCATTGTCAAATATTTATTGAACATGCATCTTGCCATTGACGCTGGCTCAACCGTACAAATTTCTAATTATCGCAACAAGGACGTAGGTGAGGAAATGCAATTACTGGTAATTGTTCAGCTTCCCATATTCACACTGGCATTGCCCACGATCGACAGACTTTAATAGCACACTTTTGTAACACGGTGCTTGAAATGCATTTCTCTTAGATGTGCCACAATTCTGAGAATTGTGGCTCGAAAAACTGCACAGAAAACTAGTTACACCGTAATACGAGAACGTAATTTTGCTTACCACTGAAGAGGCACCGAACACTAATCCAATCGGGCTGTTGACGAAAAAACAACCTTTCATCTGCTCGTCTAAAGGTCTCTCAAACAGAAGAGTGCTTTACACTTAGTATAATCAACTCTTGTAAAAACAAGACAGAAAAATCTCAAGTTGACGTGACGGCAAGTAGGATCATGCATAAAAAAGGACCGTCCATAATAAAGAACTGTCCTGACCACTGGATAATCATATAGAAAATATTACCACAAACAAAATGCTAGATAAATGCCCACATTTAAGTACTGACCAATGGGTGAGAATGTGACATTCTTGTCGTTACAGTAACACTTGTCTTTGCCCGGGGAAGTAAAGGAGATAATGTGTAACATGTCATGGACTCACCAACTCTAAAAAACAGGGTTATGCTGGCAGCTAGAGCCCAACCCTATAATGGAATAAGATGGTATAATTGCACTAATGTCACAGTGTGAGCCTGTCCAGCCATGCTGAAGATGGGACACTCACATCATAGATGAGTGAAAGTGAAACATAACTGCCCAGCCAACCATGACCAGCATCCAGACACTATACCAACCACACACACAGTTACTGCCACTACAGAAACCTCACTGAAGCATGACAACAATTACCTGTGTTTGCCGTGTTATCCTTCTCCATGTCCATCAGTGCATGATCCACAGCTAACATGTTCCACAGCCCGGGGAGAGATGGACCAATGTATCCAGGGAGAGATCCAGCGGGCAAGTGGTGGGACTGTGTTGGCAGACAAGGTGCAAGTCTTGTAGTAAACTTGTGTGTAGCATGCAGGGCTTGAATGCAGCCTACTTAGCACAGAGCAGCTGTCCTGGTCTTCCTACACTGAGTGAGGCAAGCAAACAGACTGGCACACACCACACACACTGCAGACAATGCTGGCTAATTCACACACTAATGTAATTCAGCAGATACCAGGCAGTAAATTACAACTGCCCCATCAGCTGTTGGCCTTGCTGCTGCTGTGGGGGTGGTAGTGTTGTGATACCACTTACTCCCTCTATCAGCACAAGTGTAACTCACCACTGTGGCTTTGACTGGCGGACTGTCTCTGTCAGATGGAGGGGTTGGGACTGTCTGTCAGATGGAGGGGTTGGGACTATCTCTGTCAGATGGAGGGGTTGGGACTGTCTGTCAGATGGAGGGGTTGGGACTATCTCTGTCAGATGGATGGGTTGGGACTGTCTGTCAGATGGAGGGGTTGGGACTATCTCTGTCAGATGGAGGGGTTGGGACTGTCTGTCAGATGGAGGGGTTGGGACTATCTCTGTCAGATGGAGGGGTTGGGACTGTCTGTCAGATGGAGGGGTTGGGACTGTCTCTGTCAGATGGAGGGGTTGAGCAACAATAATATTATCACATAGGATGTGTAGGAATTGGGACAAGGGTGTTGGGAGGCATGAAGGAAGGGAGGGAGGGTAGTGGGAGGGAGGCAGGGAAGAAGGAGGGTATAGAGAGAGTGTAGCATAGTAGGAGGGAGGGAGAGAAGGGAGGGAATGACTGAGAGAGGGAACAAGGGAGGGAGGGAAGGAGGGACAGAGGGAGAGGAGGATGCACACACACAAATATATTATATAATCTTTATTAGCAGTCTCGCATACATAGCCACTGCACATGACCACTTAACATGTATTGATTTCTCTACAAATCAACGATTTATCAACTTCCATATTCACTTATCTGACTTCTGCGCAATTAAACATTGTTGCCTATGACTCTGGAGAACCGCTCATGTGCGTAACCATTCTCAGCTGTGACCGAGTCCATTTCGCTCCAATAACACTGAATTAAAAGACCAGGTCATATTTCATGGATAATCTTTGCGTTAAGTGGCTTTCACAGTGCAAGTATACATAACTTGACTGCTTGATTTGTAAGACCACACAGCAATACGGCGAGGTTAAAACTCTGGCCTTGCTCTAGATGTTCTGCAATAATTGTGTGTAACCTAAATCCAAGGAGGATTAAGTTTTCCAGCCAACAGCTGTTGTTAATGAGGCCTGGAAGGAAAACAAGAAGACAAGGAAACCAGGAAGTTGAAGCTGTGTTTGTAGGAATAAACTAATGCCCCAGCACCTGTTCTTAATTGGCCGACTTGATATGTGGGGTGTTACTCCATCAGCTCAAAAAATATTGACAGGGGTGTCACTCCATCAGCTCAAAATTACTGACAGGGATGTCACTACATCAGCTAAAAATTATTAACACGGGTTTCATTCCATCAGCTCAAAACAATAGGGGTGACACTCCAACATCTCTGCAACAAGCGACAGGGGTGTCACACCAGCAGCTGTAAGTAAATACACCAGTGTCACTCAAACATCTGTAAAAATTAGAGGAGTGTCACTCCAACAGCTCTCACTTTTTCAAGTCCTCACTTATCAAAATATTTCTTATCCAGTATTTTTTTTGTATTGGCTACAAATCGACGCCTAATTAAAGTATGACCTAATTAAAGTACGACTCAGCAATTATGAAGCCAGTCATACATTAACTTACCTGATAACTTTAATCAAGAATTGAGAAATGTCTAGGTTTTTAACTGCCAATATATTTTGCATGCATGCATGTGTGCGTGCTTGCATATGTATATGGTGTTGTTCACTGCAACAAACAAACATCATTACTGTCCCATATCGAAACTATCAATAAACCAGTGACATTTCACTTGGCTGCAACAAAGTCTACTATAACATCCTTCAATGCAGCTGGACATAAACATGTACATTAACCCATTTCATTCTAACTGCGGGCGTAGTATACCTTTTCAGTATAACTGTATGGTGGGCTTTCCTGTGATATTCATTCTATTTTATGCATCCCAGAATGCAGCAAATGTACTTCCTTCCTGTAACTGTGCGTTTACTGTCAGTTTATCGACAACTTGATGACAATTTTCAAGTGAATTTTATCATGGTTTTTAAAGATGTTTTGATCGAAAATTTTAATCTCCAGTGGCAATACAGATGAATGAAAACGTTGAAGTGACGAATGGTTTTTTATTTGTTTGCCCATACAGATTTTTATTTCAAACATTCACTATGCATCATATACGATACTGTCAATAGATGACTGTTATATCAGAACTCTTGCAATCATTACACATACACATATATATCAGGAACTTCTTTCAATGCTAAACTTTGCATACATTATCACAAGATGGATTACTACAATCACTATATGAACAAATATTGCGTGCATTAAATTCTGGTTTGTCATTTTTCACGATATTGCACTGTCTGTGAATTTGCATCGACATATTTGTCTTAGTGAAGTTTTGATAAACTGATGTAAATTTTTAAAGGTGAAAAATATTGAAGTAATTGTTTCACCATTCTGTGCACAACTGAATTTGCCCTGTTACTCGCACTGCTTGCACAGTAATCGCTTGTGATTGCATTTGTAATGAAACGAAGGGCCAGAATGTTTTGTACAATTTTGACAAACAAACTGATCTAATCCCACTGATGGTGACAAACAAGCTGATCTATCCCCACTGATGGTGACAAACAAACTGATCTAATCCCACTGATAGTGACAAACAAACTGACCTAATCCCACTGATGGTGACAAACAAACTGATCTATCCCCACTGATGGTGATAAACAAACTGATCTAATCCCACTGATAGTGACAAACAAACAGACCTAATCCCACTGATGGTGACAAACAAACTGATCTACCCCACTGATGGTGACAAACAAGCTGTTCTATCCCCACTGATGGTGACAAACAAACTGATCTAATCCCACTGATAGTGACAAACAAACTGACCTAATCCCACTGATGGTGACAAACAAACTGATCTATCCCCACTGATGGTGACAAACAAGCTGTTCTATCCCCACTGATGGTGACAAACAAACTGATCTAATCCCACTGATAGTGACAAACAAACTGACCTAATCCCACTGATGGTGACAAACAAACTGATCTATTCCCACTGGTGGTGACAAACTGATCTATCCCCACTGGTGGTGACAAACAAACCGATCTAACCCCACTGATGGTGACAAACAAACTGATCTTTCTCCACTAACAGCATAAAAAAAGCTGATCTATCCCCACTGATGGTGACAAACAAGCTGATCTATCCCCACTGGTGGTGACAAACAAGCTGACCTATCCCAACTGGTGGTGACAAACAAACTGATCTTTTCCCACTGGTGGTGACAAACAAGCTGATCTACCCCCACTGGTGTTGACAAACAAACTGATCTAACCCCACTGATAGTGACAAACAGATCTAACCCCACTGATGGTGACAAACTGATCTAACCCCACTGGTGGTGACAAACAAGCTGATCTATCCCCACTGGTGGTTACAAACAAACTGATCTAACCCCACTGATGGTGACAAACAAACTGATCTATCCCCACTGATGGTGACAAACAAACTGACCTAACCCCCACTGATGGTGACAAACAAGCTGATTTATCCCCACTGATGGTGACAAACAAATTGATCTAACCCCACTGATGGTGACAAACAAACTGATCTAACCCCACTGATGGTGACAAGCAAACTGATCTAATCCCACTCACTGATGGTGACAAACAAACTGATCTATTCCCACTGGTGGTGACAAACAAACTGATCTATCCCCACTGATGGTGACAAACAAACTGATCTATCCCCACTGCCGGAGACAAACAAAACCAGAAAACAATTACTTTGACAAAGTTCAAAGGAGAACTTCCCCAAACTTCGGACACTAGGCACCAGCGCTGTTAAATGCACTTGCGTTGAGATGATGCTGAAACTAATGGGTGGCAGGAGTGAATGACAATGCCGCGAATACTTAAAATAGTGAAAGATGAGCCTCGGTAATGGAATAAATACCACTCTGGCGATAGACTAGCCTGCCTTGCTGCCGTGCGCTGGGGAACGATGCCTTAATGGAGCTCTTGTTTGATAGCAGATAGCCCCCTCCAGCCTCTGTTCCATCAAATTTTGCTGTAATCCCCGCGACAATGATGTGCATTAATGTACAAAATGTTTGATATGAGACGCCTTTTACATGCGGCCCACTTACGCGAACCTTCAGGGGTGTCGACGGGAGATGTTTACTTAATGCAGCGTATTACGTTCAGGAGGATTCCTATGATTGTTTAATAATTCAATAATATTTCAATACATATCTCCATTAGTAACCACCTAACCAACTGTTTGATGTCCATGTTGGATATCCTCGTGTTACAAATGGCTGCTGTCAACACCAACTCAGAGTAGATACGCAGAGAATTACTGTTTTAAATCCCTTGGCCATGTAGTGACTTTCACAACAATACAACTGAGATGTATACAAGAGGATTTTAGTACAATTAAATTACATTTCACTAATATTCCCGAACTCTTACACCCAAGACTGTGGAAGCTAGCTATACTTCCTTCAATTCTCTCAAATTTTATACCCCTAAATATTTATCCAGCATGGAGTTTGATTTTTAATGCTGATGCTTTTGGAGTAATAACGTTTGCATTGTTGAGCAAACAGTCAGGAAATGTTTATTGCTGTCCCCTGAAAGCCTTGTCCACAACGCAGTACACAGAATATTAAATCTACTGGCCCTATCAATATACAACTGAACACCGGGAATCACACACAGTTCAAAAAGACATTAGACATTTTATTTTCAAAACAACTTCTATGTTTTATACGACATAGTGTATACATTTTTTATAAATTTTTTTGGAAATATTTTTTCAAGTTTTTTACAACTTTACACATTGTATGCCAAGCACTAGTATTTACAAAGTAGTGACCAATTTATATTATTTTATTGTCTATTGTACTTTCTTTTTGCATTTTTAATCTTTTCATATGTAATTTATAAAAACTATTTGCCCTTTTTTGCCTAATTTTGACCAGATCTGGTCAAAATTAATTTAATAGTTTGAACTGGACCTCCTTTGCCTAATTTTAACCAGATCTGGTCAAAATTAATTTAATAGTTTGTCCGATGACTTCACCAAAACTAAAAAAAAATTACAAATGAGCTAACATGTTGTAGTGAATACTAGGTAGGTTTGATTTTTGTGAAATGACTTTCAAACAAGATAAGCACAACATTTTAATTGAGGAAGTGCTTTTAACACCGCCAACAGATAGAGAGGGTTTATACAGTATAATTGTTTTTGAGTCCAAAAAAAAAAATTATTCCATCACAATTTACAAGTGTAATTCTTCATCAAAAAATATATACCAGAGGGCAACATTTTGCTAGCTGAATTTTCACAGCCATTAAAATTGAATGAGTGTGGATGAATTAGGATAAAATGGGCCCCAAAGTCATGCTGAGAGTATCAGACAGACACCCTTTCTTGAACTAGTCCATTAGATGATCTCCACCCTTCCAGTGCCCAGGGAAGGGTCACAGGTACTTTCCCACTTCCTGTCCTGTCTCCCTCTCCCAGATAAGCATCCCTGTGTATAAATAAACAAGCCTAATGAGTGACTTGGGGCTGGGGGTGGATTTCCAATTAGGTCTCTCAGGGAAAAACATACTTTGCCTGCTCAGACAGCTAATTGACCCTAGTCTCTGCTATTTAATGAGGTCCTACTATTTCAGGGGGATTCCTGTGTCAAAGTGTCTAATAGCCATCTGTCTTAGATAATTGTTCTGGGATATTAGAATATGATAGATTTGTATATACCGTGTAGAACTGTTCATATAAAATCCCTGTACAAAACTCTGCATGGTGAGAGTTAAAACTGAAATGTCAGTAATTAAAACTAAAAAAAACCCACTTACATATTACACTATGTAGTTGTTTTATATTAAACTAAATGCTAGAATAACAAGGTGATGTATAATAACAAGGTGATGTATAATAACAAGGTGATGAATAATAACAAGGTGATGTATAATAACAAGGTGATGTATAATAACAAGGTGATGTATAATAACAAGGTGATGTATAATAACAAGGTGATGTATAATTTAAGGGTTTTGATTTATATTTTTTTTTGTATCTCGGAGATACCAGATCGGACATATAACCCAGTATCGGAAAAACGTTCAAAATATGCATTATTAAAATTTTTATGATTTTAAAACACCATGAAATAGTATCCAACTACACTTTAGCATAACACACAACAGCCAATATTTATCAATATACATGTGTACATTTAAAATGCACAGATTCTCCATCACAGACGTTCTGTTATATTTTAAGATTTTCCCAATTTCAATATAAAAAACTATTATGTCACTGTCTTACATGCTTTTTACATATTGGTGTAAATACCTCTGGTAGTCAGATGTTACATAATACTATATGTCACCTTTCTATAGTACCGAAGTACCAAAAACCTTTATGGTTTCATTTTTTACCCGCAAATGCTACAGGTCAAAAGTTGCTTAGTAACTGCCCTGAAGCATGACGACCTCAGAAGCTCAAACAAATGGGGATCAGCAGTGCACCGTGGGCCTACTTAGGGGTCCTGCCTGTTTTAGAAATAAACAAAGATACCAACGTTACTTCATTGACACATTGCTATTATTGTGCCAAAAACTAAAACTATTGCATGCCATGCTACTAGTAAACGACACAAGCGCTTGAGTTGGCATGTTGCCACGAAATCAGCAATTTATGAACGGTGAATGGCGCTCATTAGGAACAACAATCTTGTGAACTGTGATGGAACACCGACCCTGCCTGGTATATGGGTTTCGTTTTCGGGGCGGTCAACGGACTTGATAAAAACACTACATTTCCATGGACCTGATAAAAACACATTTCCATGGCTGAGTTTGATCAACAGACCCTCACATAATTGGTATAACCGAATCATGGGCCAACACAGACATTACAGATGCTGAATTAGGATTGCCAGGATATGTAATGTTTAGGAGAGTTCGAATACGAAATAAAATTAGAAAGCGAAGCAGATTACGATGAAGCTGTTTGGTGCAAAATAGTTTCAGGAAATTCAAAATTAACTATTGGATTAGTTTACCGAAGTCCAAACATAAATGAAGAGGATAACACAAAAATACAAAATGCTATAAAGGAAGTTAGCAAAGGGGAATGTATCATAATGGGAGATTTTAACCATGGACACATATAATGGAACTCTCTAGAGAGTACAGGGGGTGAGGACCAACGATTTCCATCTTTAATTCAGGAGAGCTTCCTTACTCAGCACGTGCTAGAACCAACCAGGGGAGAAAATGTATTTGATATAGTTTTATCATCACAAAAAGAATTAGTGGACAATGTAAAAATACATGAACCATTGGGTAACAGTGACCACAATCAAATACATTTTGACATCAATGTAAAATCAGAAAGTAAAAATAAAAAAACGTATAGGAGAAACTTCCACAAAAGTAACTATAAAGATATGAGAAAATACTTAGCAAAGCTAGATTGGAATAACATGCTGATGAATAAGACCGCAATTGAATGTTGGAATATTCTAAAATATGAAATTGAGAGTATCATCGATAAATTTGTTCCCTTGAAAAAACAAGGAAAACGGTCTAGAAAGAAACACTTGTCAAAAGAAGTTATTAGAAAAATAGTGTTTAAGCAAACTATGTGGAGGGGGTTTATAGGCGTACCAGAAAGGATGACTATGCAAATTACAAAGAGGCACTTAATCTAGCTACAACTGAAATTAGAAAATCTAAAACCTTTGAAAAAAATTGGTAGGTAATATAAAAAATGACAGCAAGAGTTTCTATGCTGATGTAAGGAGTAAACAGAAAGTTCGAGATAAGGTCAGACCACTGGAAAACAACAGGGGAAACATAATTTCAGACGGGTTTCAAATGGCAGAGGTCCTGAATGAGTATTTCAGCTAATTTTTTACCACTGAAGATATCAGCTCACTTCCAGTTCCATTTACTAAATTTGAGGGCAATAAATCAGAACATTTAGGGCAGTTACTTGTAACTCATGAAATGATAGCAAACAAAATTAAGAAGATGAAAGACAAATCACCTGGAGTTGATGGGATACCACCAAAACTGCTTAGGAAATTGTTGAGCAAATTAGTACACCATTTGCAAAATTGTTTAACCTGTCACTAGAAGAAGGAATAGTTCCTTCAGAATGGAAAGAGGCAAACATTACGCCGCTATTTAAGAAGGAATCAAGGAACAAGCCAGAAAATTACAGACCAGTGAGTTTAACATCAGTTGTATGTAAATTACTCGAAACATTAATTAGAGATCACATGGTGGAATTCCTTGTAAAACATAAATTAATAAATACATCTCAACATGGGTTTCTAAAAGCAAGGTCATGTCTAACTAATCTCTTATGTTTTTTTGAAGAAATTACAAAGTGGGTAGATGACGGGTCACCAGTGGATGTTGTCTACTTAGATTTTCAGAAAGTTTTCGATAAAGTGCCACATCAAAGATTGTTACTTAAACTAAAAGCCCATGGCATAGGTAATGATGTAATCAACTGGAGAGAAAAGTGGCTTACACACAGAAAACAGATAGTAATAGTAGATGGTGAGATTTCAAACTGGAAATCTGTTTTGAGTGGGGTACCACAGGGATCAGTATTAGGCCCTATACTGTTTTTAACATATATAAATGATTTGGAAGATGACATATCTAGCAAAGTACTCAAATTTGCAGATGACACAAAAGTATTCAGAAAGGTTACTAATGATACAGATAAACAAAGTTTACAGGATGATCTAGATAAATTAGTTAAATGGTCAGAAAAATGGCAAATGTTATTCAATTTTGGGAAGTGTAAATGTATACACATAGGACTTGGAAACATGGACGAAGAATATAAAATGGGGGATGCTGTACTAGGTAGAACCACACAAGAAAAGGACTTAGGAGTAACATTTAGTGCTGACATGAAAGTTTCAGAGCAATGTGGGATTGCTGCTTCGAAAGGAAATCAAATTCTAGGGCTAATTAGGAGAACTATCACGTATAAGGAGAAACAGCTAATTGTACCCCTGCACAAAGCAATAGTTAGACCACATTTGGAATATTGTATTCAAGCATGGAGGCCGTATCGTAAAAAGGACATAGACAAACTAGAAAGAATACAACGAAGAGCAACTAAAATGATTCCAGAATTGAGAGACCTTAGTTACGAAAGTCACTTATTACAATGTGGTTTGACAACACTAGAGACTAAGAGGAGACCAAATAGAAGTGTTTAGAATAGTGAATGGTTATGAGGATGTTGATAGGAATATGTTCTTCAAACTTAAAGAAGGCAGTAGAACCAGAGGACACAAAGCAGCATTAGTTAAGGAACAGTGTAGGTTGGACATGAGAAAGTACTCTTTCTCACAGAGGGTGATAAATGAATGGAACAAACTGCCAAATGATTGTGTTAATGCTAGTAGTGTGATTATGTTTAAAAATAGATTTGACAGATATTTGATAAGGGCAGGCTACACATAGATGAGAAAATTGTTGGACTCTCGATAAGCCAATGGTTTCCTTGTCCACTTGCCATCTGGAACTTGTTTGGGATGGCAATCTTGTTAAATCTTGTTAAACAAGTACAAAGAAAACGTAACCGAAGAATGTTTAGTAAAACGTCAGGGTGAGCATCCGTACAGTTTGGAAAAAGCCAGCTCTTCTTATGTTGGACATTCCAGCTTTGTCAACATACTCCCACCAAGTCCCCGGCTGTTTGGAGACAAGGCAGGCGGACTACACGGAACTCCTCGCCCATGGCTGGCGCATCGTTATTCTAAACTACAAGCATTTATTTAATCACATTTATGATTACAACACTGGCACTCCACAAAATAGTTATCAGTACAAGCCAGTTAGGGAGCCTCAAATACATTAAATGTAACAAACCACAGGGTCATTGTTAACTTTTCCAGGGGTGATTATTACGAATAGTTGCATACATTTTTCATATTTTCATTATGTAGGAATTTTGTGCATTAAGCGAATTTGACTCCATTCTCTGTTGACTATTGCAGCAGCTGAAAGACCCATGTTCCGTGGACAAAGTACTACTCTTCCAACAAGTATCGATGGTCATGACGTGAGGCCTCAGCACGTAATCCAACATTGGGTACTTTTACTGTGTTCTTGCTGGCCACTTTCTCTGATAAAAACGCACCCTTGATGTAATTTTTGCGAAACAAAGCTAATGCCTCTGCCATGGTGTTGTACGCTAATCCACATACCGAGGCATTACTGCTCAGGTGGCTATACAGGACCCTAATTAAGCCCACAGTGTACTTCGCACCTCATTTGTTTTGAATTTCATGCAATGGGTCTATTTAGTATCCCTGACTTAATATGTGCAGCTAAGACACAGTGTTTAACAATACAACCTGGCACAGACGGAACATTAGTGATACTGAAAATACTAGTTTGAGGTAAGCATAATCCATGGATATAAATTACAAGTGTTCACTGTCGGAGCCTTGCTCTTGAGAAACTCATGTGGGCAGTGACGATCTCTCACTAACCAGTCAACTCGTCACGGGCCGGTTGACTCTGCACCTTCTGAAGGCTGCGCTGGTATTGTTTCTTGGCTGCAGAGTCAGTCTTAAGCCCGCCGCACACTGCCCGATTGTCTACGATCTGACGCATTTCGACCATCGCAGCATAGACAATCGGGCATAATTGGGGCAGTGTGCATGTGCTAACGACTACGATTCCCCAGTCTTACGTCGCGTCAGCTGCAGTCATGGCGATTCAACATGTTCAATCGGCACGACTGATGCTGACTGGTAATCTTGAATAATCGGGCTGTGTGCAGCACTTCCCAACTATGATTTTTAAATCATAAGGAATTAACCAATCAGAGAACAGATGTGGTAATTAGATTCTTGGGAAAATTACTAATTTTTTGTGCGAGATGACGGAAGACGCACTTGTAGCACAATTGGTATATCTGTCGGGGAGATAGCAGCACGGTAGTTTGTATTTTGTTTGACAATGAATGGGGAGACTAGATGGACAAGGATGTTAAACAAAGCAGGATAAAACCTTGCAAAATTTCTAAAGCATCTTCTGCGGCCAACTCCTTTACAACATTGTTGTAACACCCTTCCCCATCACGTCTCCCAACCCATGTCTTCACCCTCACCCTACCTTTGTTGTCCCTGTTCCGTCTCCATTTCAGCAACTTGTTGATGACACATATCCCTAAAATGTTCGCAGTTGCCTATACAATTCTCTCCACGGATGGAGCCATATTGTTGAATTTCAGATACAAACAGAAAGGTGGCAGCCAGTGTTTTAAGAATAACGCCAGGTTTATATATACAGTTGTGAACAATTATAGCGGTGTGCAGCGGTCAGTCGTAGACGAGTCGTAAGCTTACGATCATATGCGATTGGGCTATGACGGTCGAGATGCGTCGCAGCGTAGACAATCGGGCGGTGTGCTGCTAGCTTTATTCTCCTTGCACATAGCCATCTTGTGTGTTGTTATAGCCATCTTGTGTGTTGTTATAGCCATCTTATGTGTTGTCATAGCCATCTTGTGTGTTGTCATAGCCATCTTGTGTTGTCATAGCCATCTTGTATGTTGTTATAGCCATCTTGTGTGTTGTCATAGCCATCTTGTGTGTTGTCATAGCCATCTTGTGTTGTCATAGCCATCTTGTGTGTTGTTATAGCCATCTTGTGTGTTGCCAGACTACTGCTGATTATGCAGAAGTGTGCTATTTACACGTACAATGAACATTTTGTGAAAATTCAAGACACAAATTATACAAAACATGCAATTTCTTATGTAATATGTTCTCAAAACAAAGCATGTATCGGATGCTGGTATACCATGTAGCGTATTGGCCTAACTTTACCTAAGTTACAAGCTTCTGCGCATTACCTATGCGGTATATAAGCATAGAAATAGTCATGGATGTTCTGCGTAACGTCTGTGACTGCTTCTATGCTTCATCTAATTATTCAGATCAAATAAAAAAAAAATTTCAAATTCTTTCTGGTGTATAGAACCACACACAGTAAAGTGCTTTTAAGAGAGTTCTGGTGTCTGTGTGATAGTGCTACGATATGTGGTGGCCTAAAATGGCGGAACATCCATGACATTGTTTTTCTGACATCTCACATCGATTTTCTTTAGAAAAATATAAAATTAGGTAAATTGTTTTTGGGTAAAAACATCTTCCACACTGAGTGAGATATGCCTGGTTTAACTTTTTTAGGACTGGTATTATATATGTGTGAGTTAATCTTGTTTCATTTGTAGAGGTGTAAAGTAAATAGTGAGACGTTGTGAAAAAAAATTTTACCCATCCAAAAAACATAATAAAATTTGAAAGATCATTTTCAACTTTTACATACGGATAGATTATGGCAATGCAAACATAAAGAATAATGGGCTGAAAGCAGTTAAGGAAAGTCTACTATTTATTATGACACTGACACTAAATAAAAAAACCAAAAAGAACAGTGTTTCAATGAAGTTTTCAATGTTTACAAATTCAATAAAAATATAAATGTTCAGACAAATATAAAGTATTATACATGATCTCAAAGCTGAACATGTTCAGACAAAGTATTATACATGATCGCAAAGCTGAACATGTCTGTGACACACAAGAAACATTGACACACATCCATAGAGGGCTGTGTTCAAATCGTGAGCCGTGGAATGCATTTTAAGCCGTCTTCTCCAATTGTTGCAATGTGAAAAAAGTCACATATATTATTAGACACATTTTGAATGACAACTTTGTGAAATGTCAAAAAAATTATGCAAAAATAGACCTTCTGCATGTGAGAACCTCCCATAAGACCTTGGACCAACCATACTTCTCGTCCCCAGGCTTTAGAACTCAACTCCGAGAGACACGCACAGTACATTTACAACCATTTTACAACGAACAACTAATGAGAATCCAAAGCAGCGAACAATGCTAATCCAGGCAGGCAGCACACCAGTGGTTCTGATTTTCTAGATGGCTTCTTCCTGTACGCTCATCTGACTTTCTGATTTTTCGCTTCATAAACTTGCAAGCCTTGTTGGTGCTAATTCAGAGACTGAGTGTTTGTGCGTTTGTCATGCATGACCGAATCATGGGTAATACTAATAGAGTTGGTCTGGCTGCTACCCTTTAAGCACTGTGGACGTGTGTGCATAATGGGGAAGGTTTTCCTGCTCATCATTCTCACTGTTTATCCCCCCCCCCCCCCCGGTGACAATGTGGATGTGCAAATTTATATTTTTAATATTCTGAAAATCACCAATGACAGTATTTATTCTTCCATCAACTTGCTGGACAATATCCGTCAAATTCTGTAATTTATTTCTCCAGAAAATCAACATACAAGATGCTTCCGATCAAATGACTAATTTTCCAGGGAGCAAACATTTGCGAAAACCAGGTACTGTCTCAAAATCACTGTCACATCTGTCTTATGACAAAGAGATGATGGCAACATCACTGATAGCTAGTTTACAGGAAGCTGACAATATTCTGTTCGTCTATGTGATACTGCGTGACATTGTGTGATACTATGGGACATTGTGTGATATTAAGTGAAATTGTGTGTCAAGTGCTTGTGTGTTTGGCATTTATATAGCAACATTTGTCTACTAAACATTCCTCTTTCCACATTCCTTAGTAAAATCACCACATAGTCTCATTTTTTCATTTGGGAGGCGTGCTAAGTGATTTCCTGACAGAGGAAGATCGAGGCTGACATCATGTCAGCATGGGAGGAGAAAAATAGATCATGAGGGAGGGGGGAAGTCTGGCTGTGGGCAAGGAAGGAGAAAGGAAGATAATGATCCTAACTCTTTACCTTCCCTGTTATCTAAGACAGATTCTTCAAAATACGTGTGCCAAACATTTTGACCCTAAAACAATAAACCAACATCGAGGTATAAAACATGGCACAAAACACAGTTTAGCAAATCTGACTAGAAAAAAATTCCGTCTTAGAAATCTCCTTCCCAGAAATATTGTTCCTAGAAGACTCACAAGAAGAAGACATTCCCGCACGGCAAGTGAGAGAGAGAGAGAGGTAACTACACAAATAAATCCAATCAACCCTTTAACCTTCGCACGCCACCGAAAAGTGGAAATCCTGAAACGCCTCCATTCGAACTATACTGATCAGCAACCCAATTATGCCTTAACCGAATGAGATGCAACTCTGACAAATTGCCATTAAACGCCTATCAACTCTAACCATAATAACCTATCAGTAGAGCATCTTGTGGTCTACAAAACACTCTCAAGCACAGCCAAGCAATTACAGGAAAACCACTCTTCCTGCCAACATAATCCCTCTGCCTACCTCAAATCCAGGGTCTCCCAGTCCATATTAACCATCCATCCACTTTCAGGGTCTTCCAGCTGAACCAATCTCCCTCGCAATTTTGGAAATTACCCAAAGTCAATCTATAAAATATAGTGCCCGGGATACCGCCTTTGGAAATCCCATTAGTGGTGGCCTACAGTGTGTGTTTGTGAATGATCCATTGGTGATGCCAGAGACTGCTTCAGAACCCTTATTGAACACGATTCGCTAGCTGAAGCATCAAGAATGGTAGTGTCAAGTTGTTTATCTCCACTGCACACCCCTCTGCATGTCCACAATACAGAATGAAGACAAGTACATAAGTGCAGAAAATGAAGAAAATTGGTTTCCTAGCAAAGTTATGACTTGGTCTCAACCAACTATGAGATTGAAAAGATAACTTGTGTAAGTTACACGGTGTCCAAGACGTCTCCTTCACTTGACAAATACATGCCCTATTGACAGGAATTTTCTTATAGGACATCTCTATCATAGCATAAGACTTAAGAAAAAGACAATAAGCTTCAAGTTATGAAGAGATTTGAAGATGGACACCATTATGTAATATACAAAAATGCTGCAATCTTTTAATCATAAATGTGTCTCCGACAATTTGGTCAGAAAGCCTAGTCCTTTATGTTAAAAGATCTATTAGATTAAATTATATTATAATGATTGAACCAATTTAAAATGCTACTGGCTCGGGCTGCTACGAAGCAGGTATTGTGAAAGTTCACACCTGAAATAACAAATGCGACCACGAACATGTAAATCTCTATCCAGCAATTAATATCCAATTTACACTCAGATTCACCAAAAACCAGCAAATCATGTTGAAATAACCACAAACTGCTAACCATAACCAGAACCTCCTAACCATAACCAGAATCTCCTAACCATAAGGCATACCACTCCACCACCCCCACCCAGGTTTACTACCGTCCACCGGAAGCGCTTTATCATTATGTGGCCACAAGGGATGTAAGTACGCAGTGAAGCCGTAACTTGTTATTGTACGATAGTGGCTCGTTACCAAATAACGGTGCAAAAACATGTAAAGATTACTGCCCAAATAGCAGCTTTTCATCGCACAAACGTAATGCAAAGTGGCGATAACAATAATCTTACTGTAATTTATACAACACCAAGATTGGGCCTGCGTCCTCATTCTGAACACACATGTCACAAGAAGCCAGTGTTGGCTGTGATCTACTAGTAGTACTAGGTTTATTTCAGAGTTTTCCTTCCCTAGAGTTAGTGACACATTTGATCACTGTGTGGAGCCCTTTACTTCCCCTGGCATAGACAAGGCACCTACACTTTTTCATCTGAAAGACACAGGCAATACGGGGTAAAAAAAATTGCCCAAGTTTTGAAATGGCAGTAGGTAGACTGGAACCCTGGTCCGCCCGATTGACCGTTTGACGTTCTAACCATGGTGATACCGCGCCCACTCGATAAAACCCTCTGCATAGCTTACCAGACACTGAATTACACCCAATACATTCCGTTCCTCTGCCTACACCCAATCCACCAAGCTTACAAAGGACCCCTCAAACTACCAACACTGACACAGAATCTACAAATAACGATCATCAATGAATGCCTTTTGAATTTATTCTATTTTATTCCAGCAGGTCTGTCGAAACCAAGAGACACGCACACAGGCATGTGTGGCCACACACACAAACTCGACATTCTCTGCCAATACTTGACAAACGCATCCAAGTTGCATGTCAGGTACACAACAGATCCGAGCAACAAGGCCTAGCAACCGACACGCTGGTTCTTCAAGCGATTTACTTTAACTTAGCTTCATGAAAACAGGCGTGAATATTGCGAGCTCATCGTATGACCAATCCGATGAGAATGTCTTCCACACGACCGGATTTGCAAGCGACAATCTCTGTTATTTCGACATGGCCTTCACGTGGGTGTCAATTAATGGACAGCTTACAGCGAAATGACAACCATCTTGATGGTAGATTTCTCCGGAGAGCAACATTCGCGGGATCGGCTCGCAACAACGGATTTAAAGAGATAGATCAACAAATCTGGCTTCACATGACAAACTAAATTGCATTTTTTTTTGGAAAATAAACCAAAATGCGACCAACATCAATACTTAATGCAATCTCTGATACACATCATGCATTTAACATCTGGTATCTGCGTATTAAAACCATTTCAACATCTTTGTTTCCGAATCATGAAATAATATTTTCACAATCAGAACTTATATAGAGTAATATCATTGGCTAACAAACCACTTTTCACCCTGCCATTGTTTGAAGATGAGAAAGAGCTTTTCCAGTTGAACTTTATACACTGGGTTTGGAATTTTAAAGGGAACATAATCCGCTATATAACGATTTTCATTGGTTCAATGAATGCTCTTTTACAGGACATTGCCACTTGGGTTGGGACGCAGCGACACAACATTTATTAGCATCTATAACATCTTAATTGCTTAAAAATAATACCCAGTCAAAATGTGTTATCTTAATATAGTGTACTGTAGAAAATTTAGCAATGATTTAAACTGTGCCAGTTTTATGGCATATAAATAGAAACCATGGTACAGCAACAGAAGACATGCAGAGAAGGTGAGATACGTTTTTCATTGGGTGATTTGTTGATCTGTCAAATATTCGGTGTATACAATTTCCAGAGGTAAATATACTAAAGCCATACAGATTGAAACATGAAGTATATGCATTGTTAATTTAGATTAACTTTGATATTGAGAAATTCACAGAATTGGCACATTTTAATTATGCGGTATTAGTCAACAAACCATAACAACGGCAACTCAAGCAACCCAGGCTAACACAAGTTCTTGGATCCTATTCCACTTGCACTTATTAATGCCAACATGGAGTAGTTACGTGAACTTAGACTGCAGAACATGTCTCATAAATAAGTCCAGCTGAACTAAGCACAGCTAATGAAACAGATAGCTGCAGTTACGACATAATCAATTAACAAACAATCAAAACAAAACAATAACATTAAAAATGAACACTCGAAACAACCACTGCAGCTACCAAGTATTGCAATGCAATGTCACAGCGAGCAGGAATTATCAACTATCTATCTGTGCGTTATTTTCAGTATGACCATGTGGCCAAATTACAGATGACACTTGCCACCACGGACTAGTTATCTCACACGCCACCAGACGGTCCCCGGACAGAGCGAACCACGGTCAACTCCCACAGAGATCCTAATGGTGTACATTAAAGTAATTTCAATTATTCGGCTAGCTGATATCAAAATATGCTTTAGAATCGGGCGGGCAGTGGCAACGACCATGAGGAGGGAAGGCACAACAGATGTGCAGTAACCGTAATGCGTGTGTCTTCAAGCTTAGGCGAAACCATCAATTGTTGAACTTATCTGATCAACTCGACGCAATGTACCATTCCACTGATCCGCAGCAGCAACTGAATGGACGGTAAAATTTATCATGCTTAGTTTATTATTCTGTTATGGCGCCATAATCCACCTTGATCGCCTCCCATCCATTATCCTCCGATTCCATTTTATAAAGCATTGAAATAAATATTGCTGCCTGTCCGCAAAGGTTTGTTTTTATGATATGAAAAATTGTCACATTTGGCAGTATGACACTAAGAAAGATAAACAGGCATTGCCGATGATTTAGTATCAACAAGACATTAATTGTTAGTGATTCACAGATTGATAATTTGCAGCATAAAAACTGGTTTACATTCATATGTTAAAGCTAGTTTGGTGACAGTGTAGACAAAATAAAAACCATAGGAAAACCAACATCATAAAATTGTGATAAATTCTGAACAAAGTTGTTTATATATAGGAAATGTGTTATTTTCAGCAGGCAGACCACAACTGAGATGGGAGGGCTGCGTTAAGAGGGATGCAAGGAAGGCGGAGAAGGGAGACAAGTGGAGGGAGAAGGCGGCCAATATGGAGCAGTGGAAAATGAGAACCAAAGCAGGGCAGCAGGACAAGAACTAGTTGGCCTATCCCCTTTAATGGGAATTACACAGAAGAACAACAAAAAGTTCCTTAGTCTGGTAAATCTGCCAGGAACGAACAATAAATTCCAGTTTATTTTATCCCAATAGTTGGCACTATAGCGGCAGTTGGAAGTGGGAAGGAATAACGCTGCAGAGAGCAACAAAACAAGCCCTGAATCCATACAACATCCATTAGCTACATCTGGTGGCTGCAAAACAATTTAAACACAAGTTGGCGTCACGAATCTACATATTAACATTGATTTTATCGTCGGCCTCACTTTCTGACAGTGCCATAAAGGTGTGGCTAGCCAGACACCAGGTGAAATAACCAACTTGTGATGTCATTAGGCAATAGGTGAAACATGTGTTGCAGATAGCATTGTCAAGAGATAAGAGGAAATAATATAGAGACATCCAGTGACATCTGCATGTGAATAGCCACCTTACGACTACGGAGGTCGCAGCTGCCAGGAATGGCTGTTTTAATGGCAATTTCGTTGAGGGTAATTTAAGAGGAATTAAATTATTTGACATAAAGGCTTGATTATTGGCAATGTGCGGTTAAAGCCGGTTGGTGGCAGCCACTTTCAGTCCTTCGATTTATTTCTGACGTAACATCTGTGTAGAAGTGATGTCAGTCTGATCAACAGATGCATGTAACAACAACGTTCTTTTAATTAATTTTGTTAAAGGCCCCTCCTCAATTAAAGGTGCTTAATCAATTCGATATTTTTGCTAGTCTCATTTCAAATGAATTTTGTGAAAAACCAAACCAACCTAGTATCCACTGCAACATGCTAGCTCGTTTGTGCAACTGTTGTAAGTAGTTTTGTGAAGTCCATCGTCAGACAAACTATTAAATTAGTTAATGCTTGTTCAAGCATTAACTGAAGTGAAAATCAAAATGCTGAAAAATAAAAAAAATTTCCTTGGTGAAATTTCATAATTTTGTCATGTGATCGACGAGAAGATGGAAGTCACGTCCATGATCTACATTGACCCACACAGTGCTTACTATTTCAAATATCCACTATTTTGATCCTTCCAAGATCTAATGACTGAAGTCAATTCTTTTGATGATTTGAACAAAACTAGGCATTTTAAAAATTAAATCGACTGCGGATGTTACATAAACTATTCACACACCACATATTTGGACACCGATGAAAAGGATTTGCAATAGGCTAAATCAGTTGAGGAAGCAGTTTTAAATGTTTGTTAAAGGTTCCTCCTCAATTAAATGTTTGTTAAAGGTTCCTCCTCAATTAAAAGTTTGTTAAAGGTTCCTTCTCAATTAAATGTTTGTTAAAGGTTCCTTCTCAATTAAATGTTTGTTAAAGGTCCCTCCTCAATTAAATGTTTGTTAAAGGTTCCTCCTCAATTAAAAGTTTGTTAAAGGTTCCTTCTCAATTAAATGCTTGTTAAAGGTCCCTCCTCAATTAAATGTTTGTTAAAGGTTCCTCCTCAATTAAATGTTTGTTAAAGGTTCCTTCTCAATTAAATGTTTGTTAAAGGTTCCTTCTCAATTAAAAGTTTGTTAAAGGTTCCTTCTCAATTAAATGTTTGTTAAAGGTCCCTCCTCAATTAAATGTTTGTTAAAGGTTCCTCCTCAATTAAAAGTTTGTTAAAGGTTCCTTCTCAATTAAATGTTTGTTAAAGGTCCCTCCTCAATTAAATGTTTGTTAAAGGTTCCTTCTCAATTAAAAGTTTGTTAAAGGTTCCTTCTCAATTAAATGTTTGTTAAAGGTTCCTTCTCAATTAAAAGTTTGTTAAAGGTTCCTTCTCAATTAAATGTTTGTTAAAGGTCCCTCCTCAATTAAATGTTTGTTAAAGGTCCCTCCTCAATTAAATGTTTGTTAAAGGTCCCTCCTCAATTAAAAGTTTGTTAAAGGTTCCTTCTCAATTAAATGTTTGTTAAAGGTCCCTCCTCAATTAAATGTTTGTTAAAGGTTCCTCCTCAATTAAAAGTTTGTTAAAGGTTCCTTCTCAATTAAATGTTTGTTAAAGGTCCCTCCTCAATTAAATGTTTGTTAAAGGTTCCTCCTCAATTAAAAGTTTGTTAAAGGTCCCTCCTCAATTAAATGTTTGTTAAAGGTTCCTCCTCAATTAAATGTTTGTTAAAAGTTCCTCCTCCTCAATAAAATGTATGTTAAAGGTCTCATTTTAGAATCATTCCATGACAAAACAAACCTACCTAGCATCGAATGTGACATGTTAGCTAATTTGTGCAAATATGTTATTTAATCTTGATAAAGTCATTAGACAAACTTTTACATCATAGTAGATTGGATCTGGTCAAAATTTTGCAAAAAAGGACAAAAGTGCTCTGGCTCCACAGATAAAAGTTTATCATTTCAATGATTTTTTAAATACACTCTTATTAAACCGACTGCGCATATTACTTTTCATCTACAACAGATTTGATCATCAAAGAACCTGATTCGTGAGGGGCTAAATCAATTGAGGAAGGTGTTTTTACTCAATATATATTTATTGATTCAAGAGTAAAAACGTCAAGTTTTAAGCTTTAATAATTTTTTTGGGGATATTCTACTTCACTAACACTGGGGTGGTGAATAAACCCTGACCCTCTTATAGAAAGTTTTAAATGTTGGCATCAATATTTAATTTCAGTTCTAGCGAGTACAAAACATGGCGGCCAGGTTCAATACTCTGATCCCTTGTGAAAATCTATGATGCCCATCCTAAAGATGTTACACTGACTTCCCATCAAGTGGAATACAATTTAAGACCTGGGGCTGATTTCACAAAGCATTCGTACAGAACAGAGGAACTTCTGTGGACGTTTAACGAAGGTTACATAACAATTAAAAAAAACATTGTTGTGAACAACTGTATGAACTACCCTTCATATGAAGATTTGTATGGTACGAACGCTTCATGAAACGGAGCTGTTCCACATTTTCCAATGTGTTGATGACACTGCTCCTCTTTATCTTTCCAACATGTCAAGATGCTTCTGCTCTTCCTATCAACAACTACTCAAAGTTCCCCAGAGCAAGCTGGCATGCTTCAGGGATCCAGCTTTTGAAGTGGTTGCTCCTCACTTTAAAGATACCCCTGTTCCTGGCGGAATATTGCTGATATTTTGTTGTTTGATGTTTTTATCTGGTTACATATTTTTTTTATCATCCACTTTAATAATGCTCTAATTATGACATCATTACTTAATTATATAAAGCACTTTGGGCTTTTCATGGATTTTTTTCTATAAGAATTACATATTATTAATCTGCTTTAATATATCAAACTTATGAAGCAGCAAGAAATTAGACAAAGTATTCCATCTTCTCTTAGTGAAAATTTTATTAATTAATTTCTTTTGATAAATTCTCAGACAATCAGTACCAAGAAAAAGCAAAACTGTCATGGCAAAACCATATGGCCCCAATATGACGGCCAAGAAAATTTCTCAAATTTACAAACCCAAAATAATGCATCCCACTGAATTCTACATGTGCCTGTGCAAACTATTTTCCCTAAAAGCAAAAAACCATTTTTCTAATACCCAAAAAAAAAAATGCTGAGACAATAATTAAATGGTCCCCAGTGCAGTTCCTTGACTATCTTGGCTATCTCCCTAGAGTTTGTTTTCGTCATCAAAAGTCTGCCTTTTCTAAGCGGGTGCCTTCAAACAAATAACATACCCAGCACCTGCTAGTTTCAAGGACACGAATGTATAGATTCTATTTTCACTTGATCGTTTACCTTCATTAATGCAAGGCCCCCCTCCCCCTTCCCCGTCCAACTCTAGCACAACCCTATAATCAACATCAATTCGACAACTGCAGACGTGGCAGCGGTGACTGTCTAATTTGCCGCCACAAAACGCGACCTCGACCCCACGCTGACAGCACCACTAACAAAGTGGGCACCGTCACGAAGCGACTGTATCATCCACTCATTAATACCTGCTGGTAGCTCCACCTAGCTGCAATAAAACAGCATGACAACGGAAAGATGACAGAGAGGGTGCAACAAAATCTCAACGATTACCAATTCAGCCATGCATGAACGATTCATGCACGACACAATAATGAACCCATGTACTGCAACGATCGCTGTGAGGTAGTGTATCATTTCAGATCGGACATCATGCGAACAGAAGTCATCAACGTTGAAACACTTCACACCTTCAGCGACTGCGCTTAGATACTGAACCACGCCCCTATGTCACCCAGTTGTGATAGGTTCACAAGGCGTGGAGAGTAATTAATGTGTCCCACTCCAACAATACTTCATAACTGTCAAACAGCAGCAAGCCTCCTGAGTTCAATTGTTCACATTACCGAAAACCATCCCTACTGTTTTCCTTAGAAAAACTAAAAGTAACTTCTAAAAACAGTTATTTCTGTGTCCAACACCTGAATAAATTATCTACCAGTCGAACTGGGCAACCCTTTTAAGATAAAAACCAATTATCACTGGTGTTAGGCTGTACAAATTTTATAGTTGTATCAGAGTTGTATTTTTCAACTAGTTTACTGATATCACTATAATAATAATTCAGATTAAAATGTTCTACTTTTTCCATGAAATCTTCGTATCATAAATATGCATTAGCAATAATCTATGGGTAAAAATAATAAAAGAATTTATGCTTTAATTTGATGTCACATAAAACTTGGAGATAAACTTTTTAATCAATAGATCAAGTCAGCATATTTGTTCAAATATATATTTCCGTTATGCAGATAGCAATATTCAAGAGAGTAAGCAATGGTGTTGTGCTCCAAGTTAATTATCACCCAGCTACAAGTAGTGCCTGGGTGGACGAATTAGTGATTTAACGACATGAATAAACATGTTTCTTACTCAAAATATGCAATTATTGAACATAAAGTAGTATTGTTTTTGATGTAAAAAATTTGTAACAACATATGTGCTTAAAAATTCCCTAAAAGTAAAAGTAAGATTGCAAGAAACCATGCCAGAAAAACTTAATTCTTCACTGATAAATGCTGTCTGACTTCACACGGTCCAGGGACTTGAGAAACCAGAATACTGTCATCTTAGATGTTTTTTTCAGGAATGTTAGATTCCAACAGAGTCAACCTATAACACACTCATTATTCAACTGTCCAATGCTTAGCAACTGGCATTTAAGATAGAAGTTGGAAATATTTGTCTTCTTCCTAGTATCTCTGCCTTGGGAATGCGGTGGGGGGGGGCATGGGGGCAAATATGCAACATGTCTTGGAATTATAGCGATGTTCAAACGATTTTCCACGAGGCAAACTGTGACTTGCTTTTCAGTCTGAACTACACATTTTTATTCAATGTTATTTTATTCTCAGATTTAACTGTTTAGATAAGTCATTTATTCTTTTTTATCATAATTTATACACTTACTAAAGTAGTCTGTATGTAATTTTGTTCAACTGTATATAATATCTTAGCACCTCTGAATTGACATTTGTTTCATTTTAACTAATTATTTATTACTCTTTATCGCATTTCTGTTGACTAAAATCAATGCATTTTACTAACTGGAGGAACTCCACCTTAGCCCTGTGAAAGAACTTGATCTAGATATAGATTACTATACTGATGGCTTTCTTCTTAATATTATGCACATAAAGATAAAAATAAAAGTTCCTATATAGCATCTTGGGACTGTTCAAAGCACTTGGGACTGTTCAAAGCACTTGGGACTGTTCAAAGCACTTGGGAATGTTCAAAGCAGATCTGTTTAATCGAACACCAACTTGACTTCTCTGGGAACCATTCAGCCAAGCTGCATTTACTGTGCAAAGACTACTCATTCATTTATATACATCAGTCTATAGCCTGGTGCTCATCTATACACCTGAATGAACCGAGGTAACAAGCAGTGAACGAAACTGCTCAAGCAGCAAGAGGATTCAAACACCAATTCTCTTGAGTATCTAACGTTCTAACCGTTACACGACTGGACATATACCAAGACATGTACTAACAAGCCTGAGAATAGACCCATGAATAGACCCATGAATAGACCCATGAATAGACACACTACAACAACAACTTTTGTACCTTTGCTCTTGCTGCTTCGACAATTCACCCTACGTCGCTTCCGCTTCTTATCCGGAGCCATGATTCAACAGCCTCCTAGTGTTATGCAACAACAACTAACTCGACTGTGGGTTTCTTTCTTCAGACACAGTTCAAGCTTTGACGACGTCCTTTCCACCCAACATACAGACACAACAACCTTTCTGGGGTCTATAAATTCCACAGGAACCCAAATTCCACACCTTCAGTAGCAGGCAAAATCTTTCCCGTTCTTCGTAATACAAACTTCAAATGAAGGAACTCGCTACTAACGCACAGGTGTGAATATATTTTGCTGTAATTCGCAACCGCCCTGCCATATGGTGACCCGACAAACGTGTATGTGTCAGTGTGTGCATACCCCTTTACAGACCCATGTATCAGCCGCCGGTGACAAGTGACTAGGACATACAATTGTCATCAACTTGTAAGTGATTGCCTCTGGTGATTCTGGCTGTCTCAACACAAGAACATCAACATTTCAGGAACACAACAATGACCAAACATCTACTGTTTCACTCTGGCCATTGTCCACTTGTTGACCACAGGGGATAGATAACTGGACATCAGAGTGGGGATGATAATTGCAGTTAATGGGGGTTTTGTGAATCTTTCATGGGCACTTGTCAATATAATGAGCCCAATGTTGGCAGAGTGGTGATTATCTGAAATAAAGTCAACAAAGATGACAAAGGTGTTCATTGGGGTAGCACTGAACCACCCGGTGGTTCATTAGTGGCGCAGTGGTTGGTGCTTTGGAGTGTCAGTTGAGATTTCGAGTCTTCCTATTGCTATTTCGAAACTTCCACAATATCATTCACCCGCACTTTGCCTGTGTCTTTCGGATGAGACACTGAAAAATGTTGGTCTCTTCTGCCTAGTGTCTATGCCTTGGAAGTAAAAGATCTGACACGGGGTAAACTTGTAACCTGTCGTGGCCCCAAACCTGTTTCTTATGAAAGTTAAATTAATTGTATATATACAAATTATATTAAAAAGTGCTTTTTTAAAGGTAATGCTCTATATGAGAATTATATAATATATTATATATATATATATATATATATATATATATATATATATATATATATATACATACACTTTTGGCATCATAAACCTATTTCCATGGTTTATAAAGGTATTTACCACAATGTGGCATAAACCATGCGACACCACACTTCAGGATGAGCACTGAATTAGCTGCTGTGAAAAAACTAGTGCTGACAATTAATGGATCAAAGTGCTATGAGCGTCTTGTCTAGGCAGATACTGGCACTATATAAGACGTTATTATTATTATCATCATATAACTGCATAATATATTGACAGTGAAGTCCTTGTGAACAATTGGGGATAACAAGACAAAAGTTTTATGATTAAAACTGTGTTCTTTAATGAAGTTCAGGAGTTTTTCAGCTGGGTTTATATGAGGACATCACAATGTGTCTATTGTCACCCACATAAAGCTGGGAGCTCATGACAGGTTACAAGTTTACACGCTGTGTGGGATCTTTAACATCCACTGGCATAGAACATTATATCATGCTTTTGGGGCAAGTGCCGTCCCAATGAACCACAACAAGCACTCAAACTGTAATTATTTTAAAGTCTAAAGAAACACAAATACCAAGAAGCCATGCTGCTATCTAAACTTCCTTTCATGAAACGGCTGGTTTGCGTAAGTTTCAACGATCGTTTTTTCGGACAAAAAACATCTGTCGATGAACATGACAATAATTTTATAGGTGATCACCATTCAGAGAAGTAATGGTATTTACCTCACAAAAACAACTGGCCAGAAGTTAATAATTAGTATTTAACTGGCCAGAAGTTATTTAGTATTTTCATTACAAATTAAGTTTGATTAAAAACAAAATTAGATAGCCACTTTATCTGTAATTAAATTCTGGCTCAGTGGCTTGGTGTAATTGATTTGGACAACAACGTAGTACTTACAAACTACTTTGGCACTTGACAGTGAACACAATTAAATTATCTGCAGATGTAATAATGTGCCAAGTTCTCACGATAATTAAATAATGGCTAAATGGGTTAATAAGTTGCCATGGTTGATTAAGGAAACAGTGGGAAGTTTATAAATTACAGTCAACATGTCACTGGAACAAACTAAAATAAGGTGCCATAAGCTGTGTTTTGTGGCATTCGTCTTTAGTAAACAAACAAATGCATGGATTAACCATGAACAGCATATAGAGATGGACTGGACCACTTGTTACTTTATTACTGCATATTATTCACAACTGTTAATCAATATTTAATTCGTGCACTGTTTAATATTTGCATGAGCAGTTTCATAACTTTGACAATACCCTTGCCACATTTTATATGTGGGTAATATAGAGTAGCGAGCTTTATTGAAAGAAGAATTGTTTACGTACACATTATATATACAGTGGTTTTAATAAAATATTTACACAACCATCTGTTTCTGTGTTTGGCATACACCATTTAACAATCATCACATGTATTTTACATGGAATTTGGGAAAAACATCACATAATTGGCAAAAATTCTGTTCTCTTGTGTGAATTAATGCAGTACGTTATGCATTTGATAAAAATAATTAAACGGACACCAAATAAATTTATTAAAATTTTGTAATTAATGCATTAATTGAACAAATTTCATATATCATAAAAATACGTACTTTTGTCTGCTACTGTAACCAAACAAATGTTTCCAGTTGTTTACTTTCTAAGCAAATTATTTTATTCAGTCATTTCATAGCGCACAATAAATAAACATAGTGGTTTACCTTAGAACTGCAACACTGTTCAGAGAATTGCTGAAACCGGTCTCCTGGCATGCGACTTGGTAGCTGTCACATAAATCTAACACGACACAAACAAAGCAATCAACAACACAGGCAGTCTTTATGAAAACATTCCAAACCAAACTACAACTGTCATGAATACGCCATTAAATGCCACAACAGAAAGGATGTGTTTTTGTACTCAACAACGATATTCGCTTAATGTGATCATTTCGAATCACAGACCTTTCAGAATTGTTGGTTCTTTTGAATTTCAGGCAATTCCGTCAAGGTGTGTTGGCGGTGGGGGGGGGGGGGGTAAGAAGGCCAATTAATCTCACCAGTGGTCAAAATGTATCCAACAAGGGAAACTGTGAGGATAAAGAAAATTGTAGCAATAAGGTCTTGGTACCAAGGGTAATGGTGAGTGCAAAGGCAGAAAGGCTGCAAGAATGTAATAGAAGAATGGGTAGCAAAGAATGGGTAGCAAAGAATGGGTAGCAAAGACAACAGTCACAGAAGGTGTAGCAATTCGTGTCTTGCAATCTTTGCAGTTAAACTCTTAAACTGATGACATTCAACAAGAAATGGTTCTGACTCCAATTCTAGCTGCAGTGTGTACTATGTAAACCAGCTAAATTTAAATTGCTGCCTTTTTAGTGACAGCTTTAATACATAAGGAACATCTGAAATGTCTTGGAGGTCCAGAACTAACAAGTAACTGGTCCTTGTCTTGGAGGTCCAGAACTAACAAGTAACTGGTCCTTGTCTTGGAGGTCCAGAACTAACAAGTAACTGGTCCTTGTCTTGGAGGTCCAGAGCTAACAAGTAACTGGTCCTTGTCTTGGAGGCCCTGGGCTAACAACAAGTAACTGGTCCTTGTCTTGGAGGTCCAGAACTAACAAGTAACTGGTCCTTGTCTTGGAGGTCCAGAACTAACAAGTAACTGGTCCTTGTCTTGGAGGTCCAGAACTAACAAGTAACTGGTCCTTGTCTTGGAGGTCCAGAGCTAACAATTAACTGGTCCTTGTCTTGGAGGCCCTGGGCAAACAACAAGTAACTGGTCCTTGTCTTGGAGGTCCAGAACTAACAAGTAACTGGTCCTTGTCTTGGAGGTCCAGAGCTAACAAGTAACTGGTCCTTGTCTTGGAGGCCCTGGGCTAACAACAAGTAACTGGTCCTTGTCTTGGAGGCCCAGGGCTAACAACAAGTAACTGGTCCTTGTCTTGGAGGCCCAGGGCTAACAACAAGTAACTGGTCCTTGTCTTGGAGGTCCAGAACTAACAAGTAACTGGTCCTTGTCTTGGAGGTCCAGAACTAACAAGTAACTGGTCCTTGTCTTGGAGGTCCAGAGCTAACAAGTAACTGGTCCTTGTCTTGGAGGTCCAGAACTAACAAGTAACTGGTCCTTGTCTTGGAGGCCCTGGGCTAACAACAAGTAACTGGTCCTTGTCTTGGAGGCCCAGGGCTAACAACAAGTAACTGGTCCTTGTCTTGGAGGCCCAGGGCTAACAACAAGTAACTGGTCCTTGTCTTGGAGGCCCAGGGCTAACAACAAGTAACTGGTTCTTGTCTTGGAAGTCCAGGGCTAACAACAAGTAACTGGTCCTTGTCTTGGAGGTCCAGAGCTAACAAGTAACTGGTCCTTGTCTTGGAGGTCCAGAACTAACAAGTAACTGGTCCTTGTCTTGGAGGTCCAGAGCTAACAAGTAACTGGTCCTTGTCTTGGAGGTCCAGAGCTAACAAGTAACTGGTCCTTGTCTTGGAGGTCCAGAGCTAACAAGTAACTGGTCCTTGTCTTGGAGGCCCTGGGCTAACAACAAGTAACTGGTCCTTGTCTTGGAGGCCCAGGGCTAACAACAAGTAACTGGTTCTTGTCTTGGAGGTCCAGGGCTAACAACAAGTAACTGGGTCTTGTCTTGGAGGTCCAGAACTAACAACAAGTAACTGGGGCTTGTCTTGGAGGTCCAGAGCTAACGAGTAACTGGTCCTTGTCTTGGAGGCCCAGGGCTAACAACAAGTAACTGGTCCTTGTCTTGGAGGCCCAGGGCTAACAACAAGTAACTGGTCCTTGTCTTGGAGGCCCAGGGCTAACAACAAGTAACTGGTCCTTGTCTTGGAGGTCCAGGGCTAACAACAAGTAACTGGTCCTTGTCTTGGAGGTCCAGGGCTAACAACAAGTAACTGGTCCTTGTCTTGGAGGCCCAGGGCTAACAACAAGTAACTGGTCCTTGTCTTGGAGGCCCAGGGCTAACAACAAGTAATTGGTCCTTGTCTTGGAGGTCCAGGGCTAACAACAAGTAACTGGGGCTTGTCTTGGAGGTCCAGAGCTAACGAGTAACTGGTCCTTGTCTTGGAGGTCCAGAGCTAACAACAAGTAACTGGTCCTTGTCTTGGAGGTCTAGAGCTAACCAGTAACTGGTCCTTGTCTTGGAGGTCCAGAGTTAACAACAAGTAACTGGTCCTTGTCTTGGAGGTCCAGAGCTAAAGAGTAACTGGTCCTTGTCTTGGAGGCCCAGGGCTAACAACAAGTAACTGGTCCTTGTCTTGGAGGCCCAGGGCTAACAACAAGTAAATGGTCTTTGTCTTGGAGGCCCAGGGCTAACAACAAGTAACTGGTCCTTGTCTTGGAGGCCCTGGGCTAACAACAAGTAACTGGTCCTTGTCTTGGAGGCCCAGGGCTAACAACAAGTAACTGGTTCTTGTCTTGGAGGTCCAGGGCTAACAACAAGTAACTGGGTCTTGTCTTGGAGGTCCAGAACTAACAACAAGTAACTGGGGCTTGTCTTGGAGGTCCAGAGCTAACGAGTAACTGGTCCTTGTCTTGGAGGCCCAGGGCTAACAACAAGTAACTGGTCCTTGTCTTGGAGGCCCAGGGCTAACAACAAGTAACTGGTCCTTGTCTTGGAGGCCCAGGGCTAACAACAAGTAACTGGTCCTTGTCTTGGAGGTCCAGGGCTAACAACAAGTAACTGGTCCTTGTCTTGGAGGCCCAGGGCTAACAACAAGTAACTGGTCCTTGTCTTGGAGGCCCAGGGCTAACAACAAGTAACTGGTCCTTGTCTTGGAGGCCCAGGGCTAACAACAAGTAATTGGTCCTTGTCTTGGAGGTCCAGGGCTAACAACAAGTAACTGGGGCTTGTCTTGGAGGTCCAGAGCTAACAACAAGTAACTGATCCTTGTCTTGGAGGCCCAGGGCTAACATCAAGTAACTGGTCCTTGTCTTGGAGGTCCAGAGCTAACGAGTAACTGGTCCTTGTCTTGGAGGTCCAGAGCTAACAACAAGTAACTGGTCCTTGTCTTGGAGGCCCAGGGCTAACAACAAGTAACTGGTCCTTGTCTTGGAGGTCCAGAGCTAACGAGTAACTGGTCCTTGTCTTGGAGGCCCAGGGCTAACAACAAGTAACTGGTCCTTGTCTTGGAGGCCCAGGGCTAACAACAAGTAACTGGTCCTTGTCTTGGAAGCCCAGGGCTAACAACAAGTAACTGGTCCTTGTCTTGGAGGCCCAGGGCTAACAACAAGTAACTGGTCCTTGTCTTGGAGGCCCAGGGCTAACAACAAGTAACTGGGGCTTGTCTTGGAGGCCCAGAGCTAACGACAAGTAACTGGGGCTTGTTTTAGAGGCCTGGGGCTAATAACAAGTAACTGGGGCTTGTATTGGAGGCCCGGGGCTAATAAGTAACTGGGGCTTGTCTTAGAGGCCCAGGGCTAACAACAAGTAACTTGGTGAACTGATCTCTAACTGGTGTCTTTGAGGCTTGGGGCTAACTACAAGTAACTGGGCCAATCCATCTCTAACTGGCCCTTGTCTAAGAGGCCTGAGGCTAACAACAAGTAACTGGTCCTTGTCTTGGAGGCCCAGGACTAACTACAAGTAATTGGGGTTTGTCTTTGAGGTCCAGAGCTAACAACAAGTAACTGGTCCTTGTCTTGGAGGCCCAGGGCTAACAACAAGTAACTGGTCCTTGTCTTGGAGGCCCAGGACTAACTACAAGTAATTGGGGTTTGTCTTTGAGGTCCAGAGCTAACAACAAGTAACTGATCCTTGTCTTGGAGGCCCAGGGCTAACATCAAGTAACTGGTCCTTGTCTTGGAGGTCCAGAGCTAACGAGTAACTGGTCCTTGTCTTGGAGGTCCAGAGCTAACAACAAGTAACTGGTCCTTGTCTTGGAGGCCCAGGGCTAACAACAAGTAACTGGTCCTTGTCTTGGAGGTCCAGAGCTAACGAGTAACTGGTCCTTGTCTTGGAGGCCCAGGGCTAACAACAAGTAACTGGTCCTTGTCTTGGAGGCCCAGGGCTAACAACAAGTAACTGGTCCTTGTCTTGGAAGCCCAGGGCTAACAACAAGTAACTGGTCCTTGTCTTGGAGGCCCAGGGCTAACAACAAGTAACTGGTCCTTGTCTTGGAGGCCCAGGGCTAACAACAAGTAACTGGGGCTTGTCTTGGAGGCCCAGAGCTAACGACAAGTAACTGGGGCTTGTTTTAGAGGCCTGGGGCTAATAACAAGTAACTGGGGCTTGTATTGGAGGCCCGGGGCTAATAAGTAACTGGGGCTTGTCTTAGAGGCCCAGGGCTAACAACAAGTAACTTGGTGAACTGATCTCTAACTGGCGTCTTTGAGGCTTGGGGCTAACTACAAGTAACTGGGCCAATCCATCTCTAACTGGCCCTTGTCTAGGAGGCCTGAGGCTAACAACAAGTAACTGGTCCTTGTCTTGGAGGCCCAGGACTAACTACAAGTAACTGGGGCTTGTCTTGGAGGCTCAGGTTTAACTACAAGTAATTGGGGTTTGTCTTTGAGGCCTGGGGTTAACTACAAGTAACCAGGGATTGTCTTGAAGGCCCTGGGCTTATGGAACAGCTACATTAGTGCACACCAAATATTCCACTGATGGCTTTAGCTCAGTGCACAAAACAAACGATTTCAATTACGACATGAGAGCATTATTTGCAGAATCTGTATGCATGACATTATGAGTACAACTAAGTGCCTTAAAGTGCTCTGTGCAATCAGACCTTTTATATTGGCCTGGTTTCAGCCACTTGACTACATACATAATTGAGCTTTTATATCACAGACATACACGGTTGGTTACAGAAACCAACAGTGGACTCTGCCAAAATCATTTTGGGCCAGAGCAATTTGCTAAGCGACTGATTCACTTGGGCAAATTATTTTTAAATGGACTCAGAATGAGGTAGAACCCAACGTTTTAATTTTGTCCATATTGAATTATTGCATAGTAGCTAAAAAAAATGTTATCTTGGTATTCTCAAACGACACATTTTCTTAGACAAAAGTCGCAACTTAGTCACGTAAATCTTGCCAGGGCTTGTCCGCGTTGCCATGGCTACAGTCAATAGTATTTCAGTTCATGTAATGCTATGCCATTTTACCTGTACAAGGTATTATTTTTTTCATCAAAACACTGACCTGTGGTCAAAAAGCCTTGGGGTTTTCTAGGAAAACCTGTTATTTTGTACTACAACATATCGTTTTGGTGAGACCAGTCTGAAGATATTGACACTGGTGTGTTGTAAACTGCCTGGTATCAGGAGTCATGTCATCAAATGTCAGCTTCACATTCAATCGTTTCATTAACGTTTTAACTGCCGACTCGTGCAGAACCAGATGTGGGAGAAGAAGGCTACTGTGATATACCGTATTTGACCTAACAAGCGTACTGTATGCTTGAAAGTAATTGGGCCATGAAAAACATTCAAGGAATCTGTTCTTATAAGCATACACCAATCCTTTTTTCTCTAGATAATATGGTAACTGTTTAACACTAGTGACGTCATTTGGTGACTACCCGGTTGTGTATAAAACTGAAAAGTGGTGCCAACTGTTTAACACCAGACAGTGACACTTTTCAGTTGTTCCACTGGTCAAATTACAACAATTGTGGATCCTACTGATTAAAAAAGGGGATGTATGCAAATTAGGGCATGTACAGTTAATAGGTCAAATACAGTATGTCCTTCATATGTGACAGTGAAAGTCCCATCTACATGATTGTCTTTTACATTTGTAGCAAAAGATACAACACAGCGAGGGGATACTAAGTGAGCCACAGACTGGGTCTGATATCTGTGACAATTGTCACATGGCCAAGTAGGGGAATAAAACACAGAAAAGCAACACAGAAAGATTCCAAGAAATTTAAGAAATATATTACTTTAAGCGCCACACTGAAAATGCCACGGAAATCATCAATACGGTTCACGTGATGTATTACCATGTTTGCTGGAACGTAACGCGGGGAAGCGTGGGTGGTCAGTGCTGCCATCTGTTGACCTTCGCAGAGAAATAATTACATTCACGTCACAGATGCATGCAAATCCAGCCAAGCACGGCAGCTAGTACATCAAATACGAATGGAAGTTACATGTTACCCGTTACAATATGTAAGCACAGTTCACGAAGAGTGTAACAAGGGGCCTGGCAATTAAACATAAATTCATTACAGCTGAGTGTCTTGGCTGGGACGAGACGCCCTCGCAACCTTTATCGTGACATCCACATCTTCACCGAGCCTTCTTCGGAATAAAGTAAATTACTTGATTAACCCAAATGACAACACTTTCCGAAATTGCTTTCGGGACAGCGTTAGCAAGATGTGAACGGCTCGCCGGTTTCATCATTAATCGATTTGCCAGACAGATAGCTTCTATCAGTGAAAGCCTTTTCAGACTCGGTCTAATGCAGCTGACAGGCTTAAAAGCAGACTTTCATTAGCACCCAAAAATAGAATCATTTTAGAGATTAAAGGTCCCATGTCTATTTGTCTTTATTGTAAAATTATGTAATAAGTTATATATATTTTAACATCGTGACCACCCACATGTGTTTTAACGAACCACAATTTTTTTTTTATTTGACCATTATTTGATTATGAATATCAACCTTTTCGTTTAGCATGCAATGTAAACATGCATTCAAATTAAACAAATGATGGTCAAAATATATAAAAAATATGTGGTTCATCAAAACCGATTTGGGTGGTCGAAATATTAGAATAGATATATAGTATAGTATATAGATTTTACAGTAAAAATGATGATACTTTGTACATTTAATGTAAGAAACAGATTCACTAGGTTCATGTTACATTGCCACTCTGCTGAAACAGAGACACTATGTGACCCTAAACCAGGAGGAGACCCAGGAATACAATCATGTGTGATTAAGCCTCCAAGCCAGAGACCCCCCACATCCACCCCCCTCACATATCCACCCCTCCCATGTGGAACTGTCTGTTCATTTATCCGATTGCGTGTACAAGTTAGTTCACATCACTAGTCCATTACCGATATCAAGTGGCCACTTGCACCATTTTAAACGACACAATATTGGCATTAGCCCGCTGGTCGTACGCGCGGGTGTGCAACGTGTGTGGCCCAAGAATGCAATGTGTGCAACAATCTATATGCATGTCTGATGACAGTCGCTCGGGTTCTACACGGTCACGAGTTAATCAAACATACAGCCGTAACAGCAATTTCACCTTCGACTAGAGAAGGCCATTGCGCGTGGCGATATAGTCAGTGGCCAGAATGTCAAGTTTTGCCCACACTGTAATTACAAACACTGGAGATAAATTCTGCTTTCCGTAGAATCTAATAAAGCCAGCAGCCAGTGTAATAGTAGCTTTCACAATGGCTAACATCAACAAAAGTACACAGTACAGGGTGACCACACAGAAATGGTACCCATATTACTTAATATATCTTCATTATTTTTAATTGCTGTGCACAATTGTTTATCATCAACCACAAAAAAACCAGTACTCCTAATAACTTCCTTTATATTAATCATATCCTCCTGTTTTTATAAGATTTTTCAAATTCTAGTGTGTCTGCAGTGTTTAGGCTGAACTCAACATTATAGATATCCATCAGAAACTTTCTACAGTGATCATGCATCATGTAAAACCTCAAGTCTCAAGTCTCAAGTAGTTATACTCCAAACAGCCCAATCTTGAGCTAACGCAGGAGTTTGGACCAACGGCTTTTAGTGTCTCTTCCGAAAGACACGGGCAAAGTGGGGTGAACGAAATTGCCCAAGCTTCGAAACGGCGGAGGTGGAATCGAACCACCGTCCTCTCGATCGACAGGCGGGTGCTCTAACCATTAGACCACCGCTCCCCACAGTTTATTTACAGTTTAAAACCTGCATGCGACAAAACATATCATTTGAAATATAAATAAGGAAGCTATTTTAAGTTGTACATATACAATACTTTGAGGTCACCCTGTACACCAAAGATGCACTATTTTGGTCATGAAACTATCACACATGTAAAAACAGCAAACAGAGCCACGCCCTTCACTATTACTCCTACAAAATATCTCTGGCTAGAAAGACACATTATCTAACATGCTAGCTAATTCAGGCTCAGCACAAAGGTAACTTACTACAAACTTTTTACTGGTTGCACTTGTAAAAAACAGATGTTACTATACTGTAAATAACCTTGTGTAATGTTTACAACCGACCTGACATTTATATTCTCTCACAACAAATGCAAGTAGCAGCTGGTTTAGAAAGACACAATAGACAAAGTGCAAATTACTCAGCCCTTCGTCTAACGCTAACCTTATTTAAGTCAGAAAAAGTACTTCTGCATAAAACAAATGATGCCATCCCGCACACAAGCTACACAGCACAGCTACAACTTAGACGTGATTTCTGAATGGAACGTGGTCAAATGGAACGTGGTCAAATGTTCTTGAAAGAAAACAAGTGTACATGGGACCAGGAACTAGCCTTGAATGTATCCTACTCTATTGCTGTATTTTTGGGTAAAACCACATAATTCTTTGAAACATCAGAACCACGAGAAACAATAACAATATGAAACTTCTATCTTGTCTAAACCCAAGGAGACCCCAGCTCACAGGCATATCAAAATGAAAGGGCTTAAAAGTGATCTCAAAATCAATAAAGACTGGCTAAAGTTGTCAACAGAGTTTTTTTGGACAGATAGGTGGATAGGCTAGGGAGCTAAAGAGGGGAAACATGCTTAAAAAATATATAAGTCTTCAGGTGTTGGTCAAACTGAATTTCTTGTTTCCTACTTACACTAATAGAGTTAATTCCAAAGAGTTTGTGCAGCAAACGATCACCTGTCGCAGCATCTCCTCTGGTGTTTCTAAATCATCTGATGTCATCTCTGCAAAAGGTTTTCTCACTTTTCCTACAGCGGAATTAACACACAGTGTTTCCTCACAACTTCAGCTGCAGCCTGCCTCTGGAAGTTGTCTTTAATGTGAAACGCTTGACGGCATCGTCTACCAAACTGCTGCCACAAAATGTGATGTAAATAAATAAGGCAATTTAAGAAAACAAACCACAAGTTGTAATCCTGAATAAAAATCCTTATAACGTGTAATTATACAGGGGTAGTATCTAGATACCCGTTGACCCTTGAGAAAAACCTTGCAATCATGCATAGTAATTCATAACGATATATTTTCCAGTTACTCGCATACTACATAATTTATAATACATCCAAATATAATAACAAATCTACGAACAGGAAACAACCATGGATCTGCAAATTACATATCGATTTTCCACTTGTTATATTAGGATGAAAATTCACACAATGGCTTCGTATACGTGGCACATTGTCCACAATGTCAAGTGAGAGACTGGATGTTAGGCATAAACACAGACAGATGGTTTATTTTATTGCTTTATCTTCCCAAAGACTGTCTCTCCATATCTGGCATGGCAAGATTTTCCATCACCCGATAAAGGGACAACTTTTTCCATCGCTACTACCCATACCCCATCTTGAGCCTCCTGCATTTAAGTAGACATACGTTCACACAAAGGTCAAGTGTTGAGTGATCTGAGCTGAGGATTAAGTGTAGTGCTAGGTTTTAAGTGGGGTGCAATGTTTTGCGGAGGGCCTATCAAAGCACTACACAGGGCAACTACCATAGGCTCACTTTGCTGAGCGGTGAAACAGACAGACTCAAACAGACAAAGCCATTTACGTTGATTAAATGTGTCGCAGCTGCTCCGTCGCTACACCACAGTTTCTTGTTTATGCAAACTTGACAGCAACCTTGTCTTTCCTCTCATTACGCCCATGCAAAGTGCCTGGTTCTTTACACATGGTCAGATGCGTTTAATTCTACACCAGGCAAATGTTAAACTGCATGACAATGTGGGTGTTTATTTTCCACTTTGGCGACAGCGAACCACTGTCACTGATGTAAAGGTCAAATGTTAATGGTATTAGTTCTACTTTCAAATTAAAAACAGTCTGAATTGCATGAAATGAACGCTTGGTGTGTGTGGCATTGGCCTGATCCGATTTAAGGCCTATTTGAGACCAATACTTTGTGAAAATTTAAGACCTTTTTTCACGACAAATTCAATAGAAAAAACATTTAAACACCCTCTGAGATGTATTTATTAATGTGGTGATCAAACTGTACCATTTGATTGAAGAAATATATCATTCAGCAACACGCAGTCCATTCAACCTTTATTGAACTATAGCCTAGGATCTAGTTTGCTGAAATCAAATTTTATACCTTTTTTCAATTCCTTAAAACGCAAGATGCAATTTTAAGCTTTCTAAGACTGTGCACTCAACATGCACACATCTTGTAATGTAAGCTTGGAGAACATGATTACCTTCCTGTCTGGTCTCTGCCATAACCCTACCCTATGGTAGCCTTAACCCCTGGGATGAATGCTCCATAATAACCCCATTCCTGCTGGTTTGCCACTAATGTTAGCTGGCTAGAATTTCAGTAGCATATAATCGCCCTGGGATAACCACCACACCCTATCTCAAATTTATCTCTGGTCTTCCATGGCCCCACTGGCAAATCTATTATAGGGTGTTAAACCGATTTCACCACCTTATTTACCTTGCAGCAGAAAGAAAATAAACAAATCCCCTGAGAGAGACGTTCCCTATCTGTGATTAACTTTTGACATTACTCCCTGCCTGACAATTAAGCATGTCCCAACAATTAATGGGCAATTAAAACAGACAGCCTGACACTTGGTGCTGTCCAGATGGCAGGCTTCATCACCGAATTCTAATCCTACTTCTCCCGTTTCATGAAGCACTTGAAATATTAGATTATGTTTGGTTAAACTCAATAAGTTAATGGGACTTTCCATGAGTCATTTTTGTGGGACAGCGATCAAATGATCACCAACTAGAAATCCATGAAGTGCAACGTTCACAGAGATTGAATTCCCAATTAAATGATCACTGTTAAACATGTGCTTGGCTCATTTCCAATAATGCACAGGCATGCATTTCAACGGACTAAACTGCACATATGAAGGAAAAGATGAAGAAAAAACAAATTGATTTAAACTTGTTATAGCAGCAGAGTAGATACAATGGAAGATACCAGAATTTAAGTTCTATATAATAAATTTCCGAACAATACTGTACCCAAAAATAATGATTTTTAAAGAACGATGTCAATAAAAGACATTGTACTGCTATGGATTGTTCCCGTATTACTCATTATGGCATTAACATTAAAACAGATACATTATTTATGATTACTTATTAGCCATAAAAAATCTTATGCATTACCTTTAAACAAACCTCATGTAAACAAACACCTCACACAGATAAATCTCATCTAAACAAACCTCACATAGACAAACCTCACATAGACAAACCTCACATAAACAAACATTATGTAAACAAATGTCAACAAACCTCATGTAAACAATCCCATTAATGTAATATATTATTAAAATATGTTATGATTTCATAATTACCCTAGTGCAATTTATGTGTGTGCAAATTAAAACGTAACTTTAAAAGGCATATACCATAATGGCTTTGTGATGATTATCTGGTAACGTCTGATAGCTAGAAAGACAGGAACCACATTACAACTGCACTGGACATAGATACAAGAAACTGCAGGTTTTAAGTTGCACAGAAATTAGTCACATTCTCTGGGTGTCCAATTACAGATTGAACGCTTTTTTGACACAACTGACAAAAAGTTTTCACCACTGGAGCGAAATCTGATTTGTGATACAAAATGTGAAATCTAATATGTGATATGAAGAGTACTTTAACGAGCAGGTTTCGCCCAGTGCTTATGACTGTACAGCAGTTATAATGAATGGTGAAGGGCGGTTAAACTTCACAGATGGTTAAACTTCACAGACGGGTTCATTTTGTGAGTGGCACAGAGGGTTTTTTGACCGAATTTGTAGGTTAGGGGCTTTCAAATTAAAATAATCCCATTAAATCTATAAAAAATTGGATACCTATATAAATGCCCTTATTAAAATCAATGGAGGCACTGTACACAGATTGCTAATGCAATGAATGGAAAGCCAATTATTACAAAATTTCAACCAGGAAAAACTTCCTAAAAATATACCTTTCCAATTTTTTATGATAATTCAAGAGGACCACTGACCCACCTACTGATGTCCATTTTTTTTACTGGATTTTTATACTTACAAAGCCCCTTATACAGTAAAACATAGTAATTTAATCAGACACAGCTTTATAATTGGACTTTTGCAGCAGAAAGATTCACAATGATCAGCTAGACAGCTACCCAATACCCTGAGTGGTCGGAGCTCCCTCTATTCAGTTCAGGGAGGAATAGCATAGGCCTAACTGACACTGAACCCCACCGTTAATTTGCCCCTGGATCGTAGGTGTCAACAGTACCGCTTTCGGGCTTGAAATAGAATAGGTCCCGTTTTCCTGTTTTGGCAGAATTTTTTTTTTTTAAACGAAAAAATTACTTAAATTTATCTATTTATTGGACATGAGACCATTCTAGGCATATTTTACTTCTATGGTCTCAAGTGATTTCACATTTCCTTGTGCGTGCGCTCAAAATGAGCAGCACATCAAACTGGCTACGAAAGTTGAGTGGTGCATTTTCCCATGAACAGATGTGGACACCATCTCTCTACCCACAGGCCCTTCCCTGTAATCATTCCATAGGTACACTTTGCAAGTTCCTGTTCTGTGGCTAACAACAGGCGAACAATTGCCTGCATGACAGCCAGCTACAAACGCCCTTAGGGGAATGGTAAATATTATCCGAATAAAAAAATTGATGTGATTGGGTAGGTCAAGGGTCCACATGGATTACCAAAAAAAAATGTAAAAGATATATTTTTTAGTTTTTAACTGGTAGAAATGTTGCAATAATTACCTGCATTGGCATTGCATGTTCAGTGCCCCCTAATTTTTATTTTTTTTGGATAGGGGTGTAGGTGGGGTCAATCCTATCCAATTATTTTGGAATATTGGAATTTTTTTATATTTACAAAGCCACCAAAGCCCAGTAGACTGTCAACTGTAATCTCACCAATATAATCCACACAAAATTAGATGACAAACACACACCTATTCACATCATATCTTTATCTGTAAATATAAATATCTACAAACCAGTAGCCACGGCAACTGCAGCCTATGATGACACTCACCGAGAAAAGCTTCTTCAACAATGCTTCGGACACGGGAGATCGGTCTGAGGACTCTAGTCAAATTTGTCCAACCAGCAGAAAGAACGAGACGCAACAACTGCCAAGACATGAGATAGTCACTGCCACAAGTCTAGCCAGAGATTTCCAATGCAACTACAGGGCAAGTCTCCTACAGTGCCATGGAGTGCCCTGTAAAATATTAGTCACAGTTGCTGCACCGTATTAAGCAGATGGCCTGCTGTTCCCAGAGTCACACATTAATAACATCCCCTCACACCACTACAGAAGCATGCAGCTTTGTATTGCACGCCCTCCTTAGGGGCTTAGCAAATAAAAACAATAAAAAAATTCAATTGGATTGACCCCACCCACCGCCCTAGTAATAAAATGGGATTGCTAATGCAGTGAATGGAAAGCTGATAATTGCAAAATTTCAATTGCAGAAACTCTCTAACAATATACCATTTAAATTTTTCTATAATCGAAGTGAACCCGTGACCCCCCCACCTACATCCATTTTTCTCTGATAATCATGCATATTTAAGCTAATTAGGTCAACAATGATTGATAAAATGTTAGTTTTTGACAAATTTGAAATCAAGAACAAGATAATCTATCAATGTGCCAAATTTCATTGATAACAATTGAACTTAACTGTTTTTGCTACAGTTTTAAAGAAGTATGCCCACATTTTATTTCCATTTTCTGATAGAAGCGTCACTGTATAACAGATAGGCCACAATCTGAAATTTGTTTTAATTTGACATCTTAAAAATTTGTATCTCGAAAGGTACTTGTGCTTTCACTTTTCAATTTCTCATGGCTGCAGCCCTATCATAAAAACAAAACACATCTGCAATTTAAAATTTCCATTCACATCCCCAATAATGTATTTGTTCATGCAGAAAGACTGCAGCAAAATTAGGAATAAAAATAAATAAGGGAACTCCATAAGTTGCGAATTAAACCTTCAAAACATTACATAGGGTAGGTTCAGATCTGAGGGTAGATGCATTCATTCCGTGGCCCTGCAGAAAAACCACCAGTACCCATACCAGTAGTCAATGACCTCGAGTGGCAACGGAGAATGGCACGCTCCACTCCATCAGTGAAAGTAGTCGCTGTAGTTTTGTGTATGGCATGCTGTCAAAAAGTTTATCTTTGCAGAATAAATTCTGGAATTTTTTGTAGCAGAAAATACTGCGAGGTAAAATGACAGCCAGACCCAAAAAAAGTCCATGTTGTGGTATTTCTTTTAAGACAGTTAGTTACTCCAGTGATAAATAGGATCAAATCTTAGGCCTACCGAGTGAACTTTTGATATTTGAGCAGGTATAAAGGATGATAAAATGGCCAGCTTCCTGAGATACACAACTGCCCTGCAACTAGTGTTAAGTGAAGACATAACAAACAATCAGGGTTAGATCATTATTTTATTTTACCTAAAAAAGCTGATCTGTCCCCTAACGTTTCTGACTTGATAATTTGTTTACTTATGCATTCAAGGTACATGAACAAAGTCCCAGTTATTTTGAGAAAATACCATCTTTCAGGGGGAAATGCGGTGGGCATCTTCAATGAAACTGTAGGATTTGAAGAACATTCTTCTGCCAGTCAGTGCCGGTATAAACAGTGGATACTAGATGGGTCAATGTTTTCCATGAAATGAATCTGGAAGAAGACGAGTGAAAAAAATCTAATTGAAGGGAACCTTTAAACTAGCAACTGAGTTGACCATAATATGTATTATCTTTGTGTGAGGACTCTTCTACAAGTGCTTGTGGAACGGCTGCAAGGAATTTTTTTTATTAATTTTTGTGACTTTTCTGACTGCGTCTTATAACTGTAATTAAAGGGAAACAAGTCATGTTTTTCAGCCTATGCACCTATAAGAGTTACTAAAACTTAACCATTTGTAACTACAATTAAGAATATCATACCAGTGGTTTACTAGGAAAACTTTGTTGAACACACTGCATCGTAACTGCATGGGCCGTTCCATACTGTTAAATAACCCTACGTCACGAGTGTGGTGTTCTGGCAATATTCGCTCGCCAAATTAAAATATATTTGTATACACCTATTCCTATACTTGCCAATAGGATACGAACGGCCATGCTATTTGTGTCCAAACTCTACTTTTTTAACAAATATTATTCTGGCCTTTGTTTACTAAACTAGTCCTCTTTCTGTTTCTGTGTATGCTGGCCTCCCTTAATACGTCACTCGTAATCTCAGTTATCCTGATTTCATAGAACTGCGCATGCGCTTATTGGCCGTGCTGGTTAACATGTCAGCCCTCAGTCAACTGGAGAATTGACCAGAATCTCCAACTTTTAGAAGACATTCTGAGTAAACCACTGGCGTAATATTTTTGATTTCAGTGGGTTAGTTTTTATTTTATCTGTTAAGTGCGCAGCCCCAAAACCATGACTTTTGTTTCGCTTTAATATTCCCAAAGGTTTAACTAATTTCAACTTCTGTGGAATATCTGGTAATATTTTTTTCCAGATGACACAATGTGAATATGATTTTTCCAATGATATTTCATCCATGTAAAGGAATTTTTAAGACAGTGTTTTGTACAATGACATTTTATGCAGTTGGACAGTTCCACGGTGTCGGACGTACATTTCGGACACTTCAGCCATGCACTGCATGCTGGGATAGAAAGTACCACAACTTTTTACTGTCGTATACTATAGGAACCAACTATGACATCATTGTCATATATAAACTTCATTCTATCCTATAGTCATTCTAGACATACAATGAAAAATATGCATGGTGTTGGACGTACGTCGGAGTAAGGTCATGTCCAAATCTCTGTGATGTGTGAGGGCATATTGGAAATGTTATGTTATATGCTGATAGGGCAGGAGTTAATCTCTTGACTAGACCCAATAAAATGTTGTGTCTGTGATACACTGAAGAAATAGAGACTAATTTGTCTGGTGTTGGATGTATCCGTGTGAAATACAACATAACAAATAGATAAAATGATGCTTATATTTTCTAAAAAAGGTAGTTACAATGACAAAACACACTTTTGAGCATAGATTGAATCTTCTACATAAATGTGGACACTTAAAAGCCAAAATATTGATGCTGTCGACTGTCCAGACAATGACAGACAAGAACAAAACCATCAGAACAAACTGCCAGGACTGCCAACAACAGTTGGTGCATCAATCAACATTCACCTTGATTTCTCCACTTGTCATGTGAAAAAAAATCTGTGACCTCACCATGGAAATCTACCCCTTCAAACTTCACAACAACATGTCACCTATATGACTTTGATTTCCCGATGCACTTCTGTCGTGCATCCATAATTTCTGAAGTAATGGTATCAATACTTTCATCCAAATAGTCGTCACTAATTGTTACTTCTGTTAAGTCCCGTGAATCAGATGTATCAGCAATAAGCAAGTTCTTATGGCCTCTTGCTTGTATGCAGTGCAACTCGTGAGTATTGGCTACTGAGACACAAACTTGACATTCATTCCTGGATGGTCTTGGTCATGGTCTTGATATAAATTAGAATACAGCTGTACTTAGTCTTCAAATGCATGAAGAGTGTAAACAAACTTGGGGGTGTTATACTCCACCCAAGACAATAGCTCTAGGCATCAGTGATTCCACTATTTTTCCACGCATAGGCATTAAAAAGTGTGGCTTGGGCATAATTTTACAATCAGCACATGATAAAAGAAAGATGGCCACTGCCCACCAGATTACAGGAAATAATGTCAAAGAGCAAAGTCTATTGATATTATAAAGTTTTAGATCGGTTATTGCTGCTTCAAACCCATTTACACAATGTACTAGGTTTTTAAAGTATTGATCAATGGTCTATTGTTGTGCTCCAATTGAATTTTGGTTCAGTCAGTGTAATTAGTTCCAAATGTTGTGCTTGATAATGTTTATTAACATCAGACAGAGATTACATAAACACACTCATTACTAATTTAATTAAAAGTCAGTTTAAAATATACCTAAAATTGTTATATTATGTAAATTACCTAAGTATATGTCTGGGATTACACTCCAAATGAATAAGCCTACTTATACATTAAAGTAGATATAGTAAAAAATGTTTTAATGGAATTTTTCAGAAAAATATTTTTTATTGTGATGTCATTAGTTGCATTATAAATGATTACATGACATCTGTTGAAAATGGATTAATGTGACATCTGAAACTATGGAATATTACCTTTCAAATGATACCAGACTTGCCCCATTTGAACCAGTTTCTAAAAACAACATGTTGGTTTATCTGATAGTGGAACTGCCCAGTTGTGTTTTATGTAATGCCATTTTTTACAATGATGGTACAGACATTTTGTACAATGGTGGTACAGACATTTTGTACAATGGTGGTACAGACATTTTGTACAATGGTGGTACAGAATTTTTTTACAATGGTGGTACAAACATTTTGTACAATGGCATTTGTATGTTTCGTACAAAGATATTCTGCACAATGGTGCTTTGTACAAAACATTTCATACAATGTTGCTTTGTACAAGGACATTTTGTGTAAACCTCAAATGTTTTCCCTTCAAATGGCTAAAACACTTGGTTTACCATTTGTCCACATACACACAGGTGATGACCTGGAACATGACAAGACAATATTCACAAGGGAGTGGGAGTCTGGCGCTTAATTAACATATCAGATGAATTAATGGTGAGACTTGCTAATGAAGAATTCTGAATTGACCACCCCTGGTGCTAAGTAACCTTTCCTAGAAAGCTATCTATGTAGTCTCTTAAACTGCTGCCTGACATTTACAAAATGAGCAAAAATTAAGAGCAAAAAGGAAGACATTAATTTTTAAAGCGAAACAATATATTGTGAGAACTAGCACTAAGCTAACTCAACCTCGAGTAATTGGAATACTCATGAATCCTACATCAAGATGTGGGGGCATATAATAACTAAAGACGAATGAGATTTAACTCACACAAAGTTACAAGTTCATTTGCAGAGATGTGCATCTCAAGTTCGCATCTCGCAGTCGATGATTGTGTACTGCAAAGCTTCATTTTCTCCCGATCTAGGCAGGACATCTCCCACATTTTGATAAAAAAAATTTAACATTCTCGCATGGTCCATTATAACCTTAGAACAAAAGCAAATAAAAATAGGTATATGATATATTATGTGAAAATGTTCATCAAGTTAGCAAATATATAGCAGTAACTATTTTGTTCAAACCATGCAGACAGAAACAATTGCATCATTGACTGAGAGGACGCACAGGTGATAGACAGTGAAAGCAACAGAGACGCAACTGGTGAGCAGGAGAAGAACTAGTCACCCCAGAATTCCTGATACAGGCTGCCATATATATATATATATATATATATATATATATATATATATATATATATATATATATATACATATACAGGGTTGTTTTATTTAAATCATTTGATTTAAATCATTTGATTTAAATCATGATTTAAATCAGTTAAACAAATTATTGATTTATGATTTTTTTTACTTCCGATTTTTTTAATCGCTGATTTATATGAATTTAACACAAATCATTGTTTACAACCATCGAGATCAACAAAGTTTTGTATGTTTTTTAATACAAAAGCACAAAGTGCACACACTTGTGTAGTTGTATTGTTACTAGACAGCCTGATAGTCAAATATTTTATGACATTGTGTATGTTTGAGCTATTCCCTTTCTGAATGCAGTGAAGCCACACAAACTTGTCTTCAAGTCAGAAGCCCTGAGTTAAAGTCCACTTAGAGCTTGTGCTAGTTATTACCAATTCAGTATGTTGACTCAAGTGAGACAGTCTGGGCTACAATTGTTTAATACTGTACCAGTTTGCAATCTGGTTGGAAACCCTTAGAGTACACAGAGCCCTGGACAGGTGTTAATCCACCCTCTCAGCAAACAATAATTATCACTGCTACAGCCACAGACACACAGCATGCTTTCCTTTCCAAGACAAATTATGCAACTACAGGGGGTAAGGCCTTGTGGACTAATGTCTTTATATAAGCATATACCCTCTTTTAAGACGAGTACCCAAATCAATTTAAATAGAACACAACTTTGAAAGAGTTTATAAATATAAACATCTATATAAATGTCTACATACCAGATTTAAAAAAATCAAATTAATAAAAAAATATGATTTAACTAAAAAAATCTGATATTTTTTAAATCATGATTTTTTCAACCATGTATATATATATATATATATATAATAATAATAATAATTAACTTCTATGGCGCCTACCCCTGGTATATCCTCAGGAACCTGAGCTCAGAGGCGCAACAAAACAGAATCATTAAGCATAATCGTGAACAGGGATGCACAAAAGTCAGTATCAGAACGAGGGACAACCGAACATTATGGTGGAAATGCAATTTGGAATAAATGTTGAGTTTTTTTCGGAAAATAGCTATAGTTTCAGATGTTTTCAAAGTGATGGGTAGTTCATTCCAGACCCTAGGCGCAACGACAGAGAAAACATGTTTACCCAAGTTAAGTTTTGTTTTAGGTACAATAAGTTGTTGTGAAATTGGTGATCTGAGCTGCCTAGGGATATTTGAAAGATGCAGGAGACTAGCCAAGTAGGGTGGTTGTTGTGTAGATAGAGCATGATATGTAAGAGTGGACAGCTTAAAATGAATTCGATAAGAAACAGGAAGCCAGTGTAACTGTTGAAGTAGTGGTTGTGACGGTGAAAACTGAGGCGCCCTGAGAACCACAATTTTGTACTCGTTGGAGTTTAGCCAAGTCTCTTTTAGCAATGCTATTTTGTAGTAAATTACAATAGTCTAGGTGGCTACTAATTAATGCTGTTGATATTGTTTTAGCAGTAGATAAAGATATGTGATGCCGAATTCGACGGAGATCTTGAGAAATATGTTAGCGAAAGTTGAAGTCACTGTCAAAGACAACACATAGATTACGAACAGTATCTGATAGGAATGTATCACTGCCAAGCAGTTTAACTGGAAAATGATTGATAACCCTATTTCATTGTTGTTTATTGCCAATAATAATAAGGTTTGTTTTATCTGGATTAAGCTTTAGCTTACTTGATTCCATCCAAAACAATATATATCAGTAAGACAATCACTTAAAGTCGAAACTGATTCTTGTGCATTTGATTGTGAAAGTGATATGTAAACCTGTGTGTCATCAACAGGTGATGACTGAGATTATGATTAGTAATGACTTGGCTGAGCAAAGTAGCACATAAGCAGAACAGAACAGGGCCAAGGATGGATCCTTGCGGCACTCCAAATGGAAGGTGGTGTGGGCAAGATAATGTGCCAGATATGTTAATGCTTTGGTATCTGTCTGAAAAACATGATTTGAACCACCGAAGAGCTGGGCCAGAAATGCCAAAATATCTATGGAGGTGTTGTAAAAGGATTAAATGATCAATTGTATCGAAAGCAGCTGAGAGATCTTTTATATGCAGACTGTAGATCATTTGATAAGTTCATGAAGGCGATTAGCAACCACTTTTTCAAATATTTTTTACGGAAAACTGAGATTGGTAATTCTTTAGGTCATTTGATAATTCTTTAGGTAATGTTTGCACAGTTTGTTTTTTAATAAGAGGATTTACAAGAGCTTATTTGAAATCCCATGGAACAACTCCGGTCTGTATTGAAAGGTTTATGATAGTAGTAATGGGAAAGATGAGTTGATCGATACAGCTTTTTAGTAGAAGTGTTGGAAATGGGTCAAGATTTGTTATGATATTTTTTAATAATAATGAGAACTTCATTAGTAGTTGCAGGTGTGAAACACTGTAGTGTATTTTCAGAATGTGGTGATGCAGGAAAATCATAGTCATTATCATCAATAAAGTATTTTCAAAAAGAACTACACAATGTATCCAATGAAGAATGTTCAGGCAGTGCTTTTAATTTCTGCCGATGTAGAATTGTGTTTACAGATTTCCACATCTGGCGATGGTTTTCAGAATTTATTGAGATAAAATGTGTACAGTAATCAGACTTTGCTTTTGACATCATGTGATTGCATATATGTAGCTCTTTAGTATAATGGGATCGATCAAGTGGAGAACGAGTTCGTCGCCAAATTCTTTCAAGATATCGATGACTACGTTTTGCTACAACTATTTCATGAGACATCCATGGTGATGTAGGGCAAACTTGTATACTTTTGATTTGTTTAGGAGCAAAAGATAAGAATTTGCTATATCGGTATTTAGAAGGGTATTTATGTTAATTTTATTTATTGGTCGAAATGTGATAATTTTTTTTCTAGATCTTGAACCAACTTACAACCACAAATCAACAATGACACAATGGTGATCTGATAAACAATCAGTAGGAAATATTGCTTTAATGTTAATACAAGTAGATCTAGTAATAAACAAGTCGAGCCAATGACCATGAACATGATCTAGATAAATTAGTTAAATGGTCAGAAAAATGGCAAATGTTATTCAATTTTGGGAAGTGTAAATGCATACACATAGGACATGGAAACATGGACGAAGAATATAAAATGGGGGATTCTGTACTAGGTAGAACCACACAAGAAAAGGACTTAGGAGTAACATTTAGTGCTGACATGAAAGTTTCAGAGCAATGTGGGATTGCTGCTTCGAAAGGAGATCAAATTCTAGAGCTAATTAGGAGAACTATCACGTATAAGGAGAAACAGCTAATTGTACCCCAGTACAAAGCAATAGTTAGACCACATTTGGAATATTGTATACAAGCATGGAGGTCGTATCGTAAGAAGGACATAGACAAGCTAGAAAGAATATAACGAAGAGCAACTAAAATTATTCCAGAATTGAGAGACCTTAGTTACGTAAGTCGCTTATTACAATGTGGTCTGACAACAGTAGAGACCAGGAGACTAAGAGGAGAACAAATAGAAGTGTTTAAACTAGTGAAAGGTTATGAGGATGTTGATAGGAATATGTTCTTCAAACTTAAAGAAGGCAGTAGAACCAGAGGACACAAAGCAGCATTAGTTAAGGAGCAGTGTAGGTTGGACATGAGAAAGTACTCTTTCTCACAGAGAGTGATAAATGAATGGAACAAACTGCCAAATGATTGTGTTAATGCTAGTAGTGTGAATATGTTTAAAAATAGAATTGACAGATATCTGATAAGGGCGGGCTACACATAGATGATAAAATTGTTGGACTCTCAATAAGCCAATGGTTTCCTTGTCCACTTGCCATCAGGAACTTGTTGTTTGGGATGGCAATCTTGTTAAATCTTGTTAAATCATGTTTGAAGTACATCCATGAATGATCTAGTATTTAGATTTGGTAAATCAAGATGGATATTGAAATCTCCAAATATGCAAAGGTTTTCTTGGAATTGTAAGGTGGTTTCAAGGAAATCTAGAAATTCATCCAAAAAATGTATTTGTGCTTGCCGGAGGACGGTAGATGCATATAAAATTAGCAGATGTGGATGAATGTTTTATAACAATACATATTACCTCAAAGCTTTGGTATTGAGGTGTATGAATAATTTCTACTTTATATATTTCAGGTACAAGAAATGCGACTCCACCACCCCTACCTGAATGGGGGGGATGGGTGATGGTATAGACAAAAACCATATGGACAAATGTCAGCAAAACATGCTGATGTATCAGATGCTGATAGCCATGTTTCTGTCAAAGCTAAAATGTCTGTGTTTAGATTACATCAGATCAGAAAGGGCCGCAGATTTATGATGGACAGATCAAAGATTTGTAGTAGCGTATGATGGATGATAGACAGTCTAAATGATGGGTTACAACCAGATTTTATATACAATTTTCTGTGTGTACATAGACCAAGACAAGAAAGATGTAAAGGTGGCGTTTTTTAAAAGCTAATTCGTATACTATTGGTGATGAATATTTCTATATGTATTATAGATATCTTCCTCAAGCGAATAGCATTTTTCCTTAAACAATGTAGACAAAGATAATAAACAAATGATCAGCATGAAGAGAAAATACATATTACACTCAGTGATAATAAAGAAAATAATTAAATAAATTTAAATAAATTCGAAAGGTAGAATATGATGTTGTTAAGGCTAAATGCAGTTGCTGGGAAAGTTCTGTTATCAAGACTAATTTATTTCATTAGAAATGTTGACCAGGGATGACTCTGATCACTAAATTGTGACTCCTAGGCCTGTTAGATGAAGCAACTATCACTAGTATTAACATAGCCTAGCCCTAGAATATAAATGCAGCTGACAGCTTAGCCTTAGCCAGAAACAACAACACACTCTTTAATATACAGTCACTAAGAGAGACAGAAAAGAGTTATAAGTTCATAATCGCATGCTGAATAATTAAAATATTAACACAGAAGAAGCAAATATATAAAGAGCATACAATTATAACGTTTAATTTTAAAAATACCAAAACAAACTAACAATATTTCATGCCAGCGACAAGAATGGACGATAATAGAAGTAAACAGTTAATGCATAACTGTCAAAGTATAAAACTTTATGTAAAAATACTTATCTTAACACTGACGTTGTGTTCAACATAAAACAGCCCATTAAATATTATATTACATAACACTGATTTAAAACTTAAACACTGTAAAGCTTAAAAATGTATAAAATAGAGAACCAAATATTTTAAGTACGTTAACTCAGCAGCCTCGTTCTATATATATATATATATATATATATATATATATATATATATATATATATATATATATATATATATTATATACTTCACTTCAGTGGTGAATATGTTTTAATCGCTGTATTAAATTTATTCAGTTTTCCTATGTCAAAACATGCCATTTTTTTAACAAGTTGTCATAAATGATGGATTATAATGAAGGTACACAATTTGTCTCTCTAAATGTGTACACTTATATAATTATATAATCAACTTTGATTACATTATACCCCAAATATTGAATACAAAAATTCATATTAAATTTTTCTCCATAAACACATGCAATTGTGATCCTTTCATATTACAGCATGATGGATTATGAATGCACTCCGGTGGCAAATAAAACTATGTCACCATATTCAATTTTTTCAATGCTTTTCCAGCGACATGTACAATAATAATCAGCTCCTATTATTGCATAATGGCAATGTGACATTTGCTGAGAGACTGAAGCATTCCCATGGGCCCACACTACAGATCAGCCAAACAGCCCAACTGCTCATAATATTAATAACCTAGCCAGTAAGTAGAGGGCCTGCCAGTTAGCTAGGACACATGCCAGTCAGCAAAGCACTTTACTAGCTGCTATCCCATCAGTATAATGTGCCCTGTAAACATTACCAGGCTTTTAAGTCATTAAACCCACCTTGTAGCTTTAATGGCAGGCTGGGCAAATGCATCTCCATTAGCACTGACAAGAGACAAGTGTTTGTAAACTAGTGATATCTTTGATGGTTGACACCAATGCTTTCTGTCCCACTCAATCCAAATATCTCTGGTTCCCTTTACTGTGGCATCAAACCGCCTACTGCCACTCTCTGGGCATTTGCACCTGTTTGATAGACGACATCCGAATACCAAACCAATGTCTGAAATTAGCAAAAAAAATTAACTGGCCCAGATTTTTTTTAACTGGCACAGTTCTATTTCGAAATGGCCCAGCCGAGTTTGAACTTGTCCCACCAAAATGTATACGTAATAAAGCAGTTTTTGTGCGAAAAATTAAAACAGACTGCTTTAAATTAAAATAAATAATCATTTTATAGCTATGAACCATAGCAAATATTGTCATTCATTTCGTATAACTATCAGACCAATAAAATAAAGTAATGAATTAAATAAACATTTTAATGTGAATTTTATTTGTAAAACAGTTACAATTGTTGAAAATAACATGTTTCATGCATACTGCCACTGCCTTGGGCCTTGTATGAAAAAAAATCTATCCCGTTCTCAATTCACTCCAAATCGAAGCCTCCAAAGTTAATTTTCACAGCCAAATATCACAATAATCAGAATGTCTTGGCACATCATATGTATTGTCAATCGGGTTGTCTGCCTCCTTAGTATCACCAGTATGAAGTAAATTGGCGTAATACCCTTAAAAAATGTTCAAGCTGTACAATTCTCACAACTTTGTCCGCCATATTTGTTATGGTGTTTCCCTGGTATTCCCCAAGATACTGACATCATTAAATGTGAATTATCCAATAGGTATCCATGTTACAAATGCCACAGGTTTCCACTGGATGTGTGGACGTTGACTTTGCCTTGGCAGCAATTTGTCGCTGGCAAGGAAGAAGTAGTTTGTCACAATTGTATTTTATATCAAATTAGCATAGATTAGTAAGTACTGTAATGTGCATCACTAACACAGTTCGACCCAGTCATGGCCACCGGGATGAATCGGTGGGGTGAGGATGATAAGTTTTTTGGCTAACTGAATCGGTGGGAAGCATTTTGAATTGGTTGCCGCCAATAAAAAGGCCTTAATTTCGAACACTGCAGACAGACAGACAAACAGACAACCAGTGAGAAAACATTGATCAAGAGTGCACATTTATATACTATTATTGTACTAATAACCAACAAATAAAACAAATACTTTGTGTGTGAGTGTTGTGTGCGTGCGTGCGTGCGTGCGTGCGTGCGTGCGTGCGTGCGTGCGTGCGTGCGTGCGTGCGTGCGAGCGTGTTACTTATTTATTTCTAGTTACTATGTATCTCTGGTTAATGGTGCTTCGAGGTTTTCTCCCTGATGGAGCAGAAGAACACCAACATGTTTTTTGAGCCCCGTTAAACATCACAAACATAGATCTTTGTCGCAACTACGTTTTATTCAATGTGACATTTACTTTTATCATCACAAAATAAATTTGTAAAGTACAGGTACGTTCATATCTAGCGTGGTACCTAATTGCTAGTACACCCCAAACAGTTTTACATGGCCCCTCTGGCAGACCTGTTCCTTGCATTACCAAGCTAACTTATCTGGGAAGCATTCAGCCACACTGCATACAACGCAAATACTTTGTTCACATTTATCCATCATCATTTATAGCCAGATAAACAGTTCAGTGAACTGAGGCAACGTGGAACAAACAAAACTGCCCAAGCTTTGAAACAACAGGACCAGGATTCGAACCGAATCTCTCGGTTGAGAGTCCGACACAACTTCCTAGCTGGAAGCCTTGTTCTTGAGAGTATTCACCAGTCACAATACAGAAAGTACCTTGCCTTACTGTTGATATATACAGCCTTGTTTTAATCACAAAAAGAAATTTTAACAGTCCCCTCAACATTGATGTCTCAAAGCTACTCTTTCAACAACCACATCATTTGCAAGTATACTGCCTTCAACACTTGAATGAAAACCCCTGTAAATTCCACAAGTAGAACGCTAGGATTGATTTACCAAGCACAACACGGGGAATGCGAAACACCTTTAAATCAACTTCTGAATAGTCTGTTTAACAACTCCAAAAACAGGTATTTATGGTGACCATGAAATATGTGCGAAGAACCACAGACCACACAATAGCCACAAAAAGAAACCATTACCATCACGACTATCCTAAGTGTTCTTCGATTACTTTCACAGCTCTAGAAACCAAACCTAAAAGCCCACAAACACAGCCCAAATCACACATGATCACCAGACCTAGCGTGGGGGTCACCCAGTCAAATCACTACCCCATACATTATTCAGGTGGGTGGCATTTGCCAGGAGAGTGCTCAGATCAAAACCTAGCCAATGGACTATTTAGAGATGGTGGCAGAGTCCGTAGCGATAATGGCTATATTAGTTAAATGGCAAATACAAATAATCTAATGTACTCTAGCTGAGGCTAATAAAGAGCACATACAAGCACTTTCACTCAGCCTAATGCTATATACCAGCTCCACACTCGTCTGATTGGCTTCCCAGCTTCGTCTGCAGCTGCTTTTGTCTAAATGGCATATGACAAATAGAAAATTTAATGTTCTGTTGGTTGCCCTGCGATTGCTGGGTTCAGACTCTTATTTATCTTAGCACCCTGTGGCAATGCTAATTACAACAACCACTGGGACTAAAATTCTACACTGTATTTTCTTAAGATAATGTATTTTAACATTTATCTTGCCACTGATTTCCATGAACCCTTACATTTAATTTTCTAGAAAGTCATGTTAGATCCTTAGTTTTACTCAAATCACAAATCAGTCAGAATTGTATGCATATCTTAAGGAATCTCCAGTGTAACTTACCTCTAATAACTCTGAAACAACTTCTACATTTTGTTTTGTACGTTAGATGTTTAACTCAATAAATAAATATATAAATTTCAATATTTATTTAATCATGACAAAACAAAATTCTTGAAATGCAGTGCCACCTAAAACTCAGTCACTTAAGTCATGCTCGTACATCATCAAAGCAAAGTAGTCATTTTGCCCTGACACAACAGCCGATGCAATCCTGCACCCACAAACCCCCTCCGACCCCCCCACCCTTGGCTGATCAACATGAGTACATGTCAGGATAACTCATGTCAAACAACTGGCACAAAAAAACAGAAACGGCTGCTTCCAAGAACCTATTTGTGGAGAAATGCTTTCACTGTCGTTGCTAGCACAGAGCTGTTTACTTACAAATATAACACAGGAGAGTTGTGTCTAAACAAGAAAACATGTCACATCTTCCACAACATGACAACTGTGACCTATTGAAAAGAGCACATCCTAACAGAAGTAAATTTATTATGAAAGAAATACATATGCACCTGTGTTGTGTTTCCATATGTATATGTGACTATGTGTGCACAATACTTCCTAATTTTTGTAAGTAAAACCACTTCAATGCCACAAACTAACTGAAATATTATTATGACTACTGTTGTGTAAGGTTGATGGGGCACTGACTATATATATATATATATATATATATATATATATATATATATATATATATATATATATATATATATATATATATATATATATATATATATATATATATATATCAAATCTGAAAATGGACTTTTGATACCATTCCGTAGGTAACCGGACATAATCTGCTCTGGACAAAATCCCCTCTGACAAAACCATCTCAGATAAAAACCTACTGGACAAAACCCCAGGGGTTTATGTCCTGGATGCCTTCCATATATGGTTGTGGGCTGTGATTTCATATAACATTTTCAAGACTAGTTTCCCATTGTAGAATCCCTAAATCGAATGATTACAAAACCCCAGGAGTTTATGTCCTGGATGCCTTCCATATACGGTTGTGGACTGTGATTTCATATAACATTTTCAAGACTACTTTCCCATTGTAGAATCCCTAAATCGAATGATTTTTATTTATTAAAATATCACATTACCCTCAAATGCTCTTTTGAGAAATGGACGTTCCACACAATAACCTTTTCGTGTTTTCTGAGAAAAATTTAATTAAAATGTTAGCCACTCCACCAACTGAATACAGTTCTACAACCTTTAGTTTTTCACTACAATAAATGCATGCCATCGATCATGTCTGCTCATACTGCATGCTTATTACGTTTCATACAGTATCATAAATGACTTTGCCACAATTCCAGCATTACCGTATAATGCTGACAAATACATCATTGACTTTTTTGCACAATAAATTTTTTCTCCAAAATATTTCATGATATTAAGAGGAAGAGGGAGAGGCACGGCAGATGGGATGTTCACTCTGAGACAACTGGTGGAAAAGAGACTGGAGGGACAGGAGAATATGACTCTGACCCCTGAGAAGGCATACGACACAGTTCCGAGAGAGATGGCCATGGCCACATTGAGGTGGATGTGTGTCCCAGAGGCAGAGGTGAGGATGGCTGAAGGCACATATGAAGAGACAAAAGGTAGAGTAGTGTGCGGACCGGGAATATCAGAGGAATTCAGGGTGGACGTCAGCCTGAGACAGGAGAGAGCCCTAAGCCCACTGTTGTTCATCGCAGTAGTGGAGGTGATCAGCAGGAAAGCGAGTACGAGGGACATTCTCTGCAAGTTGACATAAGACTGGATGGAAAAAAACTGAACCAACGAGACAGCTTTGTATATCTGGGTGGAGCGGTTTGCGGGGACGCCAGCACGGAGACGGAAATTCGAAGGAAAATACAAGCTGGTGCGAGTGCATTGAGGAAAGTGGAAGGAGATGGGAGATAAACATATACCTCAGAAGTTAAAAGGGAAGGTGCTTAGCTCATGCATAACACCAGCCTAACTATACAGCCTAGAGACCATGGGAGATGACAGAAAAACAACAAGAGAAACTGCAAGTTTGTGAGAATAACTGAGTGAGGAGAATTGCGAGTGAAAGTGAAAAGAATAGACAAGTGAAGAATGGAGAAACTGAGGGAGGAAGTTGGTTATGAGAGTCTCACAAGGAAGCTTGTAAGGAGCCAGCTAAAGAGGGCTGGACATGTGGAAAGAATGAAAGGGGAACGGTTGATGAAGAGAGCAGATGTGCTTAGATTGGAAGGTAGAAGGAGAAGAGGAAGACAGATACTGAGATTTGGCGGGAGTGGGGGGAGAGGGAGAATGAGGGCGAGGGATGGGGGGAGTAGAGACGGATGGTGGAGACGGCAATGAAACAGGACCAGTAATGAAGAAGGGGAAACAAAAATTTATGACAGGTATCGGTGCCAGCCTCACCCTGGACAACAGGGATAAAGAGGAGAGCAACATTAAGAAATGTACCATAGACATTTTCCACCATAGATTTTCCTCCCATATATCTAAAATACAATAAAGTATTGGGAAATACGAATCATAAAATGGTTTTAACTTGATGAGAATTGCTCTAAGAACGACAGTTAAAGGATTGCACTGGACATGTACAGTGTCTATGCACAATCTTCCATTTTTTGTAAATTCATGGCACGGTTCGAATTTAGCAGGGGTCCATGAGTCTGCAGGCCCCTAGAATCACTGCCGGACCCCAATAGTTCTGAACCTCGGGGTTCAGCTGGCCCCTAAAATTTTGCAAAAACTACGATATCAGTGCATCTAGAAGGCACAGTACATGACTTTACGAATCCAACTAAGAGGCCTCTTAGTTGAAGACCTCACTGGTAATGCCTGCATTACCAGCGAGGTCTTCATTTTTCATGGGAGACAAAAGTTTGCCATACTTCGTAAGGTAAACAATCCCATTTGTGACCCACCATTGAAACTTACATGAGAGCTAAGAAAACTGAAATTTGCTTGGTCAATAGTTAATTCAGTAGTCCAATGCAGCTTGACAATAGGAAAGAATCATGTTTTCGATGCAAAACACATTTTGATTAGCTGACTGACAACCGAACAACCAATCAGTGGCCATGATATATTTATAGCCGCTAGCCAAGCACGTGGCAATTTTCTGAATGCGCTGTTGATTGCATTGTTTTATCGGGGAAAAACAGAATAAGTGGTTGAAAAGTTGTCTGATTATATCGCGAAATGTGATGTTCCAAGCAGCCTGGGAAACCACTGCTGAGGTAATAATAACTATACAGATGGTTGTGTAGCATTGGTTGAGCACGCTATGAGTGGGATGAGTGGCCAGCGCAAGAAGGTAGCGTTACAACTTAAAATGATCAAATTATACTGATTGGAGTCAGCAATTATACTGATTGGGATCGACATTCAGAATTAATTGTTTCAAACAACTACTCAATCCTCTGTCAGAGTCAAACAATGTTTGTGGACTACAACATTCTTCCTACACCTTTATTCTTTAATGTTTGTAACTTATGATAATGTGACTGATTGATGAACGAAATATATAACTGCTTCTGTGAAGTCCTGCCAATTACTTATTTTCACTCAAAGCCACAAAGCTATGGTTTTCCTAGTCGTATTCTTAGATATTTTGTGGTTGATAATTATTCTAGGCTTTTGTAATTATTAGTTATGGATTTCACTTGTAATACTGTCATCAGCATAAAGTTGATGATAAAAACATTTTAAGACCTTCACAAAATGCAAGGATTTCAGAACTTCATAGCCAATTTTTAGTTGGAAATTTAAAACGAAAATTCCATTCTCATCCCTGGTTGTTCATATCCACGAAATTGGCCAAAATAGCTTTTAATTTTATTAGCTATTCGATCAATAATATAATTTTAAATGGCTAATATTCTAGAGCACACATATGCCAGGTGGGGACACATTTTTAAACGGGGGCAACAAAACATAAATGTACTATGCATTACAGATATTTTCATGCAAACAGTTTTGGGCCCCCAGATACTGATAAGTGGGGGTCCAGCTGGACCCCACTAATTTCAGACTAAATTCTATCCCTGATGACACGTCAGTTAGCTGAAGGACATTATTACTAGTATGTACCTGAATTTCTCGAAATGCCAGATGCAAATTCGTGTACAGCTCCATGAAATGTTAAGTCATCAATGGAATATAAATAATAAATAGTGGTCTAGCCCCACAATAGTTGGAATGAAAGTCGAAACCCTTCACCTTTTTATAAATGTGCATTCCTTAAAGAGCGTATACCATACAGCATCAATCGCAACAGGAACGAAACGTTTACTAACAAACAAAACCATCACACACAACCCAGTACAATCATATCCCGGCTGTACACAATTAATCAAAGATGCTCTTTATCTGACTGCCCGGAAATCCTTTGACTTAGTCGTCTGTGAAATGCGTGGAAGCGCCAGGGCCATGTGACTCTCTCCTGAAAGGACAGGACGGAACCAACACTGCACTTAGTGGAACACAATATCGAGAGAGGTGAATTAACACCGTTGATGAATGCGCTTAATGCATCTTCAAGCATCTTTATTAGCTAAATGGATTACTTTGCACTGTCCGTTCGTGTGTGCCGGGCTAATGGAAAGCTGTGCGGCGCTGGCGAATCCGACTACCAACAATGGCGTAACGACAGCACAAGGAAAACAACTTAGCGCTGAATTTACGTCACTCTGGCATACACGGCGGCTTCAGAATGGTGCCGTAAGTGCCCTATACATGGCAGTGATTTGAGAACAAAACACGTTACTCACAGGCCGCCACTGTGTATTGACAGCAAATACAATCGGACATCCTGTCTTGATGACGCTGCTTCACCCTAAGTCAGTGTTAATTACTAATTATATGGGACAGAACTTTGAAATTACATGAAATGTGTGAAGACACTCATAATACTTAGTCCTATTTGCCATTCTTTTGTCTCCATTTTTGTTGTTGAAAGAATGGAAAACAAAAGGATCCTGGGTACTATTTTTTTAAAGATTCTTATGAGCTCATAAGCATGATTTCGGTCTTTGAAATTGATTTCGGTCCTTAGCTATGATCGAAACATAAAAAGAATCCATCGTAGAAACGCTCTTAAAAATGCCTATTATTCAATTCTCTATTATGGCCACTGTGGCACTGAAGAGCTTAACAGGAAACATTACCTCCTTAGCTTATGATGGATTTAAAACCATCTTAGTGAAATGTATTTTTAAAACGCTCTTTAAAATGTATGATATATTCTGTTTTATGGTGGATTTTCCTTAAACGCGCTGTTTTAGCTTAGTGAAACGCTCCCATGGAGAAGAAATTTAAATGGAATGCTGAAAAAATTGGATGATGTTGAACTGCATGGGGATGCAAAGAAATATAGAAAATATTACCAAGAGGAGTCCACAAACTAAAGATGACAGTCATGTAGACATTCCTAACATGGTTGTGCAGGGTTTCATTTCGGTGTTCCCGAGAGGCCGATGCCCAGCATCCATGGGTAGGGCTCTGGGGCTTATGTATGTAAAAAGTGGCATAACTTAAGGATATACGTACTGTCAGGCCGAACAAACATTGCACAATACTAGGAGGTCTGGTCTGGTGTTTAGGTTTCTAATGGGAAGCTTCCCCTTGCCCTATGCCACTCCACTAAATATGAACTCATAAAGATATTGCGGAATTCATACACACATAATTACATACACAATTATCTATTCACCACCAGTGGGTGGCTTTTTAGTATGCACTGAGATCTGAAATTACTGTCTTTTCCAAATTACCACCGCCATGTACTACAGAACAGAATATGGACAAATATGAAAAGCAACCCAAACCTTTATCTATACCTGGTGGACCCACGGATGAAACCCCTCATTTCAAGCTGACAGCTAGGTACCTTTGGGGCAGGGATAAATCACCATTAGTGTAAATGCCAGAGTGAGAACTAGCAGCAAAAAACATCAGGGAGTCTCTGGTACCAGAAAGTCAGGTAATGACCAATTAGTGCTTCTAATTGGAGGAATGTTGCTCACTTTTTTCACCTAATTAAGAACTATGCAGCATACAACTAATTAACCAATGCTCAGAAGAGTCTGTGGCACGTCACAATGGAGGTTGTATTCTGGTTACGTGCAAGGCTGACAGACAAAAAAAGAACGTTTTTCTTTGAACAAAACCAACAGTTGAAGTTAACATTTAAATTTTTATTAATCTAGAATATATACATGCATTTGTTGATGTATTGCATTATAATTTAATTATAATAGCTAGAAGCTTGTAAAAGCAAGACATGAATGATAAAGCACACTAGCTTTTCTTTTTCTCAAAGTAGACATCTATGGTTTCATGTCTGACCGATACAAAGGTAACCAGGTAATCAGCATACCCACTATCCAAGTCATTTAAACTCAAAACAAACTAATCTGAAATTAAGTGAGAATGCAAATTTTAAATGTATTGATACTTGAAAAAAAAAATCACATATCAGGTAATTATTATTGATTATTACTGTAATTAAAATAATACAAGTTTCTTCTCAAGTGGAATGCTCCTGATCCCTGATCTTTTCTTGCAACTTTTCATAAAAAAATTGCTATTCAACAAATTATCGTACTTAAAACATTTATTTTTGCAATGCTCCCGACTTCTTGCAACAAAAATTATTATTAACTTAACTGGCAATGTCTGATGTCCTCACCAAAACATGAAAATTATCCCAGGCCAGAAGGTCTAAGTCCTGATCATTCATTCAACACAGCTACCCAACATCCCATAAGACCCAGCAGCCTTCCAACTCCTAATCAGCCTATCCCCTCTTCCCTCCCACACACTGATTCTGCCCAGCATCCTCTACTAATTAAGGACAAGCCAGGAGACTGCCTAGGGGAAAGCTGTAACAGTTCCATTCCTACACACAACCTTACAACCTGCCACTACCAGGCTCTGTGTGTCTGATTACTTGCCCGGGGCAATTAGATGTTTGTAACAGTGCTCCATGTAGCCAATTAAAATTAATTTGGCATTGAAATGAGCCAGCCAGCTGCTCAGAGTAACCGCAGCCCTTGGTCCCTGCTGCTGAAGCTAACAGTGGTGCCACCTGTAGGACAACAATGACATTCACCCTTTCAGTGGCGATGACGGGGAAAGGTGTGCTGCGCGGTTGTCTTGATGGTGGAGATTCGGACTTTCAGTCAAGGGGACCGGGGTTCGAAACCACATAAGTGCCGTTTCGTAACCCCACTTTGCCAGTGTCTTTCGGAAGAGACACTAAAAACTATTTGTCCCTTCTATCTCCCTCTGGTGTCTATGCCAGGGGAAGTAAAAGATCCCACACAGGGAGTAAATGTGTAACCTGCTGTGGACTCCATCTCTTGTGAGCCACTGCAGAAGCGTCCATGACACAGCTGATGAACTGGTAGAAATCCACAACTATAATGAAATTACTTACCTGTACATAGCATATATGCCCACATCTTCAACTAAGTGCATACTTCTGTGTGAAGACAAGGTCTTCAAAGACTGGAACCAAAAGCTGGTCAGCCTCTGCAACAACACCCAAGCGCTCGAATCCAACATTGAATCCATGACGCATCTGACTGCACTGCGAGAGTGAGCAACATCTTCCAGTTCGACTGATGGCACTGTACCCTAGCTGCGTCTGTGGGTAGCCTACCATTCACCCACACTGACGATATCTCTGCCCTTGAGGAGGCTTGGTCTTGGACTTCAATCCAGATGCTGAAATTAGTCAAATATTTTAAATAATTTGAGAAATGGTGCTGCTGAATATAGTAATTTTTTTCATGTGCTACTGTACATATAATAATTCTAACAAGTGATACAGGGTCAGAGGTATGTGGGAACATAGATTACATAAGATCAGAGATACAAAGCTAGGTACAACCATACAAACCGAGTCTTAGACTGGCCTAGCCCTAGGTACGACTAGTACAAGTTGTCAATATAACAATTACCATGTGCCACATGAATATGAAAGTTCCAGAAAGAAGTACTTTAGAGGCAGCGTGTTAGTGTTACGGAGGCTTTAAATAAAATATTTGGTTAATTAGGATAAATATAACAAATAAGGACAAAAGCTCATTAGTAAAACGACCTAACTGAGAGGGTCTAACTATGAAAACCACCTTATCATTTTGCTTATAAGCTATACCTAAATTGCTATAGTCTATTAGTATTAGTAATACAATGTCAACGTCAATGTCATCGACATTGAATGATTGATAGCAGCGACATCACAATTACACAAACAACAAAATTGGGGCCATGTTCCGATGCAGTTTACATTCTGGGTACATTGTTGTTCTATGGCTTACGTAAGTCGCATGTGCATCTTTCACAAGTGTTACAAACGACGTCAGAGTTTTCGTTAACGTAAATGTAGAAAAGATGCAAAACAACGCTCCTACAGACAAGTTCACATCAGCGGACAACATAGAACTAAACTGATACGTGTGGTGCCATCTTACGGATTGTGGTAAATCGAGGGCACGTGTTTTTTATTTTTATACTGCGTTATTATTAATATAAATATATTTAAATTGCACTTTCATAAGCATAACTAATATAAATTGTTCTTATGCGCCTTTTTAAAAAGTAAATTGCATTTATTCTCTTTCTACATTTCACGAATTTTAGCATTTCCAATGTTTGCTAACAAATCCACCAATCAGAGACACGTACATCCACAACTTCTGTCAAAGTGCGAAATTCAAAATTGGAAATTTTATAAGAAAGTTTAGACCTACACATGCAGGCATGTTTATTATACTTGCTACAACAATATTTTGATTTTATATTCATATATTGTGCAGGTTTATTTTCTACTGCATATCTAATCATACTGTTTTAATATTAACGTACGTTAAAACAACATAACGGTGTATTTATCTGAGCGATAATATGTGTACTGACCCTATTAAACTATTACTGTATAGTCCCGCCCAGTTCACAGTAATATATTCTGTCAACTTCCAATGCTAATTAAAGCATGGCCCAGGGGTGTGTTTTACATGCAGATGACCAGATCATGATATGGAATAACTCTAAAAGCTTACCCCTCTAAAGACTAAGCTGATCTTCACATCAGTACTAAGTCTAAGCTGATCTTCAGTACAGTAGTACAGACTACACAATCGGCGCATATCCAGTCCATGGGCATAGCTTAGGACCGTTCAAAAACACTATGCATAACCCCCCCCCGGGCCTGGCAGACCTGTGTTAATTCCAACACCAACTCAACTTATCAGAGTTCTCTGACTCTGGGAAACATTCAGCCACGCAGTAATTGCTTTGCAAAACTATTAGTTCACATATCTACCACTGCCAGGTACTCATTTCAGGCCTTGACATTAAGCTGTTGTACCCAGTGGCCAATCGGGCCTGTAGATGTTAAAAATTACTGGCCTCCCAAAAAAGTTATTAGCCCAAATTTTTTTATTTATTTAAATGAAGCACTATTTTTTTTACAATTACATTATAAGTCGAAGGATGCAAATTTGGCCTCTATTTATTTTGCTGTTGGTGATTTACTTTCATGCTTTCAGTCAGTATAGCAGACAATGTTGCTGTAGGAATCGTTTGAGAATCATTATGCCCTCTGTCAAAGCTGCAGGCGCAGCAGGTCGCGTTTTGAGTATCGAGTTACAGTTAGTTATACTCGAAAATAGGAACGGGACCTGACACTGTACATAACTATGACTGTTACAATTGGGTTTATTTCTTTCAAATATTTTTTGGGCTGAAATACAAACTTATGATAAGCTTAGCTATCTGCACCCTAGCAGGTCCTGGAATGTATGTTAGGTGCCGTCATGAAACCTAGCGGACAGTCTGTGAACCAGTCGGTTTATATAAAATCAGTACGTTGAAGGCATATCGCGATAGTCGATACGTATCGTGCAGAAGAAAATGCTGCGATATACCGATATTATACTGGTAACGTGGCGCAACCCTAGTAAAACAGGCGTCCACAATTCACAAAAAGACTGCATGTTGTCGCTAGTAGCGACATCATGCAAACTGTTTTGTGAGGCTCAAACATATCAAAACAAGACGGCAACTATACGAAGTGACAACACAAAATCAGATGTGATGAAGATTGTGTTTAATTGTAGCGCCGGGGTGGATGGCAAGGAGAAGCGATGGAAACAATGACCTGTGGCTGTGACTAATGGGATAAAAATGATCTGAAACCATGTTGGACCACCGGGCCAGTAAAATATGGAAACTTGTAAATGTCGAGGCCTGTGGATATTGTACTGGCTTGCATATTTTTGAGATTGTAGTGATGTATACACGCATTTATTGTGCACTAAACACACATTAATTATATTAATCAACCTGCCAAAAACATAAACAGCAAACCTTCTGTAGAGTTTCATAACGTGGTATCTTTGTTGATTTTTTTATTTTTTCCCCACAGTGTTCCTATGGCTGACCCCTATCAAGACTGTGAATCTCCTACGAACAACGACGCCAGTGACAACGAAGACGGGGTGTCGTTGGTCGACTCTGTTTCTAATGGTGGCCACCAGTCTCTTTTCACCAACTCTGAAGGATATTTCTCGAGGTATGCAATAAAGTAACTACCGTATTTCACTTAATAAATGTACAGTACACTTGATAAAAAAAACTGGGCCATGGAAATATGTCAAGGAATCTGTTTTTATAAGCGTACACCACATTTTTTTCTCTTAACAATAACGTAACTATTTAACACCGGTGGTTTCATTTGGTGACTAGTGTAGAACAACTGAAAAGTTGTGCCAACTGTTTAATGGCGACATTTTTCATTTGTTCCACACTAGTCAAATTACAATAATTGTGGATCCTGCTGATTAAAAAGGGGGTGTAGTCTAATTAGGGTATGTATGCTTAATAGGTTGAATATGGTATATCAGTATCAAAGAGTGTCAGATAAAAGGTTTTTAAAAATATATTGTGATATTGTTTGAAGAACATTTTGTGAACATCAGTGCCTTGTAATATAATTATTATGTAATTGTTTCTGCATTTTTAGCATTTATCCCTGAATGTTTTGACTTTTAAATGCCATGTGCGTACACTGGTGTTCAACATGATCTTTACATCCTCACATCTCGGTAACAATTTAAAATAGTGCATTTTGGTTGTTTTATCATAGACCTTTGTGTGTCTTGTTATGTATATATTGCAAATGGTTTGGTATAAAAAAATATATCAACAAATACAGGTTTGTTGAACACTGCCAAAACGAACAAACAAAACGCAATTTTTTGGGGGGTTTATAATATTAGCTACAATTTACTGCAATTAAATAGTCATTATAAGTGTGGTGTGGGCAGGGATAAAAATTTTACTATTGTCTGTAGGACCCATATATAGGGACTAAGAACTGGGGCTTCCCACCAAAACAAAAATGCCAAAAAATTAATATGAAATTTGTCATACTAAAATGAGCCGCCGATATCATACTTAGAATTGTAAATGGGTGTTTCTTATGCAGGTGTTCTGAGAGACTGAACAGTGACACGGAAGAAGGTGATGAAGCTGAGAAAGTGGAGGATGATGTGGAAGAGCATGGGGGATGTGAAGCGGGAGAATTTGGAGAGGGTTATGGGGAGGGCAACGTCAGCTTCAGGGAAGTGAAGATGGAACGACGGAGAAAAAAAATCCTACAGGAGATTCTTGACACAGAACTCACCTACCAGCGCCACCTGGAGTATATTGTTAAAGTGAGTGACATCTGATTTTGTTTTGGTTTAAATATTGATATAGGATTCAGGATCCCACATATGGTGAACTTTGTTAGATGTTCAAAATATTGGAATAATTGTCATTAATAATCTTTATATTCTGACACAAATATGGTAGCAGTGCATCTGACATATGGCTATAAAGAAACTTATTTATGTAACAGATTTTATACCTATCTGTGAAATAGTTTTAGAGATATTACAAAAAAAATTCCATTGCCTTTTCTTTAGATATTGGCAAAATTTACAAATGACCACATTTAGCAAATGGTCTGTTCGTTTTGATTTCTAATGCAGGATTTGCATGAATACATAATTTTTCAGTGCATGGTAGTTTTTGGAATATTGATTTAAAACAGCTACTATATACTAATACAGAATGTGCTTTTCAAACAAATTGCAGTTCTTCGAAACACCAACACGGGAGTCTGGCCTCATTCCCGATCACGTCATTGTGACGATCTTCAGCAACATCCGTCAGATCATCAGCATCAACACTGAGCTGTGGGAGCACCTGAACATGTTGTCAACGGGTGCAGCGTTCCTTCAGATGGGACCCTTCCTGAAACTCTACTCCACCTATGCCAATAATCACGAGCGGGCACTGGCGACCTTGTTGGTACAAAAACAATTTATTACAATCCTAGGAAAATGGTTAATTTTTCCTGTTCTAGAGAACAATAAGAGTTTCTATTTAAAGGTGCCTTTCATTCAGATAGTTAGATGCCTTTCTTAAAAGAATGTTTAAAAAAAAATTTGGCTTCTCAAAGATCTTTGGAATTTTTTAATCGTCATCTCGACATTTATCAGGGGCCCATTTCATTCAGATAGTTAGGAGTATATAAATGTGATTTTCATCTTAAACAAAATTGGTCTCTTAAAATGATCATGGAATGTTAAAACGTGTCTCCTTTCTCTATCCATCTCTAGCACAGAGCCATGGAATACTCATGTTACGATGGAAATCATTAACATTAATTATTATGAGAAAATTCATACACAAATGTAATAAAAGAATTACAAAATGTTGATGATGGTTTGGCTGTAAAAATTTAATTTGTTTATTAATGAAATCGATTCAAGGTATTTTTTTTTTTTTTGCCTGATGTAATATATAATTATATATCTGCCATGTATTTTGTATCAGCAGGTTTCCTTTTGTTAAACATGTTATTCGTTATTTGCTGCTTTACTTGCATCTGTCATAGTTATGAGGCTGTCTAGTGTAATATGGGAATGAAGGAGATGTTTCAGCATTTGTCTCTTTTCCCTAGGAGTGGGAACAGAAATGTCCTGAGTTTTCCCAGCTGAGACGCAGGCAGGAAGAGCTGCCCGAGTTAGGAGGGTTGAAGTTAAATGCTCTACTCATCACCCCCGTCCAGCGAGTACCAAGGTAAGCATGAGTTACTTATTCGAAAGTCAACCCAGTTCAGGTATAAGAAACAAGAAATCATTTGAAGTTAGTTTGTTGTTTAGGAGCCGGTTTTGAATGGAAATAAGATTGGCACAGAATCGGTGACCAAGTTTAATGCATGTTGCATTTAAAAATTATGATAGTAAGTGCTGTTTTCATTATATTGGTAGGTTGAATTTTTATGTATCATGACCCGGGTCAATATAATATGCAATGGGGAAATTACCCCCAGGTAAACCTTCATTTCAAGTGCAGTACTCAATTGTCAAGTTGAATTCATTACAAATATGGCCTATAGTATATAGTGGATATGATCAATAAACGTAAATATGAAGAAAACACAAGATTAGCTATAAAAAAAAGGGTCACATTCCCATAGGGCGGGTCATTATACCATTATGATATATTGACCCCCGTTTTATTAAGCAGGTCAAAATACCATGCCGGCATTCACGTTCACCAACTGCCATTTTGTTCACTCCACTTTACAAATGATTTGTGTGAAGAGGAGTAAAAGATCCCACTCAAGGGGTAACTGTGGACTAAAAATCTCGAACATGCACTGCATCAATTATGTGTAGGATGGGAGCTCCATCAGCTGCTGCCCTAAACATGCCTTAATAATGGAAGAAAGTGCCATGAACTCCTGGTCTAGGCCGGTACCGGCAATTTATAAGTTGAAGTGATGTTCATTCTCACTGAACTGTCTTTCCGGCATAGGTACAAGCTGCTTCTGGACGACCTGCGGCAGAATACCCCCAGTGATCACGCTGACCTCCACGCCCTCGAGGGTGAGTTACCCTTGTCACAACTACATACCAGGTTGTACCCTAACACATGTTCACCCTCATGCCCATAGATTCAAGGACAGCAAACATTTACTTTTGCATTGACTAACAAAAATATCAACTGAAAATTAAAAATTGCTTTTTTGGCGAGTTTTCTTCTTAAGGGGAGACACCCCACCTGGATAGGATTTATTTACTTAAGTGTTGCAATTTTTTTTAGATAAGCTACAATTCCATGGTGGCCTTTTTGTGTTTCCATGAAAGCGTCCGGCAGAATTTTTTTTAATAGTTTAATAGAGTTTGGGGAGAAAAAATTGCATTAGCTACACAATGAAAAAATTAGTCATCATGTCTCCCCTTAAAGGCCATATCCTGGGATTAAATGTGCAATGTTCCTGAATGACAAATGATTGATGCACTTTCAAATGATGGTATAGCCAAATATGTTATGTACTGAATAAGAGCATACAACCTAAAAAGAGCCTTTAAATTTGCCACCTCACGGAAAGTGCAGAGCAATACAAGCATTAGATTTGCACAAGCTCTGTGACGTCATGTGTAGAACACAGCCACTGGCATAGAGTACGTGCGGCGGCCTGACTGTGATTGACAGCTGTGTGACGTCAACTGTGGAATACAGCCATTGTTGGCCTGGAACAAATGCGGCGGCCTGACTATAATTGACAGCTGTGTGACGTCGCGTGTGGAATACAGTCGCCGGCATGGAGAACGTGTAGAGCACAGCCACCGGCATGGAGCACGTGTGGAGGACAACCGCCGGCATGGAGCACGTCATGTGGCAGTGGCTCATGAATAATGGTGGCTGACTTCAGTAGTTCTGCGAGCGATGTCAATTTTAACACAGAGAACGACGAATTTGATGATGATATTATATATTTTGGAAACAGTGGGGATAACATTCAAGAGACTGAGATTGTTTCTGTTGATGTTAGTCAGCCCGGCGTGGCACCATACAGGCAAGAACCGGCTGTGAAGAGGGTCTGACAAGTTGATAACGTTGATCCCGTTGTGGTGATACTCGTAACTCAGTGTATATCTTGGCGCCTGTTTTAATAAATTGTAGATGTCTTGACATCTGTCTTTTGAAGCCTATCTTCCATTGCATTTATCCCTCAAAGTCGTCAGGTGTCGTGAAATGTGTAGCAGAAATGACGCTATTCACTGTAGCATGAGTCCAGTCTAACCTCCTGTTCCCATTTCTGCAGAAAAATCATGTCTCATGGAAAGCTATGCATCGAATGGCCAGTAAAATTGGAATTGCCACAATTTTCCACAACATATCTTTTCACCACTTCTACACATCAATGAGGGAAACGGTTGAAATAAAATAAAATCCAGCGGCCTAGAACGTCAGATCTGGGGAGATGTGTTCTACACATGACGTCACGAATCTGCCCCACGCGGCATTTCTGGAAAACAGACATTTCCATGTTTGGTCTGGCATGTTACTGTTTGTTAAATTTTATCAATGTTTTGGCTATATTGTAGTTTCAGATTTGCCATAACATTGAAGAACACATATATACAAATATATTTATACAGTTTTTATGTACATTTATTTGAACAAGATATGACCTTTTAAGTTTAAAAAAAATACAAAAACACCAGTTTTATCATTGATCTTTGTTTTGTGTCGATAGAGGCGACGCGTCAGATCGGTGCCGTGGCATGTCACATCAATGACCACATCAAGCAACAGGATAACTTCATGAAGATGCTGGCCATCCAGAAGAGTCTGTCAGGCCCAGCTGTGCCCAAACTCCTTGTGCCCGGCCGCAACTTCCTCAAGGAGGGCACGTTGAAGAAGGTGGGTTCGGCCCAGGCATAGAACCCATCCAGGGAATGCAACAGATCATTTTGAAATTGAAAATAATTGTTGTGATGCATTTGTCGCAGCCCATCAAGATTTCTAGTAGTCGGTAGCCCATGAATATCTGTCATGAATGGTAACCCATTAAGAATGGTTAAAGTTGGTAGCCTGTAGAAATTTGTAGCAATTGGTAGCATATAAGTATTTGTAGTATTCAGTAGTATATCAAGATTTGTAGCAGTTGGTAGACCATCAAGAATTGTAATAGTCACTAGCCCATCAAACATTGTAGCAGTTGGTAGCCCATCAAGGTTGATATCAGTCAGTAACCCATCAAGATTTATTCCAGCCGATTGCCCAGCAAAATGTTTTGATTATTGTGAAATCATTCTACACCCAGGTGATCCCTGAATTGTTTGTTTTCATATTGACGTATGACTTGAAGGTGTCAAAGGGCGGTGGTCGGTCGTACGAGCGACAGTTCTTCCTCTTCTCTGACATCCTCATGTATGCCAAGCAGCGACTTCTCGACAGTGGGGCCCATCACTCCTACATCTGCTGCTGTATCCTTCCGCTCAACCACTGCCAAGCCAGTCGTGTGTTTGGGGGTCATGCCGCCACCCAAGGCTCAGAGGGTGCTCTGTTTACTGTGAGTCCTTGCTAGGTTTACGCTGATTCTACTGACCCTCAAAACTTGCATTTAAGAACCAGACGATTCTTTGATTGAACAAAACACTTGAAATGTGAAATTAAAATTTTTTATCAGGTGATTAGTTGATCTGTTGAATTCCTGTTTTATATATTTTCTGATGGTGAATTGACTACAGCAATAAAGATTAAAACATGACGTATAACACTGTTAATTTAGATATACATTGAGATCAAACATGTATTGAATTGGGGCATTTTAATTATATGAACCCCCCCAAATAGCTCCATATCAGTTAGCCAATGACAGTAGTTGTACGTTCCCTTGAACGTAATGCATTGCAACAAATGCCAAACATAGAGGACCATGTGGTTTCAGAAGGACTCTTAGTTATGATTTATCTCATTTCCAAGAATGTCATGGAGTCACATCGTACACACACCTAACCGTGGGCGTGTCTTGTTGATAGGTCACCTGCAAAGATGTGTCTCTGCTTCTGTATTCGGAGCAGAAGACGGTCAACTCTTGGCTGACTGCTCTAAATACGGCCATTGGGTGAGTCGGTGAGATCAGTAGTGTTTGGCACTAAATATCAATGTTTTAGAAATTACTGGATCATTATGGTTATTTTAATCAGGCATGCTTATGAACAAATAAAAAAAAAATTATTGAGGAGGAACCTTTACAGGTTGTTTGGTATCAAAATATTGGAAATTTAGGTAGGTCATTGTGGTATGTTTTTGACTTAGTAAACTTAGTTATATTTAATTTGATGACATTGAATTAATGTGATTATATTTGATAAAATAGATCACAACACTGTTTTCCAATTAAGCTTGGGGCCCCATTGTCCTAAACAACTTCAGTTCACGTTCAACTTCAAAACCTTTCATTGCATCAACATTATATGTTTGATCAAAATGTAACACTACAAATGACTCTAACGGATGTGTTTTATGCACACAGAAATTGCCATTTAATGGATCACTTTGAGTTGTAACAATTCTGTCCATCTTGATACCTGGTAACACAACACAAACATACGTTTTAAATACCCTGTTTGATATTCCAGTGCCGTTCAGGAAAGTCGACAGACACTACGGAAAACGAGCAGCGCAAATGTGCCACTTCGAAGGGGTGCACTCGTTCGTTGGACCAAACGGCAGAAGCGAAACGACCCGCTGAAGAAGGCTGCTAAGGTTAATAGCCAGGGTGATAGGGCCAGAGAAAAGTACCCTTCATTCTTCCAGCATTGTTCATTGAAAAGTCATGCAGGCATATGCTATTAAACATCCTTCCGCAATTGCCTTGACCATGGGTGAGGCCTTCGTTCACCACACCTTAGCAGTCCTGTTCCTCCCAGCAGCCTCATCCAGCAGCAGCTGGATATGTGTGCCAAAGGCAATCAACTGTCACCACAGCGTGGTCATGTGAATCCCGACCAGCATGTTGAAGTGATTGATGTCGACTCCTCTCAGAGCAACTGGAGACCTCAGCAGATAAGATATTAGCGATGCAGTCGTGAATAAATGATCCCAAGAGCCCGCGAGTACGCGTGGCCTATAATGTGCCACTGATTTACCAGCGTAGACCGTCTCCCAGCAGGCATCACGTATAGCCTATTGAACCCATGTAGGTCAACACAAAATGAAAGCCTCCAGCCTCAAGTCATGGAGATGAGAGCACTATCAAGTCATGGAGATGAGAGCACTATGCGCCTTGAGGTACACTGGCTGGTCAAACATGAATAAGCCACACTTCTATCCCAGACGGTCACTCTCCTTGGCGTAGCATACTGCTGAGAATATCGTGTTCAGCTGTGTTGGATCGCAATTTATAAAGGAGAATGCTGGCCTAGCTCAATGCTGGCCTGGCTCAATGCTGGCCTGGCTCAATGCTGGCCTGGCACAATGCTGGCCTGGCTCAATGCTGGCCTGGCACAATGCTGGCCTGGCTCAATGCTGGCCTGGCACAATGCTGGCCTGGCACAATGCTGGCCTGGCACAATGCTGGCCTGGCTCAATGCTGGCCTGGCACAATGCTGGCATGGCTCACTGCTGGCCTGGCTCAATGCTGGCCTGGCACAATGCTGGCCTGGCTCAATGCTGGCCTGGCTCAATGCTGGCCTGGCTCAATGCTGGCCTGGCTCAATGCTGGCCTGGCTCAATGCTGGCCTGGCTCAATGCTGGCCTGGCTCAATGCTGGCCTTCTCATACTCTGCAGTGTTGTTGCTGTGTGCACGAGGCCAGCCCAAGCAGATGAGAAGGGAGATTGAGGTAGAAGTCAGCCAACTTGCAGAGAGGTTCAGGAAGAAGGAGGAACTCAAACACTGCAGATTTCAACCCCGGTGTGGCTTGCTTTTCATAGTTCTTCAACGGAATCTTTTTGTAACCAGTGACTGAAGCTGCCTCAACCTTGGTGTGATTCTGAAATGGAACACTTTCAGCTTGTGTCATCACTGCTATTCCGCCCATCGCATGGAAAGTTCCGTGCCCTGTTGCAGTGGCAATGTTGAAGTTAGCATTGTCAAATATAAATTGCACAAGGCCGGCGGGGGTGGGGGGGGTTGTCCTTCAGCTGCGCATTTACTAACTTCACCACTTCACTGTAGCTGTTAGCCAACCCAAGACTGCTGAGTATGTCAGTCAGCTCCCTCAACCCGTACTTCTTGTGGATAGACGTTGCCAAAATAATTAAAAGGGAAGAAATGTACGGCCTTGGGCTGTACGCAACTATGATGGCCTGACCAATAGCTGCACTCCTCCGCACAGGCATGCTGTCTGAGTTCTGCGAAGTGATGACACTGTGGATGAACCCTTGAAGAGGAGCTGGAGGAGCAGGCGTAACAAGAGACTCACTGCTGCTTATAGCAGGGAATACATCAGTTTTATTGGCAGTAATCCTGATCACGTTCCTGACCAACGCAGCTGCCATTTTAATAATCTTGTCCTCCAAGTGTCCGCTTTTTTTGTGCAGCCCATTCCTTCTTCAGGATGAGGTCAGCTTTATCTCTAAAACAGACCACACTAGATAGACCACTTAGATATGTTACACCGTCAGATCCATATCTGGCTTCAAGCTTTTGCTTCAGTCAAGTATAACAGTAACCTGGCTGACAATTTCACTCTACTCTAACCTTTGCCTGCAGTTTCGCACCTGATTAGAGTCAAACATTAAATAATGCATGTTCTGATGACTCTAGAATATTTTAGTGGTGTTAGTTAGATAGGGCATGGTGGAAAACCCTGCCCTAGACACCAACATTTGCCCTCTAGCTTAAGTGGTTCAGAAGTTGTATAGTTAATCAATGGGTTGCCGCCATCTTAAATTCTTCATTTAGTTCTAGGTGGATTCATGGGGATTTTTAGTATGTTACTCTAGACCCTTTCAGGGATACACAAATCAGCTTTTTGTATTGAACTTTCAAGTTCCATGGTATTTTGTCCAAAAATTCTTGGACTGTAAAATCTTCCTGTTCTTGTAGCAGCTGTAATTTGTTCATGTTAACCAAAATAACTTGTGAGATCATCAGTGACACTGTCATACTTATATGTATGTAATTTGTTTGTTTGTTTGTTTTTCAAAATTATATAAGATGGCATTTTGTGGGTATTTTTTTCATATTTACAAATATGTTTTTAAAATCATGAAATGTCACCAAATAAATGAAAAACTCTTAAGTTTTATTAATCTGGAGTATTATTTAGTATTTCAACTTCAATTTATGAAGAAATTGGTGGTTTATCTTAGAAACTTTTACTGAAACTACTTAACCGTAGCAATAACTTGTGCGTGAATGCAGGCCCGGAAGACTCCAGAGAAGCCAAGGAAACCTGCGGCGGAGGAGATGGACTCTACACCGTCACCACAATCCCACCGCAAACGACACTGGACAGACAGTGGCACCCCCTTCTTTGACTTTGGCTGTTTAACCCCCCGCACTAGGAAGCGACGGAAGACAGGAAGTGTTAAATCTGGAAAGGTATCAGCTCAGTTTTTTTATGATATTGATGATGCCCCATTGTTTAAGTTGGTCATTAATGTGCAGTATAAAAAATGGTGTCAGTGCTGGAGGAAAATAAGATCTATGTATGATATAAAATAAATATATTACATATCAGAGATCTGATTTGCGAAAACAGGTAGGTAGTAGTTGGTAATTAGTTAATACGTACCAGCTGGTCCATATTCTCAAAGAAATTGTTTTCTGTGTACAATTTTATGCACATTTTATATTTATGCACATTTTATATAAAAAAATTAATAAATTTCTATTGTCAAAGGAAAATTCTCAGCTACAATATGAAAACTAATTAATAAAATGGTATGCTGTTTTATGTTTTTATAGCAACATGATGCAATTTAGAGCTCTACAAAACTAATTATGTTGAGATATGACAAGCGCAATATTCTATTTATTCCAAGTTTGGTTTGCTACAGGAGAACACAGCGGCGGACGCTTCCTCTCGACTGAGCAGTGACTCAATGTACAGACTGGCCGACACCACCAGGGAGGTCGCGACCCCAGACACAGGGGCGGACGACAACATCAGTACGGGACCAAATACCCCGGGAGACTTGTCAGACGTCACCTGGGCGACTCCTTATCCCAGTCCCATTCTAGAGGAGTCGGATTCTTCCCAGGAGGTCATTAGTTCACCTGATGACTTCAAGACTTGTTCCACACCAGCTACAAGGGAGACGCCCCGCAAAGGTTCTTCCAGGTGGGTCAATTACTGGTGATGTGGCTTCAAGCCAGGTTATTCTTATGTGTTTTTATTATTTTGTGCTCTCCACTTCCCCGATTTCAACAGTTCTGTTTGCTGTTTCCTAGCCAGGCTGCGAGACCATCAACGATTCTAATTCTTTCTTGACCTCTGCCTCTTTCCACTCAATCTTTCTCGTATTTCTTTATTATGCAAAGAAGGTAACATATTGCATAATGTGGTAGCAATTAACTTTTCATGTGCAGTGTTTGTTTGTATAAGATAAAGACAGACATTCATAATGGGGCAATCTTCATCTTCATATTCCTAAAAAAATTTGTTACACAGAAAATGCATTAAATAATCTTAATGCTAGCAAAACGTTATATAATGCTAATGATTAATGTATGTCTTTCAGGACGCCAGATGTCAGCGGCTCACATCCGGCCTTCTCATGGGAGGGAGCCTGCGAGGCAGTGAAGGTCTACAGCGCCAGTCCCATCAAGCCAATCCCCCCTCACGCAACCGTCTGTGTCCTCCAGTGACCATCGCCACGGAAACAATATCTCATCATCGCCATGGTGACACAGCAGCTGATCCAACCATTGCCATGGCACCATAGCGGAAGATCTTATGGTAGCCATGGTAACAAGGCAAAGTTTCTCAAAATCACCATTGTAACAAAGCAGCAGATCTTACCATAGCCATATCACTACACCATGGAAACAAGTCAGAAGATAGGACCACTGATGTAAAGTGTAAAGGCAGTGGATGTGGATGCACACATCAGCCTAGAAGTCTTTCACACACGTATCTTGTATTAAGGCAACATATTTTATGCATGAAATAGAGATAGTTGTGTTTGTGTGTCAGTGTTAAAGGTCTGACCGTTGTTGTCATATAATGTAACTATAACCAAAATCTTAACTGCCCCAACGTGTTTTAATGAACCACATTTCAGAAACATACTTTGACCGTTATCTGTTTAATTTGATTGTTTCGGAGGGAATGTAATTTCACGGGGGTTAACGATGTGCCCATCCCATGATCCTATGAACGCCTGACCCCGACAAACTTTGTCCACAGGTGTTGGAAATAGTCAGCAGCTGTACACGAATGTACCGGACAGTTGATACTTGACATAAACAGATAATGGTCAAATAAAATGTGTCTACTCGTGGTGCATTAAAACACTGCGACGGTCAAGATGTTAGAATCACATGGATCAGACTTAATGGACAGTTGAAGTATGTTACATTGTAGTGTGAACTCATCAATGTATGAGAGGTAGTTTGTTGGTCTGGAATTGAGGTGACAGGGGACAGATACCAGTATATGTATGTGGGCTGATTTATTCAAGTGATACAGGACACCAAAATAGATGAATAGTGAACTAACTCTATGCGGACGTACCGGTAGTTGTCCCTCCGTAAGAGACCGTTTGTGAGGATCTAGCATGCATTTTAAAACAGCGACAAATGTAGAGTTCTCAGTGTCGCTAAACAAAATGGTACCAATGAAGAGGTAACTTGTGCAATACTAGTGCATTTGCCTTTCATTCAGGAAATGGAAATGTTCTTCGAGCATTTTGTGATATTTATAGTTTATAATCATGTAACCACAAATTAGGTACATTTAACTTGTTAATAAGTGTCGTTTACGTTATAACATTATATAATATTGTATATAATGCTGTAGTTTTTAGTAATTGTCTGTTAATCTTCTTAGAGATGTGCTCTTATGTTGACGCATTTTAATCATTATCCATGTATACATTCCAAGTATTTGAGGAGACTGCTAATGATATGAATATTATGTCAAAATACAACATACTCCCAAGAGTACCACGCTGATTGTTTTTAGTATTCCTCATGTCATGAGGAATAGTATTGGGATTGGGTTTTTATGTCGTATCATGGCCACTCGTAGGGACGATCTAATGGGTGTGTGGTAGGGGTCTCAACCTCCCTCCCACTGTTTTTTAAAGTCCATCTCCCACCAATCCCACCTATTTTTGAGGCCCACCTCACACGTCCTGCCACACCCCCTCTCTAAAAGTCTAATCCAATCTAATAACTTACCCCCTGTTCCGGCTTTTATGTCTCTAAAGTTATGCAAAATAAGTAAGTAAAGTTATGCATCTTTATAGAACATTCTCTCAAAGGAGGAGGTTCTGACTCGAGCGGCTCATCAGCAAAAAGGAACGCCAGTAAGTGCTGCCTCTAGCAGATGTTGAGGCAAGACCCGCCACGTGGCACCACTGTTGTGGATACGGCGCCCACTCACGTCGGTATCGGTAAACGTTCGACGTAGGGAAAACCTGTGGTACCTTCCGTGGTATGTAGAGTCAACCGCCCCAGTACTACGTAGGGGCGGAGTTCCTTCGGCTTGAAAACGTACGCGGTTTTTTTCAGCCTTTCTGAGCCGACATAGCTTAAACTTAAAATGTAAAGCTGATACGCACTAACCGTTTTACACATGACATTCCATCTGCACAGTGGCGTCAAGAAGCAGAAGAAGTAATCAAAACTGCCTCCTCAACTGATTTAACCTGTCGCAAGTCCGGTTCATTGGTGTCCAAATATGTAGTGTGTGAATAGTAGAAATGTAACATCCGCAGTCGATTTAATAAAAAAAATACCTGTTTGTGTTCAAATCATCGAAAGAATTGACTTCCGTCGTTAAATCTGGTAAGGATCAAAATAGTGGATATCCAAAATGGTAAACACTGCGTGGGTCAATGCTAATCATGGGCGTTACTTCCATCCTCTCGCCGATCATATGACAAAGTTAAAAAATTTCACCAAGGAAGAAAATCGATTTTTCAGCATTTCGATTTTCACTTCAGTTAATGCTTGAACAAGCATTAACTAATTTAATAGTTTGTCTGATGATTTCACAAAAACTACATACAAAAGTTTACACAAACGAGCTAGCATTGGATACTAGGTAGGTTTGGTTTTTCGCAAAATTTATTTCAAATGAGACTAGTAAAAACATTCGTATTGATTAAGCACCTTTAATTATGAGTACGTTTATCGTGACTACAGTGGGCGATATTTTATTAAATCAGCCCGCGCTCAACGTCACGTGATGTTACGGTTTCACCACAAAACGTCATAATTTAATATTTATGCATGGTAACTTTAGTGATATACGTATAATAATTATTACATACACAAAATATGTGTTTATGGCGTATGCTTAATGCATTCTAATAATGTTCAAAATACCCCAGTTTTTGGCCCAGCGGGAACTACGCCAATACTGGCACGTGGTGACTGGGGCGTTTGACTATGCATAGTTTTGCCTACCTTCAGTGGGTGACGTCCAGCACTCAAGTAAACTCAATGTTGTAGTGTATGTATTGTAGTCGTAGCAGCATAAATCCCGTCGCACTTGGGCTGTAACGATTCATTAAAACCACGATACGACACATCGAGATATTTGTGTCACGTTAGGGCCTACGTCGTGGAAGAATCTTGTCTCGTCGCGAGCCGCCGTACATGCCGCCGTACATGCCGCCGTACATGCCGCCGTACATGCCACGACGATTCTTCGTGGAGCCGTTGTGGAACCAACAATAGCATGGCGGTTTTCCCAAGATCGTCCAAGATGGCGACGAAGAAACGTATCGAAATGAGAAAAAAGTTTAAGATCGCGAGTCTTGCTGGTAGGCCCACTGCGAAGACGACGGAACAGAGAAGGACTGAAGAAGAGACTGTGGGTGGAGAAGAGGGTAGAAAAGGGACCTTCAACTAGTTGAACAAAGATAGATGAACACTGCTATGTAGTTGTTATTATCATGGCTGCCAGTCCGTTGATCTTGGAGTTCCTATTGGAGTGGGATTTGCACGAACAGTCAAACAAACAGGGGTGCTCACGCCATAAATCAATCGTGTATCGAAGACAGAGACATATATAGGCTCTCTGTTATGATTGTGGAACTTCTTAACTTCTTCAACATAATCTTTGTATCTTTTCATATTTCTATTATTTAATGCTTTCGCAGGTTTGCTTGAATAATTCCAAATAACACGCACTGGTCAAATGAAATTACAAATATCCTAGTGGTGTATAGCAAGTATAATATTGTTGAGAACACATGACATTTGATGTTTTAGTAAAGAAAATATATGGGCCCACATATTTGGCAGGATGCCAACTGGCGCGCGCTCCGTCAGTTCTTCCAAAACACGCATTACGTCACACACTCGTTGACGTCACAAGACGTTTCTAGGGACGCGACGATACGAATCCGTTAGACAGAGCGAAACCGACACTGTCAATCGCTCAACAAGCTGTGGTTTTCGTCTGTATACATCGAATTCGCGCTACATACGACGATGGACCGTGGAGAAGAGAGCTCGAAGAAGCGCGTCGAACACAACGTGGACGGCGTTGTAACGCACGCGTCCGATCAGGTGGCGACGAACAGCGCTGGCGACGTCACCACGGACGCCGTTTTGGACCCGGCTCCGAAGAAACGACAGTTAATACCCGGCGATCCGACCATACCTTTCATCATCGTATCGCCGCCGTCGACGACAGAAGCTGCGCCGGCGATCGACACTGAGCCCGTGAAGGTAGCGACTACGACGCCGCTCGCCGGAAAGACCTATCTGAAGCCGAACGTTCTCTACCCGCCGACGGCTTCCATTGAACGAGCCGACGTCTGTCTCGGCTACCCCAAGCGGGTCGCGTCCAGGTCGGTAAAGACGACCGCCTACGCCGATTCTCTGGCATGTTGACAAGAATCTCGGCGCAAAATTCGCCTTATAAACACGTCCACGTTTCCAGTTATTGCAACTGTATTATCTTTATTCAGAACCTGCTGTTAGATTACAAGGAACGACAGAATAATTTCTTCTGCTAGTTGGACGACGTGTTAATGTTGCCACAAACAAAGAAACAAAAATAACCACGCATGTGTCTATGGTGTGGGACTGAGCAGAAACTGATGTGAGACTGAGCAGAAACTGGTGAGGGACTGAGCAGAAACTGATGTGATATTGAGCAGAAACTGATGTGATATTGAGCAGAAACGCATCTTGTAGTCTATATAGGCCTAAAGCTAAGATACTTCTTGCCAAGCCGGAACAATAGAAAATACCAGATTAACATTTAACGGTGGCGACTTGTGCTGTGGAGGGATTGTACGAGGACTGGCGCTTTCTACGTCATGGTGTAAACAATGTCACGATGGCATATCTTATATAAACACGTAATTGCATCGCTGTGCGCATTATCCTTTGCAATTTTTATGAGTACCGGGATTTAGTTAATGTCTAATTACACGAAAATGGGATCTAGGCACATGATCAATACCCTGTGGAAGTCTAGGCAAACCAGAGCCTAGTCTATATGGTAATGAAACTCGGGGTTTGGAACGTGGGAGAATTGACGACTAAACGTGTGTTGTACATCGATCGCGACCTCTGTCGATTAGTCTTGCTAAAGTCCCCCTGGCCCGAGTTACAGGAAACGTGCAACAAACGAAGACATTTACCGTCTAAAATGAACACAAAGCGACATTTTAAAAGGCGTCATGGTTTAATAGTGTTCATGTTCAGGTGAATAGACGGAGACGGATACCACGATCTTCAATTTGCATAAATAATTGTTCTTCATCCAATGACGTGAGCTGTAACCGGGCGGGTTAAACAGCCACCAGTGATGCTCCTCCACCCTTGACGGGCATCTACCTAAGCTCGTAGTGATGTCGGGTTTACAGGTTCGGTCCACTCTTTGATGTTGTCCTTCCACTTTCTCATGGGATGTCCACGAGGTCGTTGTCCTTGCAATAAAAAATTATATCTCCACTACCATCGAGTTATTTTTCTGCTATTATTATTATATTTTTGTCAGCCTAACTAGAAATAGTATCAGCCTGACCGGAAGTCCGAAAGGGGGTAAAGCTGGGGGCTGCACCATTATTTTTTTATGTTCCAAATATTCTAGATGGGTTAATTTTCGGTGACCTTGATCATCGCCTTTCATTAACTGGAAAGGCGAGTTTATGCCTAATTTGCGAGATAGCTATCCACATAACTAATATATATATATATATATATATATATATATATATATATATATATATATATATATATATAACTAACGTGAGCCACTTTGCTGTTACGTACTCGTGATCACCGATAGTAGAACGACCTTGTCTGTGTCCCGATCAGGGAGCAGACGGACTCGTCAGAAAGCCCGGGAGCTGTCGGCGTTACGACAAGTTGGGAGTCGCCTCTGAAGACTCACGACCTCGTGCGACAGAACGCCAAAACACAGTTGGTCGACGACAGCGCCCCTGGCGAATCGCAGAACTACCACATGGGCACTGGACGCGCGGAGACGGACAACCGGTCTCGTCTGCTAGAGACGCTGTGTCTCGACGATACGTTGGACCTGTCGGGCGACGCCTACTCCGAGCCTCGTTGGGCGTCGGCAACGGGGATCGGCGGGGGGCAGGCTGTCGCCACAAGGTGGGGATCTACGCCGTAATATTAGGGTGGTAATGCTGTTTTAAAGAATGATTAATTAATCTAGTTTCTCGTAGGCCTAAATAAGAGAAATATAAGATACCTCTTATAAAATAACACACCTTATTTAGATTGTGATGTCATCAAACCAACTGTTGAAGTCTAAGTAGAGAAGAAGGACTGGTCATTTGGACAGAATATAATGTGCTGCTCCCAGAAGTAAAGTAACCCAGCTATATAAGGTGCACTAAATGGTGTCACATTACGATTATAATATTCTCAAAGAGCACGGTGCATTCTCACACAGGACAATAAATTAATGGAAAAAATTATCTACAGATTGTGTAAATGCTAGTAGCGAGAATATGCTTAAAAACAAAATTGACAAATATTTCAGAAGAACAGGTTACATAAAAAAATTGTTGGACTCTCGATAAGCCAATGGCTTCCTTGTCAACCTGTTACCTGGGCCTTTGCCTTGGATGGAAATCTTGTTAAATCTTGTTAAACTGAAACGCTCTTTAAACTTCATGCTGCCAGTCGTTCTAGGAACCAAGGATAATGTTTTAGCAGCAAATCATAAACCCTTTCCCGGTAATCTCTTTATTAATTAATAATATTTTCTGAATCAGGGGCGTCGGTACCAACACCAGCGACGCCTTAGAACTCAACTCTAATGCAAACATCCGGGCACCATCTGACGGCGGGTCATCAGTCGACGACGATGATGAGTTATCGGTAATGGAGACGACAGCCATCATTCTGGCGACGTCAGACGACGACGACGATGACGAAGATGGCGGACGCAAAGTGAGTGAAGTCACGTGACCAAACCACATAACCCACGACATAGGGCGTAATATAGGCGGGTTGGTTTGATGACATCCTTACACAATTACATGTTTTTTAAACAGCTTTGCGAGTTTTGTAAAGATATTTTCGAAGTAGGAATTTTCTCATATTTTCTTACTCCAACTTGGTTCTTTTTCTTCAGTTGACACGGATACTATCTCGACTGGTATCTAACTATAATCGAGCTAGCGTATGTTTGTATGTATGTATGTATGTTAACATTTTCCTCCTAGACGGCTCGCACCTCGGGCGCCAAACTTTGAGGGATTAATCTACGACCCCACGAATGAAACCTAACGCCTTTATTTTTTCGAAATACCCTGTATATCAAGCGTTCTACGTAAAACTTTAACTTCCAACAAACGCAGAAACCACGCGCGCGCGCGCTGCGAATACTTCGGTACGTAAACCGTTTGAGAGTCCGTAGCGCCATCTGGGCGGTTTATATTAATTATAGTAGAAAACACGCGTAGTAATTGTACATAACATCGACTAGGTTGCTTGGTGTGTATGTAGCGCCCTCTGGCACATAACATCGACTAGGTTGCTTGGTGTGTATGTAGCGCCCTCTGGCACATAACATCGACTAGGTTGCTTGGTGTGTATGTAGCGCCCTCTGGCACATAACATCGACTAGGTTGCTTGGTGTGTATGTAGCGCCCTCTGGCACATAACATCGACTAGGTTGCTTGGTGTGTATGTAGCGCCCTCTGGCACATAACATCGACTAGGTTGCTTGGTGTGTATGTAGCGCCCTCTGGCACATAACATCGACTAGGTTGCTTGGTGTGTATGTAGCGCCCTCTGGCACATAACATCGACTAGGTTGCTTGGTGTGTATGTAGCGCCCTCTGGCACATAACATCGACTAGGTTGCTTGGTGTGTATGTAGCACCCTCTGGCACATAACATCGACTAGGTTGCTTGGTGTGTATGTAGCGCCCTCTGACACATAACATCGACTAGGTTGCTTGGTGTGTATGTAGCGCCCTCTGGCACATAACATCGACTAGGTTGCTTGGTGTGTATGTAGCGCCCTCTGGCACATAACATCGACTAGGTAGCTTGGTGTGTATGTAGCGCCCTCTGGCACATAACATCGACTAGGTAGCTTGGTGTGTATATCCCGTCCTGAGGACGGGCATTTTTGCTAGTGAATATAAAGCGGCGAACACATCTGGTCTCTTCCGTCGTCCGCACTACGCATATTACACTAGGCAAATAATCTCAAAAGCTGACATCGGGGGTACCTAAATGTTATAAGCTGTCACCTTGCCAGGATTTATCTATGACCTTTACTGGTCACAACCAGCCAGGATGACACTTTCTATTGTGTTTTTTTTTACTGTGTTGTGAGCCATTTAGCGAATATGGTATTATGGAAGATTTTGTCGCAATTTTGCAATGTATACATAATCGGCTGTAACTCTACTAATTATAGAGCTACATAACTAAATTTGGTATCAAAATATCTGTAACAAGAAGGACTATATCAGGGATAAATAATTATGTCAATATTATAGCAATATTCGACAAAAAAACATAAAACGTACCGAAATATATCAATATTTTATTTTGGTTTCTGGACCAAAGGTGTACAATAGTTTCTATAACTTCTTATGTACACGGTACAATAGTTTTTATCATAAAATAATGCCAATTAATTTCCAAACAAAACAACACCAACTGGTTTGGTAAATAAAGAAAAATTACTGATTATTATGCACAAATCAATGTTATCCCCCATATGTTCAACATTGTCAGAAAGTGAAACACTATAGTCATTGGGAAACTTAAACCCCAATTAACAATACTGATATTAAAACATGATTACATGTTAATAAAAAGTTATATTGTTACACATGGTAATGTTATCCACCAGTCAGTTACATCCCACCCTTTTCTTATACCAGAAAGGGGTATTGTTCAGATTGTTCAATGTTCTGCTGCACAAAATTGCACCCACCCCAGCCCAATCACTGTGTATCAGGGCAGATCATTGTACCTCGGTTTTCAACGTCACTACCACTACTCAAGCAGTTGCACTGGCTTCCAGTTTCTTATCGAATTGATTTTAAGCTGTCCACTCTTACATATCATGCTCTATCTACTCAACAACCACCCTACTTGGCTAGTCTCCTGCATCTTTCAAATATCCCTAGGCAGCTAAGATCATCAATTTCACAACTTATTGTACCTAAAACAAAACTTAACTTGGGTAAACGAGCTTTCTCTGTCGCTGCGCCTAAGGTCTGGAATGAACTCCCTATCGCTTTGAAAACATCTGAAACTATTGCTATTTTCCGAAAAAAAACTCAAGACATTTATTCCAAATTGCATTTCCACCATAAATGTTCGGTTGTCCCTCGTTCTGATACTGACTTTTGCGCGTCCCTGTTCACGATTATGTTTAATGATTCTGTTTTGTTGCGCCTCTGAGCTCAGGTTCCTGAGGATATAGGCGCCATAGAAGTTAATTATTATTATTATTTGTGATGATAGACGTTTGAAGGACACGTGTAACTGACATTTAGTCTGATTCTTCATCGTCCATCGTAGTAAATGGTTCCGGTAGATATCATCGCTGCATGAGCATGAGTATGAGCATGAGCATGAGCATGAGCATGAGCATGAGCATGAGCATGAGCATGAGCATGAGCATGAGCATGAGCATGAGCATGAGCATGAGCATGAGCATGAGCATGAGCATGAGCATGAGCATGAGCATGAGCATGAGCATGCACCTGTGCACTTTAGGGGCTTGGATCTGCAGGTGCGTCTTGCACTTGCACAGTTTCTGCATTTGCAATACGCAATATCTGAGAATTCCTGTGGTAAGGGGTCCTCTACAATCAGCTGTGGGTAAAGTTGTCCACTGGTGGGATTCTTGTACCAGCCATTATTGATGTGTGAAGCGTGGTCAGGGGACGTGCTTTCTGCCAAATACCAAACACGACAGTGGGCGCGTTGGATGTGTTTGGAAAGACAACTCTGGGTAGGCGGAAGCTTTTCTCGATCTTTCTGAAATAGTCTGTAACGCACTTCGTTGATGGCTACATCGTTAGTGCATGACGAATAGACTCTGCAGATGAATTCCTCTACTTGTTTCTCTGTGACTCCAGAAAGAGCTCCGCGTTCAAGATGATCCAACAGAACTGCATGCTTCTGGAATGTTTTCCATGTGTACACTCAACTGACTGACAGTGTCACATCCTGTTAATGCGTTATATGCTGGGATGTTCCTTCGGATAGTTGGAGGTAACCGTATGTCATGAACAGCAATGAAGCGTCGCTGTTTTGCTGTAGTTTGTAGTATAATGCGCGTATCAGCCTCTTCATGGGTCGATTCGAGTAGATGGACATCTGACCGTGGGATGATTCTGCTGTAGTTTCATCAGCAAAGCCTCCAGATGTGACTAAAATTTAGCAAAGTTTCCTTTGCTTTCACCAGCATTTGTTCACTCATGAATTGAGTAAGCTTAGATTTGCACTTAAAAGCATCAAGACTGCTTTGCTCACAGCTCAAACACACGGGGAAGATAAAATCAAAGAGTTCATGGAGACTCGGCTATGTAAAAGGGAACTGGGGTTCCACGTGAAGCTGAACATCTCTGTCGTCAATCTTAATCAAACGGATAGGTTTGCTTTGACCTGCTCGTTTTGCTAGGGATCCTGGTTTGATTGACTCATTCCGGTACCTGTCAAAGACAACATCTACCCGTGTGCATCTCTCGCAGAAATGGCTGAATACTGCATCATTGAATGCACCAGAAAGATCTCCAAACGTCTTTGACCCTTCTGGTTTTCCCATTGCTTACAACATGGCTTGTCCATCTATTATGGTGCAAGTTTTCAGTTCTGTAGTTGGCAGGGTTTCAACACTCACGATTCCTTCTGGCAAAGAAGTCATAGGCTCCAGTCAGTAGCTGTGTCACTGCTCCTCTCCCTCAACTGTCTGCGTGATGCTGCATCAATGGCTGTAGTTATGTTAGTAGCTTCATTCTTGTTCTATTCTACTCTCAAGTCTACAGTGCGTCACTACAAATGGCCATACCTGTATGAAAAGAGAATGACGTGTGTTACTTTGTTTAATTTTATTCCATTCACCTAACAAAAGCATGCTCAGGGGTACCTGTTAACGAAAGAGGGAGATCTCCCTCTTTAGACCTGGCCAGGGCGGGAAATGACTGTGCCGGCACATCCGGTGAAAGGTTTCGGTTTCGATTACCTATATAACTAATCTTGGCAACTTTTGCATTCTGGAGTGGTATTTACATATATAATGGTTTTTCTTTTAAATTATATAACAATGTTACAGCATTTATCATGTTAATACCGCCTTGGCAGTGTTAAACCCGCTTTTCGTCCCGGTGTGTTCTGTAGATGCAATTTGTTTATTCATGTGTTTGGAAACACAGTATATTGTTCATATTTTTCTAAAAGGTTATATTAACTAATATAGTTATTGTATACCCTACATTATAGCTATGTGTGAAAATAACATCAAAGTACGCTAAAAGCACACGTTTGATCGTACTTTTTATATGTACCGTCAGAGGCGCAATTGAAACGCCAGGAAATACGGAGTCTCGCAGAATGTGTATCCATCTATAAATCTTTCAGGGTCGACGATCCATAACTACAGCTGCCACATCCGATTCTATCTTATTTCATTGGTTTAATTTCGTGGAATATAAAGCTTTTGTATGACGTATATGTGAACGTTGGAATTTCATTCGATATCTTGTGCATACATTGGCGAAACGTTGGTGCTTACTTCTAAAACGGGCCCTGGTTATATATACACTGACAACTGTTTTTGATACTGGGTATACCATACAATTGGCTTTATTTCACAGGATTATGAAACTGACACCGTTGCAGCTGGGTCAGTTACATTTAAAACAACAAATCCTACTATGACACCAACTCTATATAACTCTGGCAGCAATGACAAGCAAAGGGGGTAACATTATAGTTTGGGGTATCATTGAATGTTATTACATTATTTACCGAACCAGTTAATGTTATTTTGTTTGGAAATGAATTGGCATTATTTTGTGATAAAAATAATTGGCATGTACCATGTACGTAAGAAGTTACAGAAACTATTTTACACCTTTGGTCCAGAAACCAAAATACAATATTGCTATATTTTGGTACGTTTTATGTTTTTTGGTCGAATATTGCTACAATAATGATATAATTATTTACCCCTGACATATTCCTCCTTATTCCAGATATCTTGATACCAATTTAGTTATGTAGCTCTATAATTAGTAGGGTTACAGCCGATTATGTATACATTACAAAATCGCGACAAAATGTTAACACCATCTTCGTTAAATAACTCGCTACAAAGTAAAAAATCACAATAGAAAGTGTCATCCGGGCTGGTTGTGACCGGTAAAGTGTCATCCGGGCTGGTTGTGACCGGTAAAGTGTCATCCGGGCTGGTTGTGACCGGTAAAGTGTCATCCGGGCTGGTTGTGACCGGTAAAGTGTCATCTGGGCTGGTTGTGACCGGTAAAGTGTCATCCGGGCTGGTTGTGACCGGTAAAGTGTCATCCGGGCTGGTTGTGACCGGTAAAGTGTCATCCGGGCTGGTTGAGACCGGTAAAGTGTCATCCGGGCTGGTTGTGACCGGTAAGGTGTCACCCGGGCTGGTTGTGACCGGTAAAGGTTATAGATAAATCCGGGAATGGGCGACAGCTTGTAACATTTAGGGACCCCTAACTTGATTTGTAGAGCCCTTTTGAGATTAATTGCCTAGTCTATACATATTACGTTGTCCATTGTTTTAACACAAACGAACCGCAACGTCAATCACTTCCGCACACATCGCTCCCATAGTCCGCCAGCAGAGGGGTTAGACCAGGAAATAGGTGACGAAGTTTTGTTTGTGGTTTCTGGTACTTTTAGGGTTTACTAATCCTGAAACTGCATGATGTAACTTTAGCATAATTGAGCAATTTGTTACAGCCGTTTAAACAATTCCATGCCTGAAGCAAAACTTTTCATATTTAATATTTGCCGAATACTTTATGAACTTGGGACTATTTCACCAATTTTGCATCCATATCCACAATCTTCGTGTCGTCTGAATTGTATCAGTGTGTAGTAGAAGAACGATGTAAAAAAAAATTGCAATACATTGTACATGTGAGTTATCAGAGGTCAACGGTCAACAAAACATGGCAGAGACCCATACTCTAATGAATACTACCAGACCGAGTTGTGCGGAAGCGGAAGACGTTGCGGCTCGTATGTGTTAACACAACGTAACACAACACGGACGACGTTGCGGCTCGTATGTGTTAACACAACGTAACACAACACGGACGACGTTGCGGCTCGTATGTGTTAACACAACGTAACACAACACGGACGACGTTGCGGCTCGTATGTGTTAACACAACGTAACACAACACGGACGACGTTGTGGCTCGTATGTGTTAACACAACGTAACACAACACGGACGACGTTGCGGCTCGTATATGTTAACACAACGTAACACAACACGGACGACGTTGCTGCTCGTATGTGTTAACACAACGTAACACAACACGGACGACGTTGTGGCTCGTATGTGTTAACACAACGTAACACAACACGGACGACGTTATGGCTCGTATGTGTTAACACAACGTAACACAACACGGACGACGTTGCGGCTCGTATATGTTAACACAACGTAACACAACACGGACGACGTTGCGGCTCGTATGTGTTAACACAACGTAACACAACACGGACGACGTTGCGGCTCGTATGTGTTAACACAACGTAACACAACACGGACGACGTTGTGGCTCGTATGTGTTAACACAACGTAACACAACACGGACGATGGACGACGAATGACTGGTGCGGATGACGGAAGCGGGCAGGTGTGTTCGCCGCTTACAGTACACGACCCTAAGTTCTTTCGCGTAACCTGCCATCCTCTGAAAGGTCTATGTTTACAAGAAGGATATAGCGTCCCCTAGTGACTAACGCCGACGTGACTCGATCGCCAGGTACATTTCCAGCGACTCGAGTCTTCGCGCAGTGAGAGCTTCGCCCTGAACCCACGCACGCCCGTAGCCCAGGTCGAACCGAGCATGCGCAGTGTCGGCGTCGGAAGCGGTGGTCTGCGCATGAGCACATCACTCGTGGACGCCACGAGTCCGGAGAGTGGCGGTGACGTGTACGTGACGCGTGGCACGTGCAGGTATGATCCGTCTGATTCATTGGATGATGAGTTTTCCGGTCAGGACTTCAAGGGGTCGTGTTTTGGAGAAAAAGCTAACGTTATGTGCATACGGATTCCCCAGGCATATTTTTTTTAACTTGGCCAACCCCTTGGGGTCTAAAGGTAAACAAAATATTTTTTTAATCTTGGCGTCTAACGGTAAACTAAATGTTTCGCTTTGTGATTGGCTGATATTTATTGTGAAATGTATAACATGATTTGATTGGCTGATTACTTATAGTTATAGTGTGAGATGCGTCATGTCCTTACTGGTACATTCACTTGCAATGCTGCCGTCGTGTTAATTAAAACACATATGGGCGACCAAGATTTTAGAATATATATAGTTTATACCATATAACATGACGTTACGATAACATCAGGCTTAATACCTTTAAGTATGAATCGATATACGCTTTCTTTTCTATTAATTTGCAGAGATCCTTCGTCGTTGAATCGCATTGACAAAACGGCGATTGACAATAATTCCGGCCTCGAGAATGTCTACAAATGGCGGGAAAGGTAATACGTGTAATAGCGAAAACATCATTGATTATAAGCTATTCAATTTAACCAAGCGCTAATACTGCTGACAACTAGATCAACCTCAAAACTGGTTGTGCAATTTTGTCGAGCGCCAAGACGGAACATTCTTTGCCACATTATGAGGCATCGTGGATCGGGAAAAAGATATTGAAGGGAGACAAGCGTCAAAGAAGATGGGAGAAGAACATCACGTATGTCTTCGGAACTGTCACAGCTGATTGTATAGAATACCTGGAAAAAGACATCCATTTCCCAAAACGATTCGGGCAGCGACCTCATGAATAGAATATGCAAACGGAAGAAGTCACAGTGTACCGTAAAGCAGTTACTCAGTTACCCAAAGGAAACCGTTGTATGTACCCTTTAAAGGGAATAACAACAAGGCACTAGCGAAAAGGTTGTTTTGTGTGTACACAAAGTTTAATAAAGTTTAATATTGCATGTACTACATGCCAAAATAAAACATTTTAACAATTTATTTATAGGTAAAATTAGATGTTTAATGCGTCTAACTGTTTTGTCGGTTTTGTGACGTCAATGATTATATGCGTTTACATTCAGTCATTGATTTTGATACAATGCATCAGCATAGTTTCATTTGCGTTACTATAGCGAGTGATGGCGATGTCAATTTTCCAGAACAAAAAGTATAATGTAACGATTTCGAACCGTTAGCGGCGAGTGATACCGCAGAATCATATTCGAATTCGGCTCTTTTGGAGCAGTTTAGTGACGCCAGTAGCCGTTGACTTCGAACTTATTTACTTTCTGACCGAAACATGAAAACGACCACATAGAGCTGCCAAACGTTTCCTCATATATATATCATATGCATACACTTGTGACGTGGAAAACATTACTGTTACTTCCATATCAAGATCAAAATAAACAAAAACTTGTAATCTCCTATATGCCTAACTTCGCGGAGCTAGGCGTATCAGATATAGCTAGATTTTGTTTTTGTAATTTGTTATCGTTACGTGGAAGTAAGAGTAATGTTTGACCACGTGACATGTGTGTATGTATGATTTAATAAGACTTAACAAGATTTGCTATACAAGCCAAAGGTCGAGATGGCAAGTGGACAAGGAAGCCATTGGCTTATCGAGAGTCCAACAGTGTTCATCTACTTATAACCCGCCCTCCTGAGATATGTGTCAACCTTGTCTTTAAGCATATTCACGCTGCTAGCAGTTATATAATCTGTAGACAATTTGTTCCATTTATTTATTGTCCTCTGTGAGAACGAGTACTTCCTGATATCCAATATACACTGATACTTTACTAATTTTACCTCATGTCCTCTAGTTCTGCTATCCTTCTTGAGTGAGAAAACATATTTCTATCAATATTTTCATACTCATTCAATATTTTAAAAACTTCAATCTGATCTATTCTTAACCTCCTTGTCTCTAGAGTTGTTAAACCACATTCTTTCAGACGTTCTTCATAACTAAGATCTCCAGTTCTGGAATAAGTTTAGTTGTTCTCCTTTGTATGCGTTCAAGCGTATATATATTCTTCTTACGATATGGTCTCCATGCTTGTATACAGTATTCTAAATGTGGTCTAACTATTGCTTTATACAGAGGTGTAATTAGCTTTTTTCCTTGTATGTTATGTTTCTCCTAATCAACCCAAGAACTTGATTACCCTTTGAAGCTGCAATACCACACTGTTCTGAAACTGTCATATCAGCACTTATTTTATTCCTAAGTCCTTTTCTTTTACAGTAGTGCCAAGAACAGAATCTCCCATATTATAGTTTATAGCCAAGTTCGCGTATCCTGTATGTAGGCATTTACATTTCTCAAAATTGAATAACATCTGCCATTTTCCAGACCATTTAACAAATTTTTCTACATCGTTTTATAAATGTTGTTTATTACCATCAGTGTTAACCTTTCTAAACATTTTTGTGTCATCCTCAAATTTCAGTACGTTGCTTGTTATATTGTCGTCCAAGTCATTGATATATATTAAGAATAATATAGGTCCTAATACTGATCCTTGAGGCACCCCACTCAAAACTGATTTCCAGCTTGAAACCTCCCCATCTACTACAACACGCTGTCTTCTGTCAGTCAGCCATTGTTCTATCTAGTCAATTATGCCATCCCTGATACCATTGGCTTTTAATTTTAAGTAGTAATCTTTGATGCGGCACTTTGTCAAAAGCTTTCTGAAAATCTAAATAGATAATATCTACTGGCGATCTCACGTCTATCCACTTAGTGATTTCTTCCAAAAAACATAACATACACCTGTATTTGTTAAGCATGACCTCGCTTTTAGGAATCCATGTTGAGATGAATTTAATAATTTATGCCTAACAAGGAAGTCCACCATATGGTCTTTAATTAACCTTTTTAAAAATTTACAAATCACTGACGTTAAGCTCACTGGTCTGTAATTTTCTGACTTATTTCTCGAACCCTTTTTAAATAATGGTATGATGCTTGCTTCTTTCCGTTCAACAGAAACAACTCCCTCCTATATTGATAAATTGAACACTCTTGCAAGCGGTATACCGATTTGTTCTACTGTTTCCATTAGTAGATTTGGAGGAATTCCATCCACGCCCGGTGTTTTATTATCCTTCATTGCCTTTATTTTCTTAGCTACCATTTCTGGAGTTACAATTAACTGCCCTAAATAGTTAGATTTAGCCTCCTGAAATTTAGCATCTGGAACTGGTAATGAATTAATATCCTCTCTGGTAAACACTGAACTGAAGTTAAATTAAAAACCCAGTGATATTAGATTTCCAACACTGTCTTCTAGAGGTCCGACCTTGTCTCGTACGTTTTACGTACTCCTGACATATGCATAAAAAACTCTTGCTGTCATTGTTTATGTTACATGCTAGTTTTATGTTATATGCTAGTTTTATGTTATATGTCTAATTTCAGTCATAACTGCATTAAGTGCCTCTTTGTAATTTGTGTAGTCTTCATCCTTTCTGGTACGCCTATAAACCCTCCACATAGTTTGCTTTTACACTATTTTTATAATAGCTTCTTTTGACAAGTGTTTCTTTCTAGACTGTTTTCCTTGTTTTTTTTCTAGGGAACGAATTTATCGGTGATACTCTCAAATTTAATATTTTAGAATGTTCCAACATTCAATTGCGGTCTTATTCCTCAGCAAGTTATTCCAATCTGGCTTTGCTAAGTATTTTCTCATATCTTTATAGTTACCTTTGTGGAAGTTTCTCCTGTACGTTTTTTTATTTTTTATTTCTGATTTTACATTGATGTCAAAATGTATTTGATTATGATCACTGTTACCCAATAGGGTAAGAGTGATCATAATTTTTTGTGTGATGATAAAACTAATTCTTTTTGTGATGATAAAACTATATCTAACACATTCTCTCCCCTGGTTGGTTCTAGCACGTGCTGAGTAAGGAAGCTATCCTGAACTAAAAGTAAAAATTGTTGGTTCTCACCCCCTGTACTCTTTAGAGATTTCCATTGTATGTGTCTATGGCTAAAATCTCCCATTATGATACATTCCCCTTTACTCACTTCCTTTATAGTGTTTTGTATTTTTGTGTTTTGTATGTTTTGTGTGCTTGGACTTCGGTAAACTAATCCAATAATTAATGTTGAATTTCCTTAAACTATCTTTCATCGCAATCTGCTTCCCTTTCTAATTATATTTCATAAGCCTGAATAGATTCTCTAACATATAAACTAACTCCCCCTCCCCTTCTTCCTATTCGATCTCTCCCAAACATTACGTATCCTGTCAATCCTAATTCAGCATCTGTTATGTCTGTGTTGGCCCATGATTCGGTTATACCAATTATGTGAGAGTCAATATCTTCTACCGTAATGAATAATTCGTTTTTCTTATTTACTATGCTCCTTGCATTTAAATACGCACATTTATACCCAGATTCAGATATGTTTTCCGGACATTTTGTTAATGGTTTGTCTGTACTACTGGCCTCTTGTCCTGCTTGAGGCATCTCTAAGTAACCACCCCTGCGCTTCTAGTTTAAACAATGCTTACTACCATAATATTTGTTATGTTACCCATGCCACTATCTACTGCTGTTGAGAGTTCATCCACAAATACTGCTGCCCCTTTCCACTTAGATGAATCCCATCCCTCATGTACATATCACCCCCCCCCCGCAACAAAACTTCCCCACAAATCCAACTTCCTTCTGAACTAGCATGTTAATTGCCATCCCCCGGCAATTTCGATATCTCTTACCCCTCCTTCCTATTACTGGTAAATCCCTGAGCGAATTACCTGCTCAAACCGCGTCTGCTTTAGTGTTCTGACTAATTACCTGTAGTTCCTAACTATGGCAGTTGTACACTATGATAATTATACGAAGAGAGGTTTGGCGGCTCTGGGTGGTCGTTTTCATGGTTAGGTAAGCGCGGGAAAAATATGCATAATCGAGGCAGCCCGGTGGAAGAGAATATTGTTTAGAATTATTAATTAATGGAATTCTAATGAATTTTTCGGAGTTGTGGAAATGGAAATATTCTACAAAATGTAATCCAATACGATTTCATGCAATCGTTGTTGTTATTCCCTTTAATGAACAAGTTCTGTCATAACAAACATATTAATGAAATGTATGAGATCGTATCCCACTCGTGTTGATCTGGAAATGGAAATATTCTACAAAATGTAATCCAATACGATTTCATGCAATCATTGTTGTTATTCCCTTTAATGAACAAGTTCTGTCATAACAAACATATTAATGAAATGTATGAGATCGTATCCCACTTGTGTTGATCTGTCCTTCTACAGCGACACGGCGATGCTGCTCACCAGTTCCGGCTCAGAAGAAGACACGGACATGGGAAGTCCCATCGACCAACACCAGCCGCTCCACCGGAAGCAGCAGGCGGCACCTGGTGGTGACGTCTGCGCGATACTGAGGTCGCCATTAATGACTGACCGGTACGACTCCGGGGCGGCGTCCGCCAACTGTCCACCGTGGCTGAACAGGAGCCTATACCGTCCGTCTGACGAGTACCGTCCGAAGTACGAGTATTTCTCTTGGCAAAATAAAGACTTCAGTATGATTTCTAGATACATCAGTGTGTTGGTTAAACATTCGTCCACATTTCATTTAACCGATCGCGAATCAGGTTCGTTAATGTTCAGATATGTAGTGTGTGAATAGCTTATGTAATATGCCCAATCGGTTTTATAACATATTGAGTACTTTTGTTCAGTTCATCGAAACAACTTGAATTTGGTTGTTTTTCGGTCGGAGAACGGCGTATCATTTCCCGCCATTTCCCGTTAATTCCCCGTCATTCCCCGGTTAAAAAATATGTTACAACTCATTGAGCTTAGATTTGGAGATCTGCACCAAACTCGCCATCTACCGTAGTATTTAGGATACATCTCAATATCGGCCATGCTTGACTAATAATTTATGATTACCGGCCGCTCCTGTTTATTCCCCGTGGTTCCGGCATTTACACAGGCCCATAGATAACCAAAGTAGTATAGTAAGTTCAGTCGGTTCCAGTTAGAGTTCATAGACACACATAAAGGTGGGAATATCCCTTCTATACTACAAACCAAGTTGACTATTAAAGCGCCACATCATTTCGCCGGTCTTGCTGCTGCAGCGTCCTGCTGGGGACGAGCAGCGCGGCGGAGACACAATCCCAGGGGGTCCTCGCCGAGCCACCGGAGGCCGCAGCCACGACGGACGGCCTGGACGAGTGGCAGTTCGAGACGACGACGCCAGGAGGAGAGAAGGCAGCGCTGATAGAACGGCTCAATGTACTGTATAAGACGTCGTTTTATTGAAGTAGTTGTCGAACTTGTCGCCGCCGCCGCTGCCATCCGCGCGGTAGCGATAGCAACGGCGGCAGCGACAGTGACTGTTTTTGTCGTCGTCGCGGTGGCGGCTGCGACAACACGTCGTCGTAAACATGATAATCATTAGTAGTTCTTCACCACTGTCTTTCTTATTTACCAGGATACACACCTTAATTCAAACTAGCTGGTGTATCAACTACCAGGACATTCATTTAAGTGTGTGCTGAATTAGCAGTAGCACGACCGATGTTTTTTTTTAAAGAATAATATGAACGAAGTATTCCCGCAGACTCTGCCCATCAAGCATACTGACTGTTGTTGTATTGACAGGCTTTGATGACGAAGGTGAAACGGCTGCAGGCGGAGCGAGACGGCAAGATAGGTGAGTCGGTCGACATCGAGTTGGTGCGACCCGCCGTCGTTGGCACTCCGCATCGTCGTCGTTTTAGTCAGCTCCTCGAGTCAACATCACAATTGTTTTAACCGTCGTCGTCGTCGTCGTCGTCGTCGTCGTCGTCGTCGTCGTCGTCGTCGTCGTCGTCGTCGTCGTCGTCGTCGTCGTCGTCGTCGTCGTCGTCGTCGTCGTCGTCGTCGTCGTCGTCGTCGTCGTCGTCGTCGTCGTCGTCGTCGTCGTCGTCGTCGTCGTCGTCGTCGTCGTCGTCGTCGTCGTCGTCGTCGTCGTCGTCGTCGTCGTCGTCGTCGTCGTCGTCGTCGTCGTCGTCGTCGTCGTCGTCGTCGTCGTCGTCGTCGTCGTCGTCGTCGTCGTCGTCGTCGTCGTCGTCGTCGTCGTCGTCGTCGTCGTCGTCGTCGTCGTCGTCGTCGTCGTCGTCGTCGTCGTCGTCGTCGTCGTCGTCGTCGTCGTCGTCGTCGTCGTCGTCGTCGTCGTCGTCGTCGTCGTCGTCGTCGTCGTCGTCGTCGTCGTCGTCGTCGTCATAGTCACGATACTACTCACGGTTGTCATAGTATCCCTTTGTCTTCATTGTGTTCTATGTTGAATTATTCGTAATCATCATCTTCATTGATAATAACAACAACATAATCGTCATCACATTCTCACCGTATCATTCAACTTCTCTTTCAACATAACGTAACATCACTCCACTTTCATACCGACGTGTACCACATACAACGTACCACGTGATTATTTCTGCAACCCTCTGGATAGAACATTACCACTTCATCCCTTCATTTGGTACGGTCACAGCGGTCATTTCTACAGACAGTCTACACAAGCTTCGCCCGTCTTCTGCTGTGCGTAAGACTGGTCCGTCCCTTCATTTGTCCAGCTAGTTTTTCTTCTGGCGGTCCCGTCTTCCTTTGCCCTCCAGCGAACCTTGCACGATGTTATGAGATGGTGTGCCGAGTGACCCCAAACCAGGAGAGCTTCCGTCATTCACTGTTGTCAACAGCGGGCTCTTGCTGTTAGGAATATACTTTGTGTCACATACTCGTTAGTTGTGTACTCTGTGTAAGAGATAACATTAATAAATAAACATATGGCAACGAGATCATTCCTCGCGAATGTCAACATACAAAACACACCTGCAAGTGTTGTCAATGACACAGGAAAAATCACGCCAATATTTTCTTTTGATAGACTCACATAGAAAATAAAAATACGGAATATCTTATTGTGAAAGATGCTGTGTTCACTGACTGTGTGTGATGTTGTGTTTATTGAAAGTGTGTGTGATTTGTGTTCATCGACTGTGTGTGTGTGAGTGTGTGTGTGTGTGTGTGTGTTGTGTGTGTGTGTGTGTGTGTGTGTGTGTGTGTGTGTGTGTGTGTGTGTGTGTGTGTGTGTGTGTGTGTGTGTGTGTGTGTGTGTGTGTGTGTGTGTGTGTGTGTGTGTGTGTGTGTGTGTGTGTGTGTGTGTGTGTGTGTGTGTGTGTGTGTGTGTGTGTGTGTGTGTGTGTGTGTGTGTGTGTGTGTGTGTGTGTGTGTTAATTCACAGTGTGCGTAATATTATACTTACTGAATGTGTTCGGGATGTTGTGTTCACTTAGTTCACGTGTTATAGTGTTCACTGACTGTATGTGGTGTGGTGTATAGTGACAGTGGTGACGCTGTGTTCACTGAATGTGTGCGTTTTTGCGTGCGTGCGTGCGTGCGTGCGTGCGTGCGTGCGTGCGTGCGTGCGTGCGTGCGTGCGTGCGTGCGTGCGTGCGTGCGTGCGTGCGTGCGTGCGTGCGTGCGTGCGTGCGTGCGTGCGTGCGTGCGTGCGTGCGTGCGTGCGTGCGTGTGATGTTGTATTCGCTGAACGTGTGAGTGATGTTGTGATCAATGAATGTTTGTGTTATGTTATGTTCACTAACTGTGTATGATGTTGTTGTTCACTGAAATGTGCGTGATGTTGTTGTTCACTGATAGTGTGCGTGATGTAGTTGTTCACTGAGAGAGAGACGTGATGTTCTGTTCACTCACTGTAGGTGTGTGATATGTTGTTGTCCACTGAGAGAGGTGTGTCTGGTGCTTTGTTCACTGAATGAGTGTGCTACGTTGTCTTCACTTACTGTGTGAGTAGTGTTATGTTTACTGACTGTGTCCGAGATTTTGTTTTTACTTAGTGTACATGATGTTGTGTTCATTGACTGTGCGTTGTGTTGTGTTGCGTTGTGTTCTGTTCTGTTGTGTTATGTTGTGTTGTGTTCTGTTGTATTGTGTTCTGTTGTACTGTGTTGTGTTGTGTTGTGAAGTTGTTTTGTTTGTGACGTTGCTTTCACTGATAACGTGCGCGATATCGTTGTTCACTGAGAGAGTGCGTGACGTTTTGTTCACTGACTACGTACGTGATAGTGTGTTCACAGACCGAGTGGGTAATATTGTGTTTTTTCACTGAGTGCGTCATGTAGAGTTCACTGCCTGTGTGTGATGTTGTGTTATGTTGTCTGAGTGTACATGGTGTTCTGTCGACTGAATGATGTTCACTGACTGTTCGCAACGTTGTGTTCACTGCCGTGTGCGTAGTGTTGTGTTCACCCACTGTATGCGTAATGTTATGTTCACTGACTGTGTGCGTAATGATGTGTTCACTGACTGTGTATGTGGTGCTGTGTTCATTGACTGTGTGTGTAATGATGTGCTCACTGACTGTGTGTGTAATGATCTGTTCACAGACTGTGTGCGTAATGTTGTATTCACTTACTGTGCGTGTAATGTTGTGTTCACTGACTGTGTGCGTAATGATGTGTTCACTGCTGTGTGTGTGTAATGTTGTGTTCACTGACTGTGTGTGTAATGATGTGTTCACTGACTGTGTGCGAGTTATTTTGTTCACCGACTGTTAGTGATGTTGTGTTCACCGACTGTGTGTGTGTATGTGTATGTGTGCGTGTGCGTGTGCGTGTGCGTGTGCGTGTGCGTGTGCGTGTGCGTGTGCGTGTGCGTGTGCGTGTGCGTGTGCGTGTGCGTGTGCGTGTGCGTGTGTCTGCGTGTGCGTGTGCGTGTGCGTGTGCGTGCGCGTGCGCCTGTGCGTGTGTGTGTGTGACTGCGTGTGTGTGTGTGTGTGTGTGTGTGTGTGTGTGTGTGTGTGTGTGTGTGTGTGTGTGTGTGTGTGTGTGTGTGTGTGTGTGTGTGTGTGTGTGTGTGTGTGTGTGTGACTGCGCGTGCGTGCGTGCGTGCGTGCGTGCGTGCGTGCGTGCGTGCGTGCGTGCGTGCGTGCGTGCGTGCGTGCGTGTGTGTGTGTGTTCACCAACTGTGTGATATTGTTTTCACTGACTTTGGGCGAGATATTGTGTTCACCGACTGTTCTTTATGTTGTATTCAAAGACTGTGTGCGTGATGCTGTGTTCACCGACTGTGCGTGACGTTGTGTTCACTGACTGTTTGTACAATGTTGCGTTCACTAACTGTGTGCGTGGTATTGTTTATTTGGTGACTGTGTTTGATGATGTGTTCATTGAATGTTAGTGTGGTATTATATTCATTGTCTGTAAGTGTGTTATGTTGTGTTCACCGACTGTTTGTGAAATATTGCCTTCACTAACTGTGTCCGTGATGTTGTTTCTTCAGTGACTATGTTTGATGATGTGTTCATTCCATGTTAGTGTGGTGTTGTGTTAACTGACAGCAGCGTGCGTAATGGTATGTTCATTGAATGTGTGTGTAATGTGTTCACTGACTGCATGCGTAACGCTGTGTTCACTTATTGCGTGCGTTATGTTGTGTTCACCAACTGTGTGATGTTGTTTTCACTGACTTTGTGCGATATATTGTGTTCACTGACTGTATGCGTAATGTGTTTACTGACTGTATGCGCGGTGTTGTGTTTACCAACTGTGCATGATGTGTTCACTAACTGTGTGCGTCATGTTGTTTTCATTGACTGTGTGCGTTATGTTGTGTTCAATGACTGTGTGTGATTTTGCGTTAACCGACTGTGTGATGTTGTGTTTACTGACTGTGTGCGTGATGTGTTCACCGACTACGTGTGCGTGTGGGTGTGTGATGCGTGTGATATTGTGTTCACTGACCGTTTGTGGTATTGTGATCAATTATGTGCGATGTTGTGTTCACTGCCTGTGTGTGTGGTGTTGTGTTCACTGACTGTGTGAGTGGTGGTGTGTGTGTGTGTGTGTGTGTGTGTGTGTGCGTGCGTGCGTGCGTGCGTGCGTGCGTGCGCGCGTGCGTGCGCGCGCGTGCGTGCGTGCGTGCGTGCGTGTGCGTGTGTGTGTGTGTGTGTGTGACTGCGTGTGTATGCCCTCACAGAGACCGCGTACCGGCGAGGTCTTCACGAGATGAGTGAGAGCATGTATCGGGCGGAACGACTCATCGAGAACCGGGCGGCCCGCATCAACTGTCTGCAGCAGCAACACGAGGAGATATTGGTATGTGCAGCCACGGATGGCCCCAATACTCCCAGTATTGCAAATAGCAACATTAAATTCTGAGTATTTCAAACGTATTGCAGTATAATGACATTTGGTCTGCATTCCCAACATTTGCTAGAGGTTCTGTGGCGTACCATTTATTTGACGGAATGTAGGCATGTAATATCGGGTATTTGACATAACTACCAGATTGGTAGTGATAATTGTTCAAACGGCGGCACCGCGTGGCGGCGTTTTCAGGAATATATGCGTGCTAAGGAGGAGGAGTGGGAGTTGGTGCGGGAACGCATGCATCGGGAGATCAAGATCCTTCGGCGCCAGAACACAGAGTCGCTCTCCCTCAAAATCGACGCAGGTGAGGGGCCAGGTAGGCAACACGGAAGTCATCTCGAGGGCGCAGCAAAGAACGTAAATATCAACAAGGGCGACTTGCGTGAAAATGTACGAGATACGCGATCACAGCGCCTCGCAGCGTCGAATGTTTGATCACTTTGACTGTTCATCAAAGAACGTAAATAACGTTCTTTGGTTTGGATCACGAGGAGATCGCGTATAGTGGTACCATGGACATATATTTACAAATAAATATAGTACATGGTGGCACGATGACGTCTCAATGCACATGGTCATGTCAAAGTTCATTTTAAGCACTCGCTACCACATGGCGCTGTTTCAAAAACATTACGAAGGCAAACGTAGGAGTCGCCCTTCTTGCTGCCTACGTTCTTTGGGCGCAGAGAGTAGAGTTTATTTTTTTATAACTGGGAGTTTGCTATGATATAGAATAGTTTTATTACTTTTTAATAGTGTAATTGTTTGTAACTGCCAAGTTATCCTTAATGAAAAACTGTCTGAGACATTTGAAGTAAAGACTGGTGTAAGACAGGGATGCATCCTATCACCATTAATTTGTATCATGGTGATAGACTGAATAATGAGAGGGACTGTTAAACACGGCCAAAATGGCATCCAGTGGACATTCACTAAACAAATCTAGATTTTGCAGACGGCATCCGCCTACTATCACAAACAAATGCCAAAGAACTCCAGCAAATTGACGCAGGAAGCAGAAAAGACAGACTTGGAAATAAACATACAGAAAACAAAACTACTACAGGTGAACAGTACACAACAAGCTAAGGTGAACAGTACACAACAAGCTGAGGTGAACAGTACACAACAAGCTGAGGTGAACAGTACACAACAAGCTGAGGTGAACAGTACACAACAAGCTGAGGTGAACAGTACACAACAAGCTGAGGTACAGCTGAAGGGAAAATATAGAGGAGGACAATAACTTCACCCGTCTGGGAAGTGTAGTGACGGACAAAGGAGGAACAGATGAAGATGTCAAAAACAGGATTGGAAAGGCCAGGCATGCATTCAGCGTTTTAAAGACAGTGTGGAACACAACATCTTTCTCAACACGAAACAAGATAAGAATCTTCAACACCAACGTGAAAAGTGTGCCGCTATGTGGCTCTGAGACATGGAGAGTAACCATGACAACAACCCAAACATATATTAACAAATGTCTAAGATACATCCTGAAAACCAAATGGCAAGATAAAAGACAAACAAAGAAATCTGGAGGAGGACAGACCAACACAACATCAGGAGTGATATTGCAAGAAGAAAATGGACACGGATAGGACACACCCTCCGAAAACAAACCAACAGTGTCACGAGACAGGCCTTAGAATGTAATCTACAAGGAAAAAGAAAAACAGGCAGACCCAAAACTACTTGGAGGAGATCAACAGCCGAGGAAGTAAAGAAACATGGAACCACCTGGAAAGAAATAAAGAAAGCAGCAAATAACGGTGTACGTTGAAAAAACGTCGTTTCGGCTCCATGCGCTGCCTTGAGCGAAGAGGGACTAAGCAAGTAAATACGTAATTGTTCAAGTGTTTATGGGTATTTTTTAAAAGAGGGCGCAACAATATACGATAACAACGGACTAATGCACGCACGCACGCACGTACTAATGCACGCCCCCGCACCTTCCAACATGCACGCACGCACGCACGCACGCACGCACGTACGCACAATCGGAGTCTGAGTTCCATCGGTGATCTTAATTATCGGTCTCAACTATAGGTCTCAATATTTTAATGGACTTTTATTTTCTATGCGCAGTGGTTAGCTTAAGCTAGATGTTGGCGCATCGAAGGACTTTTATTTATTCATTTATTTATTCAACTATCGATACATATTAGATAGCGTTATCGTTTGGATAGGTCCAGCAGCTATTTTAACATCGCCAGGTTATCCTCTGAACGGCTACAACATGCGGACGCTGCTGCGAGCCAAACGGAACCTTGACCAGGCTCTGATCGCCGTCATAGAGCGACAGAACAAGGTGGGACATGTTCTTCTGTCAACTGTCAACTTAAAACTTGTATCTTCTGTTGGTGCTAAATGCGCTATTGATCTATTTATTACCGTTAAAATGTGGAAATCTGCACCATACTGTCCCTTGCACATATTAATACATGTAGTTGCAAGTACGTAATGTCATGTGACGATGTTGTTGTCACGTGTTAGTGTACAGGCGAAAGACGTACGACCGCGCGTCACGTGACCATGTAGTTAATCTTGTAAAAACTGATCTACTCCCTCTGAGAAATGCGTCAACTATAAACGAGGCCAAT